>RJWJ010000673.1:73024-190038 GCA_004363605.1 Indri indri | reverse complement strand
GGGGCTGGGGGGCGGAGGAGGCGTTCTCGTGCTTCTGACCGGGCTCGGCGACTGCACGTGGGACGAAGCGACCGCGCAGTTCGCACACGCAGGGCGCGGTGTCACGAGCCCGCAGGCATCTCGGGGTGTGCAGACGCGCGCGGGGTCCGCCCCGGCCCGGTGCCTCGTGGCCGGGGGAGGCGGTGACCGGCGCCTGTCGGCGAACCGTCCGAGCGGCTGCACCCGGGAAGAGCGCGGCCTGGGCTCCCGGCCGGTCTCTCCTGCCCCTGCGTCCGCACTGCAGCCGTCTGGGCTCCTTACATTCTCTGTCCTCAGGTTTTCCCTTTTCTCACAACGACCCGACTTGAAACTAGCGCTGCCAGCCTGGCGGCATTCCGAACCCACGTGCCGTGCGACCCGCAACTCTCCTTGCCCGAAACCGAACTCCCCCTTCTCTCCTCCGGCCCCAGAGGAGAAAACCGACCCTACTGAGGCGACTCAGACGCATGAGCGATTTCGGACATTTCGGACTTACTCGAACCGGCTCCGAGCCCTCCCCGTTCCCGGGGGTCGGCGCAGAGGGCTCGGGCGCAGGAGAGGACGCGTGCTCCCTGGCCCTGCTCCGTCCTCCCTGGCCGACGCCGAGGCGGGAGCTGCGACTCCGGCCGGTGCGCCCTTGCCCTGCGCGCGCGGCGGTCCGAGGGTCACCGCAGAACCGAGGAGGGGCGGCAGGCGCAGCCCCCCAGACAGGCTCCTCGACCCGCCGGACTTCGCCTGCGCCCCGGCCGCTCCCCGCGCTGGTGTCCGGCTGCGCGCCTGCGAGCGGGGTCCCGCCGGGCGGGGCTCCGGGAAAAGTCCTCCTGGCGCGACCCCGCCTTTGCCTCTGCGGGAGGCGGGGTCCGGAGCCCCCGCACCGGCTCGGCACGCCGGTCCCTGATTCTCCCTCCTGCTCTGCGTTGGGCCCGGGTCTCGGCCCGCCACCGCCCGCGCTCTGCACGGGAGGACGCAGTCCCGTGCCGGCAGAGCTTTTTGCTCCTTTCCACTTTTTCCGAGACTTTTTTTTAAGAGCAGTTTTAGGTTCCCAGCGAAATTAAGAAGAAGGCACACGCACTCCCTGCCCGCCTCCGCCTGCAGCAGCACGTCTTGGAGCTATTGTATCTTCTCTGTCAGCATTAACTGTACGGGCAGTGCTCTGGCCTGCTTCTTCCCGGGTGGGCCCGCCAAGCCCCTGCAGAGCCGTTGTTACCCCAGCTCTCCTGGAACGCGGGAACGCGCCGGCAAACGCTCCGCCCGCCTGTGGTTTGAAACGGATTGTTTTCAGGCACATGTTTCTCTGCTTTTTTATTCAAAGCTGATGCTCCATTTGCAAAGGTTTTTTCCCCCCCAAACCAAAAAAGGTATTGTTTGATTATTCCATTCAGTTTTGTGTATTTTTCTACAGATAAAAAAAGAGGAGAAAATAGTCTCTATTACCCCTGTAAAAAAAAACTGTATGTTGGTCCATACAAAAATGCTACGAAGTTATTAGATACCATTTGAAAGGAAGACACCACGGACTATACTGTATTTGATCCAATTATCAAAACACTTGACTTTTTTTTTTTTTGAGACAGAGTCTTACTCTGTTGCCCAGGCTAGAGTGCTGTAGCTTCAGCCCAGCTCACAGCAACCTCCAACTCCCGGGCTCAAGCGATCCTCCTGCCTCAGCCTCCTGAGCAGCTGGGACTATAGGCATGCGCCACCATGCCCAGCTAATTTTTTAATATATATGTTTTTTTAGTTGTCCAGCTAATTTCTTTCTATTTTTTAGTAGAGACAGGGTCTGGCTCTTGCTCAGGCGGGTCTCGAACTCCCAACCTTGAGCGATCCTCCCGCCTCGGCCTCCTAGAGTGCTGGGATTACAGGCGTGAGCCACCGAGCCTGGCCACGCTTGACATTTTGAAGTGGATGGAACAACGACCAAGGTAAGGAAATTTATCTCAAAACTCTGTGTCTTTGTTACTCAAACACGATGTTTGGCAGCGCCGATGCCTGCGCTTCTTTCCCAGGTCGTTTGGTAGCGGCATGGAGGGTGACGCGTGACTGTGCTCAGTCCTCAGGCTTTCCTCACCATGACATGTCTCCATTTTTCGCATCTACTTTGTTTAAAACACCCCGCCTTTTGTCATAGTCTTCATCTAGCTCCAATGCTTAAAGACAGCAGCAGCAACCAAGCTTCCGGAACTGGCGCTCATATATGAGACGCTTTTCAAGGAGGATTAAATTTATTAAAATGGAACTCCTGGCAACTATCAAAGTCAGTCGTATTTTCATTAAGGCAATGTTTTATATTAAATTTTTATTTATTTTTAAGGGAGTACAAGTGTTTTTTATTAATATTACATGGATATCTTGTATAATGCTTAAGTCAGGGCTTTTGGTGTGCCCATCACAATAGTGTTCATTGTACCCAACAGGTAAATTTTAATCACATACTCACCCTCCCCCCTGCCCCCCTCCTTGGTTTCTCATATCCTTTGTATATGTTTGTGCCCATGTGTGCCCGTCTCTTAGCTCCCACTTGGTAGTGAGAATATATGGTGTTTGGTTTCCCATTCTTGAGATACTTGACTTAAGATAGTGGCCTCCAGTTCCATCCACATTATTATGACATTATTTTATTCCTTTTTGTGGCAGAGTAATACTCCATGGTGTGTGTGTGTGTGTGTGTGTGTGTGTGTGTCTCACATTTTCTTTATCCACTCATGAACTGAAGGACACTTAGGTTGATTCCACATCTTTGCAATTGTGAATTATGCTGCAATAAACATTTGAGTACAGGTGTCTTTTTGATAAAATGACTTCATTTCCTTTGGGTAGATACCCAGCAGTGGGATCGCTGGATCAAATGGTCAGTCTACATTTATTTCTTTGAGGAATCTCCATACCGTTTTTCACAGAGGTTGTACTAATTTGTAGTCCCACCAACAGTATATAAGCATTCCTTTCTCTCTGCATTGACACCAGCATCTACTGTTTTTTGGCTTTTTAATAATGGCCATTCTGATGGGGTAAGATGGTATCTCATAGTTTTAATTTGCACTTCCCTCATGATTAGTGATGTTGAGCATTTTTTTCATATGTTTTTGGCCATTTGTCTATTGTCTTTCAAAAAACTTCTATTTATGCTATTTGCTCACTTTCAGATGGGTTTTTTTTTTTTTTTTTGGTGATTTGTTTGAGTTCTTTGTAGATTCTGGATATCAGTCATTTTTGGATGTATGGTTTGTGAATATTTTTTCCCATTCTGTAGGTTGTCTGTTCATTCCGTTGATTATTTTCTTTGCTGTGCAGAAGCTTTTAAATTTAATTAAGTTCCATTTATTTATTTTTGTTGTTGCTATATTTGCCTTTGGGGTCTTAGTCATAAACTCTTTGCTTAGGCTGATGTCTAAAAGAGATTTTCCTACATTTTCTTGTAGAATTTTTATGGTTTCATGCCTTACATTTAAGTCTTCAATCCATTTTGAATTGATTTTTTTTATATGGTGAGAAATAGGGATCCTGTTTCTTTCTTCTGCGTGTGGTTCTCCAATTTTCCCAGCACCATTTATTGAGTAGGGCTTCCTATCTCCAGTGTATGTTGTTGTCTGTTTTGTCAAAGTTCAGTTTGTTGTAGGTAGATGGTTTTACTTCTGGATTCTCTGTTCTGTTCCATTGGTCGATGTCTCTAACTTTTATACCAGTACCATGCTGTTTTGATTACTATAGCCTTGTAGTATAATTTGAAGTCAGGTAATGTGATGCCTCCAGATTTATTCTTTTTACTTAATATTACTTTGGCTATTCGAGCTCTTTTTTGGTTCTAAGTGAAGTTTAGGATTATTTCTTCTAGATCTTTGAAGTTGATGCTGGTATTTTGACAGGGATTACATTGAATCTGTAAATCAGGTTGGGCAGTATGGACACTTTAACGATGTTGATTCTACCAATCGATGAGCAGGGGATATTTTTCCATTTGTTTGTGTCATCTGTGATTCTTTCATCAGTGTCTTATAGTCTTCCTTTTAGGGGTCTTTAACCTCCTTTGCTACATATATTCCTAGGTATTTTATTTTCTTTGTAGCTATTGTGAATGATATTGAGTCCTTGATTTGATTCCCTGCTTGACTGTTATTAGTATGTAGAAATCCTACTGATTTGTGTACATTGATTTTGAAACCTGAGACTTTGCTGCATTTATTTATCAATCCCAGGAGTGTTTTGGTGGAATCTTTAGGATTTTATAGATACAAGATCATATCATCAGCAAAAGGAATTGTTTGACTCCTCTTTTCTGATTTGGACACCTTTTTTGTTTCCATCTTTTGCCTGATTGCTCTGGCTAGAACTTCCAGTACTGTGTTGAATAGAAGTGGTGACAGTGGGTGCCCTTGTCTTGTTCCAGTTCTTAGGGGGAATGCTTTCAATTTTTCCTCATTCAGTATGATGTTGGCTTTAGGTTTGTCATATATGGCTTTTTATAATTTTGAGATATGTTCCTTCTGTGCCTAGTTTGTTGATAGTTTTTATCATGAAAGGGTGCTGGATTTTATTCAATGCTTTTTCTGCATCTATTGAGATGATCATATGGTCTTTGTTTTTGTTTCTGTTTATGTGGTGAATCATATTTATTGATTTATGTATGTTAAACCATCCTTGAATCCCTGGGATAAAATCCACTTGATCATGGTGGATTGATTATCTTTTTGATGTACTGTTGAATTTGGTTTGCTAGTATTTTGCTGAGGATTTTTGCATCTGTGTTCATAAAGGATATTGGTCTGTAGTTTTCTTTTTTTGTTGTGTCCTTTCCTGGCTTTGGTATCAGAGTGATCCTGGCTTCATAAAATGAGTTAGGGAGGATTCCCTCCTTCTAGGTGTTATGGAATAGTTTCTGTAGGATAGGTACCAGTTCTTTTTTGTAGGTCTGGTAGAATTCGGCTGTGAATCCATCTGGTCCAGGGTTTTGTTGTTGTTGTTGGGAGATTTTTTATTACTGCTTCAATCTCGCTGCTCATTATTGGTCTGTTCGGGGTTTCCATTTCTTCCTGGTTCAGGTTTGGGAGGTTGTGTGTTTCCAAGAAGTTATACAACTCCTCCAGGTTCTCTAGTTTGTGTGCATAGAGGTTTTCGTAGTATTCAGGGATGATATTTTGTATTTCTGTGGTATCAGTTGTAATGTCTCCTTTTTCATTTCTGATTGAGGTTATTTGAGTCCTTTCTCTTCTTTTTCTGGTTAATCTGGCCAGCGGTCTATCAATTTTGTTTATCTTTCAAAGAACCAACTTTTTGTTTCATTGATCCTTTGTAATTTTTTTCCATTTCATTTAGTTCTGCTCTGAGCTTTGTTATTTCTTTTCTTCTGCTGGCTTTGGGTTCAGTTTGTTCTTCTTTTTCTAATTCCTTGAGATGTGACATTAGGTTGTTAATTTGTGATCTTTCCGTCTTTTTGATGTAGGCATTTAAGGCCATGCACTTTCCCCTTAGGGCTATTTTTGCTATATCCCATAGACTTTGAAAGTTTGCGCTGCTTTGTCATTCAGTTTGAGGAATTTTTTGATTTCCATCTCAATTTCATCATGGACCCAAAGATCATTCAGCAACAGTTTATTTTCCATGACTTTGTGTAGATTCAAATGTTTTCTTGGAATTGATTTCTAGTTTTATTCCACTGTGGTCTGAGAAGATACATGGTATGATTTCAATTTTTTTTGAATTTGCTGAAACATGTTTTGTGGCCTAAGATACGATCGATCTTGGAAAATGCCCCACGTGCTGATGAGAAAAATGTATATTCAGTAATGTTTGGCTAAAATGTTCATAAATGTCTGTTAGGTCAATTTGTTCCAGAGTCTTGTTTAAATACAGCATTTCTTTACTCATTTTCTGCTTCAATGATCTGTCCAGTACTGTCAGTGGAGTGTTGAAGTCCCTGACTATTAAGATTCTACTGTTTATTTCTTTACTTAGATCTAAAAGAATTTGCTTTATGAAACTGGGAAATCCTGTGTTAGGTGCATATATATTTGGAATTATTATGTCTTCTTGTTGAATTTCTCCCTTTACTATTATATTATATAATGACCATCTTTGTCTTTTTTTTTTTTACCATTGTTAATTAAAAATCTATTTAATCTGATATGAGAATGGCTATATGTGCTCTCTTTTGTTTTCCATTTGTGTGGAATATTTTTTTCCATCCCTTCACCTTGAGTCTGTGTGAGTCCTTGTGGGTTAGATGTGTTTCCTGGAGACAGCAGATACTTGTGTTTTCTGTTTTAATCCATGTAGCTGGACTATGTCTTTTAAGAGGGGCATTCAGACTGTTCACATTGAGTGTTAGTATTTCTCTAGTTTTCTGCTGGATTTCTTTAAAACCACTATTAATGTAATTTATTTTAGTAAATCTACTTTTTTTTTTTTTTTTGAGACAGAGTCTCACTCTCTCGCCTAGGGCGAGTGCCGTGGCGTCAGCCTAGCTCACAGCAACCTCAAACTCCTGGGCTCAAGCAATCCTACTGTCTCAGCCTCCCTAGTAGCTGGGACTACAGGCATGTGCCACCATGCCCGGCTAATTTATTTTCTATATATATTTTTAGCTGTCCAATTAATTTCTTTCTATTTTTGGTAGAGACGGGGTCTCGCTCTTGCTCAGGCTGGTCTCGAACTCCTGAGCTCAGAACGATTCGCCCGCCTCGGCCTCCCAGAGTGCTAGGATTACAGGCGTGAGCCACCGCGCCCGGCTGAGTGTTAGTATTGATATGTGTGATGGTGTTCTATTCATCATGTTGGATGACATTATTGTTTTGTTTTCCCTCTTGTGCTATTGTTTTATAAGAGCTGTGAGCTGAACTTTTGGGTGTTTTTACAATGGTTGGTGTCTGTTGTGCTGTTGCATGTAAAATGCACTTTTGAGTACTTCCTGCAGGGTGGGTCTAGTAGTGGCAAATTCCCTTAGCATTTGCCTGTCTGGGAAAGACTTTATTTCTCCTTCTTTTATGAAACTTAGTTTAGCAAGATACAAAATTCTTGGCTGGCAGTTATTCTGTTTAAAGAGATTAGCGATAGTATCCTATTCCTTCCTGGCTCGTAAGGTTCTCTTTAGAAGTCTACTGTTAGTCTGATGGGTTTTCCTTTGTAAGTTACTTGATGTTTTCACCTCCTGGTTGTAGGATTTCCTCCTTCATGTTGACTTTGGCCAGTCTAATGACTGCATGCCTCGGTGATTCCCTTTTTGCAATGAATCTCCCAGGTGTTCATTGAGCTTGTTGTACCTGGGTGTCTAAATCTCTAGCAAGACCAAGAAAGTTTTCCTCAATCATTCCCTCAAATAGATTTTCCGGCCCTTGTGCTTTTTCATCTTCACCCTCAGGGATGCTATGATTCTTATATTTGGCTGTTATACATAACAGCCAAAAGTCCACCCATACTTCTCGTAGACTTTGTTCATTCCTCTTGATTCTTTGTTCTTTATTTTTGACTGACTGAGTTAATTTGAAAGAATTGTCTTCAAGCTCTGAAATTCTTTCTTCTGCTTGGCCTAATCTACTCTTAAAGTTTTCCACTGTGTTTTGTATTTCCCTAAATGAAATTTTCATTTCCAGAAGTTCCATTTGGTTTTCTTTTTTAGCATGTCTATCTCTTTAGTAAATTTTTTGTTTGTTTCCTGAATTGTTTTTCTGATTTCTTTGAGTTGGTTTTCCATTTTCTCTTGGATTTCATTGAGCTTCCTTACAATCCACATTTGTAATTCTTTATTTGTCATTTCGGTATTTTCATTTGGGTTGGGATCCATTGCTAGGGAGGTGGTGTGCTCCTTTGAGGCCTTGATCACAGTGCTGAGCAACTTTCTGGTAGGAAATGGAATGCTAGTGACCCAGAGCACACAGCATCGTCACGATCAGTCAAATGATCATTGAGATGAAGCGGCTACTGATGTGTATTGAAGGATCAAGCCGCTGCCGGAGAAGTTACAGAAAGAACATCAGCAATGGCTCTGGGCTATCTTTCATCAAGGAATCCAACATCCAAGAGCATTGCTAGAGGAGGGAGAGATTAGGAGTCTATTGCCAGTTAAATTCAGTGACTTCCTACTGGTTTGACTATGTTTGAGAAAAGGCCATTCTGAAATATTGAATGCTTTTGAATATGTATTTGTATTACTTTCTTGTATTATAGCAACTTAAAGCTAACAAACTAAGGTGTGTCTGGACTTGGGGTGTCTGCTATAATGTACACCTAAAAAAATGACTTCTAAATGCTCTATGGCTTATCGTAGAGATTTAGATTCCTGGAACTGGAGGATATCTTCAGTTTCTCTTACAACATCCTGCAGGCCCCTGTTCCGCCCCTACTTGAAGGCTTCCAGTGACAGGCATACCTGCTTTCTGCAGCCCATCCCAACTTTTAATAGCACTGACTGGGAGAATTTCCAGATCTTGAGCAATGTTCTGCCTCACTGCAACTTTCTATTATTAGTCCTGGCTTTGTCCTGAGGAGTTATATAGACTAATTCTGGCTCAAGGGTAGACCCAGAGTTGGTTAGTGGTGCTAACTTTATTAAATTGGGGGGGGGGGGACGGGATTTTTCAGAAAGAGGAATAATTATGAACGCAAAATTAGGTCGAAGGCTCAGAAGAGATCAAGGGAGGGCCTGGAAGCTTCTGTTCCATGAGAGTCATATCAGATGCTCCGAAAAGAGCATCCTAATTCACTCAATTGTTCCTTGGACGCATTCCTGTGGTCAGTGGCCCTCCTAAGGAATGATGAGCAAACATTTCCCTTTGGGCAGGGAAACCTGGAGGCAGCTGGTGGGGGAAACAGGGGAGTTTTCAGTATTTGGCCTCCTGAATTTTTTTTTTTTGCCATGTGCATAATTGCGTATTTAAATACATTTCATCACATGTTTAAACAAATGATTTTTCAGGGTACACCTAAAACACGAAACTCCCACATGCTCTTGAATGCCTGGGAATTTTTACTCCCGTATGCTAATTCACAGAACGGCTACATTCCACACTCCTACATTTACTGCTTTAGACCTAAATGGAGAATTTTGCATTTATCCCAATTACATTTTCCTTTGCCAAGCTGTCCACAAAATTTCTTGAAGCCTTATTCTGTCATCCTGTTAATGCCCTCTCTCAGGTTTGTCATTTGGAAAACTGAAACATGCTTTCATTTATTCAATTCTAAAATCATTAAGTGCTTGCTAGATTCAAAGACAAAGAAAACGAAATAAATGTGTCTATGTCAGAGCCGAGTCAGCCAGCTGAGCTGCCAGGACCTGGGGGTCGGGGGAAGGCCAGGGGTGGAAAAGTACGAACACTGAGTCTGGTGGGGAAATGTCTTCAAGGTGGCCAGATAAGGTGACCTCACCAGAGGTACCTCCGCACCTCAGAATGGAGGTGCCTGCCTAAGGCGCCCTGCAGGCGTGCCTGAGAGCCTGGCGTGCAGTGAGGGTGGCTGTGGTTCTGAGCTTCCGATAAGGAAAACCCCCGTCTGTTACTTGGCACATCAGCCACCTGAGACCCCCACTCCTCATGGAAGACCCGCATCAGCATAACACTAACCTATTAGCTGGCCCATTGACTAATCTATTACCTGGTGCATCAGCATAACACTAAATCTATCATCTGACACATCAGCTAACCTATTACCTGGTGGGCATTAACCACCTGACACCTACCCCCCAGACCACCACAACTTAATAAAAGTGGGAAAAATCAGGAAGACGGTGGCGCTCAGAATTTGGTGGTGAGGCCCCTCTGAACCCGCCGGCGAATAAACTTTGGTTCCCCGACTCTCCGTGTGCTGCTCGATTTGTCCTCGGGACCACTTGCTGTCACACTTGCTGTAACACTGGTACTCTGGGAAGCTGAGGCAGGAGGATCGCTTGAGGTCAGGAGTTCGAGACAAGCCTGAGCAAGAGCGAGACTCAGTCTCTACCAAAAATAGAAAAAAGTAGCCAGACGTGGCTCATGCCTGTAGTCCCAGCTACTCGGGAGGCTGAGGCAGGAGGATCGCTTGAGCTCAGGAGTTTGAGGTTGCTGTGAGCTAGGCTGACGCCACAGCACTCTAGCTCCGGCCACAGAATGAGACTCTGTCTCCAAAAAAAAGAAAAGAAGGACGCTTAACTTTTTCAGAGCTAAAAAGATGAGAACGGGCCGGGCTTAGTGGCTCTCACCTGTAATCCTAGCACTCTGACTCTGGGAGGCTGAGGCTGGTGGATTGCTTAAGGTCAGGAGTTCGAGACCAGCCTGAGCAAGAGCGAGACCCCGTCTCTACTAAAAATAGAAAGAAATAAGCTGGACAACTAAAAATATATATATAGGAAAAATTAGCCGGGCATGGTGGCGCGTACCGGTAGTCCCAGCTACCCGGGAGGCTGAGGCAGGAGGATCGCTTGAGGTCAGGAGTTCGAGACAAGCCTGAGCAAGAGCGAGACTCAGTCTCTACCAAAAATAGAAAAAAGTAGCCAGATGTGGCTCATGCCTGTAGTCCCAGCTACTCGGGAGGCTGAGGCAGGAGGATCGCTTGAGCCCAGGAGTTTGAGGTTGCTGTGAGCTAGGCTGACGCCACGGCACTCTAGCCAGGGCAACAGAGCCAGACTCTGTCTCAAAAAAAAAAAAAAAAAGATGAGAACGGAACAGTATTTATTGGTGAGGTCAATACATACTTCTAAACAGTTTAATATGAGAAGTAAATTAAGAAGCCTCCAGATTTTGTCTTCCCTGATTAGCCTCTCCTGGAATTCTGCCAAAGGATTTCTTTCCTAGCCCTTCACCTGACCTGGTTAGATCTATTGTCACATGAAGAGGAAACATTTTGACACTAAATTGCTCACATGGCGTGTGCGGGGGGGCGGGGTAGGGAATCCTATCACAGCAGAGGGCAGCTTGCGCCATCTGCTGGGGACATTGCTAATCCTTATATAATTTCATGAATTATCTGGCCGGTTCAAGTCAATTCACAACTCACCTTCAGTATTTCCCACCGACAATTATCTGACCCGCAGTCATTAGATCATGTTTCAGAGAAAGGCAAAGTATAATTTACCCCAGATAAAAATAGTTTGAAGCCAAAAGATGCAGGGTTATCCCAGCCACTATCTGCACTTACCCCAAAAAGTAAGATGTCCTAAGATAACAGGTAGAGCTGAAAAATAGCTAACTTCTTTAGGGCGATCAGAGGGAGGGGTGCGCGTATGCATGTGTATGCTTTTCTCCCAAACTGATGCCACAGGCTTCTTTCCTTCCTTCCTTCCTTTTCCTGGCTTCTCTTTCTTTGTTTTAATCTTTCCATTCTTCCTCCCCTTACCCCTCCCCCGCTCCTCCTTCTCTCTTTTGTTTTTTTTTGTTTTTGTTTTTGTTTTTCCAGAGGTGGGGTCTCGCTGTGATTCCCAGGCTGGCCTGGAACTCCTGGGCTCAAGCAATCCTCCTGCTTCAGCCTCCTGAGTAATTGGGACCACAGGTGTACACCACTGTGCCTGCCTTTCTCTCTTTTCTAATTAATAAAAACCATTTACTGAGAATTTGGTATGCAGATTACACTGTGGTCACCCACACTTCCAGAACAAAGCCCATGAGTGAAATGGCTCTATGTATATTCTTCAGTTAGCAAATTTTCCAAGTTTCAGAATCATGGCAGAAGCCCTCAGTGTGCCCTGGAGAAAGACAATTGGCCAAATAGCTCAGCATTCTTCTGGTGCTTGGGTGCTGGGCTCAGGACTGGCCGATCTGGTGTTCCTGGCTCCCGGCTCTTGGGCCCAAGCCAGGCCCTCCCCTTGGCTGAGCTCTGCCGGCTCCACCTCCTGGGGAAGGATTAGACCATGAGTTGACTTCCTGGGGCGCTGCTCTTGCGTCTGGAGCCAGCCTGCTCCAACAGTTAATAAGTTTAAATCCTTGACTTTCCTTGGGATGAGACAGCTATATTTCCACATTTATGGCTCCAGTGAGTTTTACTTGCAGAGATTTAAGAAAGTTGCTTTGGAAACCCAATGAACTAATTTCATAAGCTCCGGATCTGCGTCTTTATAGGAATGAGTCAGAATGACTTATTGAAAGTGATGAACATTTGGATCACAGAGGAGGAGTCAGGACTTGCTATATGTACCTTGCGCTCAAGGAGCAGTCTGAAAGTCACGTTACCTTTTCTTTGTATTGTCACTAATGGCAGGGGAACACGACTGTGTTTCTACTCTTGACAGGTGTTAGAGATAATTAGTATTGGAACATGTCTGTGTTGGGGTAAAAACTAGTCTCTTTTATATTTATTTTATAAAGTTATAAAAGTACTTTTAAGTACTGTTGACGGAGACTATTCTGTCTTTGGAGGAAATCGTTCAGATTTTCTGGAGGGTTCTCCCTTTGTTCTTCCGTCCAGGTTTGCAAAACGATGCCTCCTGTTGTTCGAGCCAAGTGTGGCCGTAGCCAGTCATACTCCCGTTCTCGGCGTTTCTTCTGTGGAGGTACAGATGTCGCTCAACTAGGTTCTCCTTGCCCACGGCACAGAGAAAGAGCCACTGCGCTGAGACAGCAGCGGCGCAGCCGACTGGCAGCCAGGCAAGGAGGGGGAGAAATTTCCCAAACCCTCCTCCCTGAGAAGCTCTAGGCTGGGGGTTTTCAGGGGGACTTGGCAGGCAGGGGGCTTAGGGAATCGGCCTTGCCGGTTGGTTGGGCTGGGGTGGCATCGCAAGGATGTGGAAGCCGCGTTCTCGCACGGAGTGTGTTCTTCCGTGGAGGCTGTGGGACCGGCCAAGTCAGTGCCACAGTGTGGCTCGCAGAGCCGGTGGGCGTCAGGGGCCCACAGGAGTGCAGGGTCTGCAAACATACGAAAGGCGGCCTTAGGTTTTACGGTAGAGGTGTTTTCCACGGCAGTGAGTAGGGAAGTTACAGTCTTGCGACCAAAGTCCTAAGCAGTGAGCAACTGCAGGGATGCAGGCGGAGGCAGAGGCCGGTCAGTTCCTGACTGCGGCTGTATCCTGTGCAGCTTAGACCTCCTGTGCGATTTCAACCTCTGGGTTTCGGTCGATTTCATGGGGATTGTTTCACAGGCAATATCAGACCAAAGTCCATCGCACTAGATCTTTTTATAATTATGAACAGTCACCACGACAAATTAAATAAACTAAAACGTTAAAAGATGTTACCACGCAGTAGAGTACCTCCTCACAAACTGGCGGCGGCAATGGCAAAGAACTCAGAATCTTGGAGGTTTTCAAATTTCTCTCCTGGGATTTCAGTGGTTGATTTGCTACAATAATGTACATGGAAGCAAAGGCTGGGTGTCATTTTACTCAAAAATCAGAAGTATCGGCTCTCCCCTTTCTAGCTGTGCAACCTTGGGTAGGTTACTTGACCCTCCTAAGCTTCAGTTTCCTCACCTGCAAAATAGGGATAATAATAGGGTCATCTCATTGGATTGTTTTTCTCATTTAATTCTCTTAAATGAGTTATTGGTGTTTAGTACGGAGCATGGTATATAGTAAGTGCTCAATAAATGTTATCGAAAGTAGAAGCAAATTAGTCTCAGGTTCCTTTCTGTAACACATGCTGTGGTAACCGGCCTCTCCCCACCATGACCGATGGTCCCAGCCTCCTGATATCCAGGCCCTGTGTAGTCCCCTCCCATATGGTAGCAGAGTTGGGCTGTGTGATCAGGAGAACATGGCAGAAGTGATGAGATTAGGCTATAAAAGGGTCCCTGGTTCCAGGCACAGGGCTCTAAAACCCCTGGAATTTCCCGAGTGATAGGGAGATAAGAGTGTCTTTCGTTCTTATGAGGCAAGTCTGGGGTGTCTGGATAGCTCCAGGATGGGGACTGGTTGTCAGAAAGGCCAAGCTTTGATGAGAAGCTTGGAATTTTCTGCACCCTCCCAACCTCCAGGGGAGAGAGAGTGATGGGAGACTGTGCTGCTCACCAATGGCCACAGTCAAGCCATGTAACGAAAGCTCCATAAAACCCCTAAATGATAGGGTTCAGGGATCTTCCAAGTTGGCAAACACATTCTCGTGCCAAGAAGGTGGCACACCCCAGCTTGATGGGGCAGAGGCTTCTGCACTCGGGGACTTTCCTCACCCTACGTACCTCTTCATCTGACGTTCATTTATATCCTTTATGATAAACTGTAACAGTAAGTTTAGCATTTTTCTGAGTTCTGTGAGTTGTTCTAGCAAATTATTCAACCTTGAGAGGGGGAGGTAGTGGAAACCCCCTTGTAGGTAACCCTGCTTTGTACTACAGTAAGTCTGACAGAAGTGAGACTAACCTGAGACCCCAAGACTTGTGACTGGCATCTGAGGTGAGGGCAGTCTTGTGGGACTGTGCCCTTAACTCCAGGCAGGTAGTGTTGGAATGGAACTGAATTTGCAGGACACCCAGTTGCCATCAGAGAGTTGGAGAATTGGTGCTGGAAAAGACGCGTGTTTGGTGTCGGAGGAAAAAAACCCTCTCGGTTGCTAATCAGCTGACTTAAAAGTGGGAAATTATCCAGATGGGCTCAATATAATCCCATAAATCCTTACAAGGGGAGAGGGAGGGGGAAGAGGAGTAAGTCACTGGTTTATGTATTTATTATGCTTTTATCGTTACTTCAGAGTGTACTCCTACTTATAAAAAAAGTAACTGTAAAACAGCCTTCACATGTCTGGTTCGGCTAAGACCGAGAATGAAATACTCCCAAATATATTGTGCTTCCCTAATAACTGTGTAGCTTACATGAGCTGTACATGTGTGAACAAAATTAGAACATGTCTACACTGAATGATCAAGGACTCAATCTTCTCATTTTGGGTGAAGAGAATGTTCCTCTCATCTAGTTCAGTAATTTTCAAAATTTTCTTTAATATAACCTTAAGGGAATTTTGAAAAACTGTGTACTGCCTGGCTCATTTTACACTGTCGTCTAACATTTTCTTCATAAGTTTAAACAGTTGCAACCAGTTTAATTGCTAGTGTATTGTGAATATCAAGACATTTAAATTAAACTGTTGCGTCTTTCAAAAGTGTCCAAGGAAATATAAATGGCACCATGATTTGATTCCCACCTGTATACATTTAAACAAAAAAACACATGAACAAGATCTTTTTAATAATCAGAAATCTTACATGGTTTTCTTTTCATGTTGAAATCATATTTCTATTACATACACCTTCATATGCCTGAAAGTCTTTTATTGATCTCTGGTGCTGCTGGAGTGATGATACCAGCCATTTAGTACTAAAAGAACTGAGGGTTCTGAGAATTCAGTGCAGTCTTTTTTACAATATTAACTGAAGAAAAGTGGGTATCCTTTAAAGATTTTTTAAAATTAGGAAGCAAAGGCCGGGCGCGGTGGCTCACGCCTGTAATCCTAGCACTCTGGGAGGCCGAGGCGGGCGGATAGTCCTGAGCTCAGGAGTTCGAGACCAGCCTGAGCAAGAGCGAGACCCCGTCTCTACCAAAAATAGAAAGAAATTAATTGGACAGCTGAAAATATATATATAGAAAAAAATTAGCCGGGCATGGTGGCGCATGCCTGTAGTCCCAGCTACTTGGGAGGCTGAGGCAGTAGGATTGCTCGAGCCCAGGAGTTTGAGGTTGCTGTGAGCTAGGCTGACGCCACGGCACTCGCCCCAGGCAAGAGAGTGAGACTCTGTCTCAAAAAAAAAAAAAAAAAAAAAAAAAATTAGGAAGCAAAAAGAAGCCAGAAGGAGCCAAATCAGAACTGTAAGTTGGATGCTTAATGATTTCCCATCAAAACTCTTCTTACACAGTTGCCCTTGTTTGAGGAGAGGAATGAACAGGAGCATCCTCATGGTGGAGAATGAGTCTCTGCTGAAGCCTTCCTGGGCATTTTGCTGCTAACCCTTTGGCTGACTTTCTCAAAACACTCTCATATTAAGCAGATGTTACCTTTCTTTGGCCCTCCAGAAAGTCAGCAAACAAAATGCCTGGAGCATCCCTGAAAACTGTTGCCATGACTTTGCTCCCAGCCAGTTTGCTTTTACTGTGACTGGACACGTCCACCTCTTGGTAGCCACTGTGCTTTGTCTTCAGGATGGTACTGGTAAAGCCAAGTTCCATCTCCTGTTACAGTTCTTCGAAGAAATGCTTCAGGATCTTGATCTCGCTTGTTTAAAATTTCCATTGAAAGCTCTGCTCTTGTCTGCAGTTGATTTGGGCACAATGGTTTTGGCATGCATTGAGCAGTAATTTCGCTCAACTTAAATTTATTGTCACAGTGTATAAGCTGGGCCAACTGAGATGTCTGTGGTATTGGCTATTATTTGTGCAGTTAGCTGTTGGTCCTCTTCAAGCAGGGCACAAACAAGATGAATTTTTTCCTCACAAATTGATGTGGATGGTCTGCCGCTGCAGGCTGCATAAACATTGTCTTGTCCCTTCTTAGATGAGTTACCCATCTGTAAACTGCTGATTTCTTTGGGGCCTCACCCCATAAAGTTTTCATAAAGCATCAACAATTTCACCATTCTTCAACCCCTTTTAAAAAGCATTAAGAGTATAATTAATAACATTGATTTTCAAAGTTGCGGATATAAAAAAAGCAGGGCGCAACCTATTCCCAACTTTAGAATTGGTTTATCTAGGCTGATTTCTATGAAAATGTTCATACTGGCATGACTTCAAGAATGCTAACATTTATGAAAGTAATTTCCTACTGGCATATATTAATTTCAGGAAACAGATAAAAAATGAGTAAATAAAATTTATGAAATAGAATTTTTAAAGAAAACAATCTCCCAAAATATGTAAAATTAGAATGGTTTAAAAATAGTACCCAATATTTTAATGTAATTTCTGATTTTCAATTAATATATATTAAGAATTTTCTATTATATGAGTAAATTATCATATTTTGTCAAATTTGCTAAAACAAGAGCTATTAAAGAAAACCCATAGTTTGAACCAATTTTATTAGTTGACTTTTAATGCCAGTAACTAATTTTTTTTGTTTTCTTGTTCATGCCAGTATGAACATTTTGATAGAAATCAGCCTAGATAAACCAATTCTAAAGTTGGGAATAGGTTGCATCCTGATTTTTTATATATGTGACTTTGAAAATCAATGTTATTTTATTAATTGTACTCTTAATGCTTTTTAAAAGGGAATTATGGCATATTATACTTTCAAATTAAAATGCGTAATTCTATGCTAGGTCAGATTACTCTTCAGGTGTAAATGAAGTACTTTGAAATATGTATTTCTTACGTGTATGTTTTACGGTCTTAACAAATATTTTATTACAAAAAATTTTAAACATACATAAAAGTACAGAAAAATATAATGAATGCTTGTTTGTTTCTACTGCCGCTGTAACAAATTACTACAAATTTAGTGACTTAAAGCAACACAAATTTATTACCTAACGTTCTGCAGGTCACGAGTCTGACTTGGGTCTCACTGGGCAGGACACCCAGTGCTAGCTCTGAGCGCCACCTGCCAAACTCCTTGGCTTGTGGCCCCTTCCTCCATCTTCGACGTCCACAGCAGGGGGCTGAGCCCTTCCTTCCACTGTGGCATCTGTTTCTGGCTCTGGTATGGCTGGGAAAGCCCTCGGCTTGTAAGGACCCAAGTGATTGACTGAGCTCACAGAGATAATCCAGGATAATCTCCCGTCCCAAGGTCCTTAACCTTAATCATGGCTGCAAAGTCCCTTTTGCTACGCAAGGTCCAGAGAGCAGACTGTGGGCCTCTTTGAGAGGGGGCGTTATTGTGCCTACTACAAGGCTCATGTATCCATCTCCTTGCTGCAACATTAAACATTTTGCCAGTATTGTTTCTTTGTATTTTTTTCTAAAAAGGAAAAATCCAGAAATTTGTTATTAAATTTATATTAAAGCAAATTCCAGAAATCACATAATTTTCCTGTATATGTGTATGTTTCTCTGATGGGAATCGTCGAAAAAACATAACCGCAATAGCATTGTCATAACAAAATTATCAATAATTCTTTAAATGTTGTCTAACATTGAGTCCATGTTTGTTTCTCAAAGTTTTAAAAACATGTCTTTTGTTTTAAAGTTTGTTTATTCTAATTATGACCCACACAGGGTCTATAAACTGCATTTGGCTAATGCGTCTCTCGAGTTTCCTTTTTTTTAAGAGGGGGGACGGGTGTGTCTCACTATGTCGCCCAGGCCAGATGCGAATTCTCTGACTCCAACTCCTGGGCTCAGGGATCCCTCCGCCCGGCCTCTGCGGCAGCTGGGATTGCAGGTGCACCGGCCCTCCGTCCAGCCTTCCTAACAGCAGCCCCCTCACCACCGCCCCTCTTTTATTCTGACACCAGTCGTTTTTGAGTAAGGAAATGGGGTCGCGCGGACGGTGCGATTTCCCACATTGTGGATTGGGCAGTTTGCTTCCTGGTGGTGTGTCCAGCGCTGCGGCCCTGTGCGTCCTGAGCCTGTAGTTGAGACACAAGCTTAACCGGGTTTTCAGTTTCTTTCTCTTTTTCTGGTCAGCCAGAATCCTCGGGGTGAGGCTGCCCGTACGCTGCGGGGTCGTATCCGCACGTGCAGTCTGGTGCTCCCGGCCGTGGCGATGTGACGTTGTCCACCCGGGCGTAGCCGAGAAGATGGTAGCGCTCCGATTGGTGACAGTGCGGGCATCTTGCGCTTCGCTTCCTGCGTGACCGCTCGCGCGTTCGCGGGTGTCCCGGCGCCGGCGGGTGGCGGGCCGTGGGTCGCCGCTCTGAGCTCGTGTACTTCTCGAAACGCGGGGCGGTGACTGCCGATCGCGAGGATGTGAAGCGACGGACGTGAAAGCGCTTCGAAAAGTGGAACGTGCCGGGTTGTACTGTTGCGACATCAGCAACGTTAGCTAAGAAGGAGAAGAGAAGAAAATCCATGACACACACTTGGTTCTCACGCAGTCATCACGCATTTCCGCGGGCGCGCCAGGCCGGGAGGGCGGGGAGGGGGGGCGAGAGCAGACGGGACACACACGCAGATCCTGGCAATACGGGTTTCACGTGCCGCCCGCAAGGCGCAGGGGGAGCACTGCGGTCCTCGATGCGCTCTGCTTAGGGCAGGGGCAGGGCCCGGCGCGCTAACTGCTGCGGGCGATTGCAGGGCAAGGTCGCAGGGCGGGGGGCCCGGGCAAGGATCGCACGAGAGGAAGCCCGGTAGAGGAATCTCTAAGAATTCCACTTCACGGAATTTTCCAATCTTCCACTTCAGGGGCGCGGGGCGGGGCGGCCCGGCCGTGGGCTGCGGGGCTGCGGGGCTGCGGGGCGGGGCGGGCCGGGCGCGTCCCCCGGCCGCAGCGACTCCTCTCGGCGCCCCGCGCAGCGACGTCCCGGCGGAGCCACCGCCCTGCGGGCCCGAGCGGAGGCCGAGCCTGGAGGCGCGGTGAGGCCGGCGCGGAGCACGGGGAGCCGGGACCGCGCGCCGAGCGTGCGCGTCGGCCTCGGTTCGGCCCGGTCCCCGAGTCCCGCACTGCGCGGCCCGGGCCCGGGGCGGGGTTTGGGGCGACGCCGGCGCGCGGGGCGGGCTGCGGAAGCAGGAAGCCGGCGGGGCGCGGCCGGGCCGGGGCGGCGGGGACGCGCGGACGCGCGGGAGGACTGGCCGGGCCTTGCGTTCCTCTGCCTCGCGGGGCGCGGGGCGCCGGCAAGCGGGGTGTTTGTGCGCGTTCTTGTGCCAGGTGACAGCGTTTAAACTTCCAGGTTAATTGCAATTTCTTGTCGCTGCAAAATGAAACCTCCTTGCCCTTTCAGGATTGCAGGTTAGCTTGTTGAAAACACGGCATTCTGGAAATTGTTTGTTTGCTGGAAAATCCAGATTACTTCAGGGGCCTCTCTCTCTCTGCTGGTGTAGATTGAAAAAAAATTCATCTTATCATTTAAAAATACCACTTAAGATGGAAAATTTCAAATGCAAATAGCCATTGATGAGATTGCGGTAATATATTTAAGATAATGAACAAGAGAAAAAAGCTACAGGTCAGCGCATGTTAAAATTTTTTATGTTTTTGTGGGGGGGATTTAGATATTTAATGATAGCTTTGAAGTTAAAAATTCAAAGATAAAATATTTTGCTTCCAATTACGGTTTGCAGCTATTATTCACATATGTTGGGCACATGGAACAATGCTGTATATAAGTATTGTATATAAATACAGGTATTTTATAATTTAAAGGACTTATTCTTGAAAAATAACACAATGTCATTTTTCTTCCTTTTTTTTTTTTTTATTTGAGACAGAGTCTCACTCTGTTGCCCGGGCTAGAGTGCCGTGGCGTCAGCCTAGCTCACAGCAACTTCAAACTCCTGGGCTCAAGCAATCCTCCTGCTTCAGCCTCCTGAGTAGCTGGGACTACAGGCATGCGCCATCATGCCTGGCTAATTTTTTCTATATATTTTTAGTTGTCCAGATAATTTCTTTCTATTTTTTTTTTTAGTAGAGACGGGGTCTCGCTGTTGCTCAGGCTGGTCTCGAACTCCTGAGCTCAAACGATCCGCCTGCCTCGGCCTCCCAGAGTGCTAGGATTACAGGCGTGAGCCTCCGCGCCAGGCCACAATGTCATTTTTCTTTAGCTTCTCAGCTTTTTTACTTTCAAGGTTGGTCAGGTTACTTGTCATTAGGTCACTAAATGAAAGATCATTCAGCAACAAATCACACATTTTCTGTTTTATTTAATATTTCAGACAAACACATTCTGATTTGAGGGTGCAGACGCCAACGCACAGCCTTCATACGAGTCTCGGTCCACCAGGAGCACAAAGTCTGTAAAAGGTGAGGTGACTCAGTGATTCTCCTGGAAAATCACAGATAGTGTCTAACCTAGTCCCTTTATTTTACGGTCACTGCTGGGGGTTCCAGAGACATGTATGTCTACCTTTGGATCCTAGGACAGCCTGAACTATATGTGGAAGTCATATAGTGTTCCTGCTGGGTTTCCAGTTGATAATAAAACTGACAAACTGAATTTAGGGAGGGAAAACAGTAACAGTTTAAGTAATTTTCGTTTTATTTATTTGGTTATTTAGAGACGAAGTCTTGCTGTGTTGCCCAGGCTGGATTTGAACTCCTGGGCTCAAGTGATCCTTCTGCCTCAGCTTCCCAAGTAGCTGGGATTATAGGGGTGTTCCACTGTGCCCCATTTTGATTTTTAAACCCAAACCTGCTAATGCAAAGGAAAGCTCCTAATATGGACAGAATTTTTCATCATTAAATCACAGGAAGGACAACCACATGGAAGATAGACCTTATCCAAGCCTCGTGTTTCTTAGTTTTGCAGTCTAGTGGTACAAGATGGTTAAACACGTTTTTCCATTATGTACTGAGTGAGCAGAGGGGACGGGCACCCTGGGCTCGGGCACAGTGCCCCGTGCTCCTCTGATGAAGCACCAGACCCCTGCTCACGTAGTCTAAGGAAGAACACGTTTTCTCTCCTTTCACCTTAGGAGCCAGGACTTGGAGGGGATAGTAGCATTCACTTATTCTGACTATGTGCCTATTTATTGTGGTTGAGATAAAATGTGAGGTTTGCTTTTAGTGAGGAAGGGGGATGGTGACTCAGCACAGCCCAGTGAGTGAGTGCAGAGAACTGGGCACGAGGCCGAGAGGGCCACGGCCTCCAGTTTCTCTTTAGTCATTGGCTTTTATTGTCTGCCGTCTTCGTTCTCCCTAATCCGACCACGGGTCTTTGAATTGACTATCATTGCATTGAGCCTATTGGGACTTATTGGATGCCAAGTTTTACCTTCAGATCTAATTCTGACATGCTTACCTCATAGGAGGGTTTACTTTTTTCAAGATAGCACTTTTGGCTGGATGCAGTGGCTCATGCCTATAATCCTAGCACTTCAGGGGCCAAGGCTGGAGAATTGTTGGAGCCCAGGAGTTTGAGACCAGCCTGAGCAACATAGCGAGATCTCGTCACTACAAAAAAATTTTACAATTATCCAGGTGTGGTGGTGGGTGCCTATTGTCCCAGCTACTCAGGAGGCTGAGGCAGGAGCATCGCTTGAGCCCAGGAGTTGGAGGCTGCAGTGAGCTGTGATGATGCCACTGCACCCCAGCCTGGGCAACAGGGCTAGACCCTGTCTCAAAAAAAAAAAAAAAAATAGCACTTTTATTTGCATTGATTCTATCAGTCGTCACATCAGCGAGACAGGCGCTGTGGGCTGCCCAAAGTCACAGAGCAGAGCTGCCGTTTGGATTCTTTCCAGTTCAGCATAGCTGCTTCTCTGCTGCTGGATATTCAGAGCATGCAGGGTAAAATATTTGACAAGTGGCTAATGCCCCCTAGAGCTCTTATATCTTCCTCTTTCCTGCCAAGAAGGTGGGGCTCCATTTGCACAGGTCTGCCCAGGGTTGGGAGGTCTGCAGGCCTCCCAGTTGCTGGTGGTCGGTAGGTTTCCTTCAGCTGTGACAGGAATGAGGAGGGCTTGGTGCCTGTGGCTGGAGTCAGGCTTCACCTGGAAGCGAGTGAAATGAGATCACTGTGTACCCACTGGGAAGCAGCCATCAGGCAGGAGTGACATCACCTAATGAGTGGCTCTGAGTGGTGTGATGGCCTTGCTGGTGGCATTTCTAGGGAGAGTGGGTCCCTTCCCTCACCCCATTAGCTCTACAGATTATTCTGTCTTCATTTCAGGAGGAAGAAGTGGGAACGTTTTGGCTATAACATTGGTGACAGCCTTGGGGATACTAATTCAATACATTTTAGGTAGAATAAGAAAAGAAGTTTCCCAAGATTTGAGGAAAAGGAATTCTGTTTAAGGATCTGGTGTTAGACGTTTTCTAAATATGGTTCTGTTATTTTAAAAATGATCACGTTATACCAGAGAGCCAGTTCACACGGTGTCAGGGTTTTCTCGAGGACGTGTGTAGCAGCCCTGCTGGCTCGCACTTGCCCTGTCTCTCCCTGTCCTCCTTCCTTCCCTCTGGATGCAGGCGGTGTCCCAGTGAAGGGAGGAAAGCCCTTGACAAGTGGATTTTTGACTTCTTGGGAAAGAATTTTTTATAGCCGGCGGGGTCCCTTGCCCACCGCCAGGTGACAGCCAGTGCAGTGAGACAGCCGGGCTCGTGGCGGAGAGTGTTACTACTGCAAGGCACCGGGCGGGGAGATGGAGTAACTTCTCAAATCCATCTCCTCCAAATTTTGGGGCTAAGTGTTTTAAAGGTGGTTTGGCAAACAAAGGGCTAGGGAATTGGGTCTGCTGATTGGCAGGGGACGAGCTCATAGGGTTGGGGTGTAGAAATTCCCTTCTCAGTTGGGAGGTTTCCAGGGCAGGGGGTCTCAGGGCTGTTGGATCCTTTCCCACACCTATGCACGGGTCTGGCTGGGTCCCCCTGGAATGCAGAGTCTGAAAAATACCTCAAATTCCAGTCTTAAGATTTACAGCAGCAGTGTTCTCTGTAGAAGTGGGGGCCGGGGGGAGGAGTCACACATCTTGCACCTGTCAGGGAGGATAGTGCCGTTAAGTAGTGACCAATTACAGCAGCAAGGATGTTGGGGAACAGTGGCTGGTTAACTTCCGGCTCTGTCTATACTGTCATAAAAATCAGACTTTGATCACTGTACCTTGTGTCTCTACATTATTTTAATGTGAATGGCTTAAATTCAAGAGTGAGCCAACCAGCTATAGGAAAGTTTTACTGAGACAGAGACAACAGATCCTACTCCACAGAGTAGGGGTCCTCTCCCGAGCAGGAGGGGGACACCCTACGGGGCAATGGTGATGTTTTTAAATGTTCACAAATCCGGTATGTGACCAGCACTGTTAATCATAACCTGCTGCCACAGAAAGGTGAGCACAAACGGTTTATAAGCATCTGGCTTAGTAATTCATCCACCTCGAGGGGTCCCGGCCTGGCGCTGGCTGGGGTCAGGTATCGGCCGAAACGGCTGCACTTGGTCTCTCGGCCTTCCTGCTCTGCTCACCCTGCATCGCTCCCTCCTTTCCTTCCAACTCCTCTTCTGGTCGAATGACTCTGTGTAGGATATTTTTAAGTTCTTTTCTGGAAGAAGAACACAGAAGTTTGCGGGAGGGGCCAGAGCTCCCCCAACCTTTGGTTTGTTGGCGCCCGCCGTGCGGGGGCAGGGCGGTGTGGGCTCAGGTTGCCTGGAAGTGCAAACCCTGGACTGTCTCTGTGTCCTTGGCCTGCTCGTTTGGTCCCGGGCAGCCAGAGGACTGCAGTTTTGAGTCCCATCTGCCCCTGAACCCCGCGCTGGGCTGCGCCTGTCTGCAGCCCACCCGCAGCGCGCCCACCCCTCGCGGCTGCTTCCTGTGTTAGGGCGGGAAACCCGCAGTGCTCATGTCGGGGGCAGAGAAAGATTTCTCACACAGAGGTTAAGACAGATAAGCAAAATCTATCTTATCCTTTAGAAAGACAAGAGGATGAGAAGGAGGGGGCGGGGAAGAGAGCAGAGAGAGGCGTGGCATCCCAGTGAAAGAAAGGAGATGCCAGCAGCTAGGCCGAGTGGCTTGCCGCTTTTATGGGGACAAAGAAAAATAGTGATCCGCTCCTTCTCTTCTTAACCGCTAGCAGATGATGGAATCTGCCGGGTGAAACTGCTGCACAGTTCCCTTTGCTTTAGGGATGAAGGGACCTGCCCTCAAGATACGGCTGGAGATCGTCCCCATGCTGAGAAGCTCCAGGAGCTTCTCGGGAACTACTCCAGAATCGGATGCTAGAAGGCAGTTTTAGTCAACAGGTCTAGCACTGTGAGAACAGTTTACTTTTCCTTGTGTCTGCTGGGCTCCTTCAAGATGTTCGCAGCTCCCAGGGTGCAGGGTAGCCTAGCCGGGTAGAGGGGGCGCAGGGCTGATTGATTTCGCTCACAGGACCCACCGTCTTGTGACCTGCACCTCTTAGTCATGTTGGAACTGTAAGGAGGTGTCAACGGAAAAGAAGCCAAAGTCTGTAAAATAATTTGAAGAGCTTTATTCTGAGCCAAATTTGAGGACCACGACCTGGAGCCACGCCCAAGACGCCCTGAGCGGTGGACTCGCTGAGGCTGGGTCACAGTTTGGTTTTATACATTTCCGGGAGGCAGGGGTTACAGGTAAAGTCAGAAATCAGTACATGGGAAGCTACATTGGTTTAGCCTGAAAGGTGGGCCATCTCGAAGGGGGAGGCGCTTACAGGTTATAGGTGGGTTTAAAGACTCTTTCGACTTGTAATTGGTTAAAAGATGAAGCTTTGTGTAAAGGCTTGGAGTGTTTTAAGATAAGGAGGCTGTTAGTCAGAGACAAGCCACCAGATCTCTATTTGTTGCGTAAATTGAGGACCCGCAGGTTTGCCTTGCATGGCCTTAGGCCTGCTAGTGGGTTACAAAGCATGTCTCCAGGAAGGGAGGGGGCATGATGAGGCCTGTCCGACCTCCCTCCTGGTGGCAGGCAATTCAGTTTTAGGGCCTCCCCTCGTCCAGGAGGGGGTCCATTGTTCACAGGGGTTTCGGCCTCGGTCAAGTTGCTCGTGTGCTCATTGTACAAAGATCCAATTATTGAAACAACGAGGCTTGCCAAGGAAGAAAGGAACTTTTAATACAAAAATATCCTAAAATTTAATAGGAACTTTTTTCTCTCTTGTCAGGGGAACAAGACAAGCTGCCTCAAAAGCATCTGACTAAAGGAGATCTTGGGCTTTTCAAGGAGGGACCAGGTGCCTTGGGGCAGGTGTGGGGGCCTGGGGAATCCTGGTCAGGAAGGCTGTCCAGGGGTGTTCAGAATCTTAGCTCCTTCCTCTTGCAGAAAATCTACTTTTCTGGGAAACAACTCAAAAGGTCCAGTATAATAGTTAAGGGAGAGAATTATAAAAAAACATGCAGGGGTCATTGAAATTCGTTCGCAGAGCTGGTTACAGTCGTAGCTGCCCAAGCAAGTTTCTGTCTGATGAACAGGAGTGGGTGCAGGAGAGCAGCCGACAGCCGTCACCCTGGCGTTCCATCTCGGGGAGCCGGGGGCCTGTAAGGCAGCCAAGGCTCGCACACCGGACGGAGCCTCCCCTCTCGAGTGGCCCTCTACAGTTTGAGGAGGCAAAGGTTTTAGCAAGTTTCAACTGCTGTTTTGGGCTTAGCTTTTAGGATTTTTGGAGACTCTAGTTCTTTTGAAAGAAAAGGATTAGGATCAAATATTCACTGTTGATGTTTTTGATTTAATCATAACAAAGGAAATTGGGAGGCGTTAAGGAAATATTCGTTATTCCCTGGAGCCTCTTTTCTCTCCTGTGAGTGGCAGCCAAGCAGCGTCCGCCCCGTTAGCCACGCCAGTGCGTGGTCACTCCGTGCGGTCCTCCCAAGTCTGGCTGCAGAGCAGGTGGGTGACCGACAGGTACTGCTGCTTTGTCCGGTCTGTGTGAGCAAGCGTGGGCGGTACAGGGTGGAGTCACGCACGGCGTGGCCACATGTCTTGAGTGCCCGGGACAGTCCTGGTTTATGCCATTGTCCTGTTTTGTTTTGTTTTTTTATTAGTGCCACTTTTCACCTGAAAGATGTCCCCAGTTGGAAGCTAAAGGTATCTGGTGATTCTGGTTATGTGGCACGTGTGGTGTGACCTTAGAGAAAGCAGGTGTTCTAAGTGACGAGGAGGAGGCACAGCACGTGACCGCTGAGGGGCTGGGCCTGGCTGACGAGGGCGCGGATTTTCCGAGAATTCCAGTAAGAGCCGAATTCCAGACTGCAGGCAGGGCTGCCTCTGACCTCTCTATCTGAAAGGACATACTTGAAATCTAGCATTTGCTTCCGTTGTTAAGCAAGCGCTTAATATAAGTGATGTCATTCTATTTAGACAGCGGCGTGGGGAGAGTCCAGTCCCGCCCCACCCCGGGGCGTCCCCTTCCCCTCTCCTCGCTTGTCATCTGAGAAGCCGCAAACGCAGAGGGTGCTGATGGTCTAGCGCCCGGCCACCAGCGCTCCATTTGAGTACTCCCAAAAACGTTTCCTCATTTATCGGTTTCTGAAGGCATTTCCCGCTTTTTGGTTAAGTTTTAAACTTTTGATGATGGCTCAAAGGACATGTTCACCCCCATTTATTTTTCTTTAGGTACGGTTTAAAATTTTTCCATATCTTAGTGGCTGCTTAGTATAGAACCCTGCTGTGACACAAGCTAGGGACTCGTACAGGACTGTGCAGAGGTGAGCAGCCTGCATTTCACAGAGATTATCGTAGAGCCTGTGGAAGGGAGAGTGTTCTCGACTCCACGCCCATGAATGATACGAAGTTCCTGGATTCATGTTAGAAAATCATCTCTCCAGAAAAGGGTTTCCTTTTCTTTTCTTTTCTTTTCTTTTTTTCTTGTTTTAAGAGACAGGGTCTGGCTCTGTCACTCAGGCTAGAGTGCAGTGGCATGATCATAGCTCACAGCAGCCTCAAACTCCTGGGCTCAAGCGATCCTCCTGCCTCAGCCTCCCAAAGTGCTGGGACTGCAGGCACGCGCCACCACGCTGGCCACATTTTCTCTTTATTAGCTCAGTTAGGGACTCTGCAAAGTGTCTCCCATAGCCCCCATCCCCGCAAGACGTCAGGGGCTTCTCTGCTACCTGAGCTCTCTGTAGGCCCCTGGGAAGATCACTGTCCTCCTCGGGCTGTTATCTTGAGCACGAGTTGAGGAACCGGAAATAGAACACCGCCTCTGACACCTGTATCAGGGCAGCTGTTTACCAGCCTTTCCCTTCAGAGGTCTCAAAAGCAGATGCTTTCTTTACAGGATGCAAAGCTCACCTAAGATTCAGGATGAATCCCTAAACATTTGGAAGGTTCCCATAGGGAAGCCAGTGCACACCAATGTCTTACAAAGGAAGGCCTTCCAGAGTTTCAAGGCTGCTTTGCAGGGCAAAACCCATTTTTGTGGAAACATACATAAGGTGGTTGCATGTTCAATATTCCCTTTCACAGATGGTGGCTGCTCATCGGGTCCTGACCCAAGTCCAGTGTGGAATGAATTCCTTGGATCCTTGCAGCACACCATCCACAAATATTCATTGTTTTTGTAGAAAAGCAGAGTCGAAAAGTGATGAATTCACACCAAAGGCAACATATTACCGAGGGCTTATGACCTGTTGACTTTTAAGGTTGTGGGGGTGGTGGGTCATTCTGGAAGTTGAATTACACTTACACAGTATTTGCTGAATTTTCCCATTATGTCTCTTCCCTTAACACACATCCTTCAGATGGGTTCCTATTTGTTCATTTCTAGAGTATTAAAGTGTCATCTCAGTGGGAAATCATTCTAATGGCATTATTCTACCATATGGAGGTGGGAGACCTCGAAGGGGTCAGTTGTCTTCCTTGTCAGTAATCTGGGGCACTGTCATTGTGACAGTACCAGGCGGCGTGTGCGTGAGTGTGGACAGGATTCTGTACCTGTCTGGTTCTTAGTAGAGGGAGGGAGGGTGCCGGCTTTATTAAGGAGCATAACCCAGTTCTTTTCCTTTTCCCTGTAGGTACACAGCTAAGACCGGAATGCCGTCTCCACTCTACCCAGGTCCTACAGTTTTCTCATGCTGACTTCCCGATGGATTTGACTCTTAGTTGCTGGCAGCTACTGGGCAGCAGAAATGGCTCCGATCGCACTGGGGTTTGGAAGGCGGAATTTTCGTCCGTTAAGGAGGAGGAGTTCATTGCTGTTGAAACTCATAGCTGTTGTCTTTGCTGTGCTTCTATTTTGTGAATTTTTAGTCTATTACTTAGTGATCTTGCGGTGTGATTGGCCTGAGGTGAACACTCCAGCCTACGATGGTGAACAAGCGACTTTTGAGCCTGTGTTGAAAGCCATGTTTTTGGCAGACACCCACTTGCTTGGGGAAATCAGAGGCCACTGGCTAGACAAGTTACGAAGGTAAGCAGCAAAATCAGGAATCCTTCTGAAATTCTGCAGGCAAAAAGGTATAGCCCTTTCCCCACAGTTCAGGCTTAATGGCTTTAGGTAACTCTTAGTTATTTTCCTCTCAAAGAAGGACATTTGTGGGAATTTGAACTTACTATTTACTGAACACGTATACAGGGCCCCATAATGTGGGAGTCAGACCTGGGCTCCTGATTAGTTTCGTGACTTTGAAAAGTTACCAGGGCCCCTCCAAGCCCCTGCCTCGCTTGTGAGCAGGTCAAGAGAAGCAGCCTCCCAGGTGTGTGAGGGCGCCATGCAGTGCCTAGCACCTGGGCCTGGTCCCCGGGGAGGACACAGACCTGGGTTCCTGAGCCCCTCAGCTTTGCTGGTGTGTGACTTTAAGCCCTTTGCGTTTTTACCCCGCTCTGGGCAGCAGAAGGCAGAGCAGATTTGTGGCCGTCCCCCCGGGAAGGGTCAGGTCCTGTGTCTCCAACTCAGCCCAGCCCCAGAGTGGTCCGTCTGTTTTCCCAGCAGAAAGCTTCTTTGTTTTTTAATTATTTTTTTTCATGTTTCATTTTTGGACAATTTAATTATTTTTAATTGCAGTAAAATACACACAACGTAAAGTTCATCATCTTCATCATTTTTAAGTGAGCAGCTCAGGGGCGTCAAACACATTCGCCACCGTCCCATTAAACACCCACTTCTCCTCCTCCCGCCCAGGCCCTGGCTCCCACCGTGCTACTGGCTGTCTCTGTGACTTTGACTCCTCTGGGGACCTCACATAGGTGGGATCAGGCAGTATTTGTCCTTCTGTGACCGGCTCGTTTCACGCAGCAGTGTCCTCCAGGGCGGTCTGTGCTGCGCCTGTGGCAGAACTCGCCTCCTTTGCAGGGCTGAGCCCTTCACCTCGGCTGAGCGCCCGGTCGCCTCCCCCTCTGGGCTTCGCGACCGGCGCCCAGCGGGAGGCGTCCGTGGGGCTCTCCTTGCCCCTGGTGACCCTGACCCCTTTTCCTTAACGTGGCTGCACCGTGCCTCTCTGAACACGTCTTTATTTTGTGAGAGGCACTGTCCTCAGAGTGCGGTGACCTGATGAACCTGACGTTGGGGGCGTGGGGTGTGTGCTGTCCCCAGGGGTGGGGGAGGGAGGGGCTGCCAGACGTTTTACGAGAGTTTTAAACCAAAGGCGTGTGAGTTGAGAGCGCCAGGGCGAGCCTGGGGCCGCTGGGCCTTGCAAATCCAGCCCCGCCCACGCCTTCCTGCCGCTGCGTGTCTGGGTTCGTTCTCCGCCAGGGCGAATAGCATTAAATCAAGAAAAACTGAGAAACGTATTTTGAGAGTTTTGTTGAGTGAACAGCCATGGAGCAGTGACGTGGGCGTGCCGTGGTTTGCCAGGGTCTGGAGAGTTTCCTCCGACTGAAAAGTACCTTCCCGTTTGTATCACTGTGTCCCAGAACGTGGGGCTCCCTTGTGTGGAGGAGAAACAGCCCGGAAAGGCCTTTACGAAGAGGGAAGATTCAGGATCCCTAGGAAAATAACACGGGTTGGAGCTGGTTAGGGAGAAGGGAGGGAGGGCTGAGCACACATGGACATTTTTGAGCACCTACTGTGTGCTTTTGCTGTGCTGGGAACTTTATAAACATTATTTTACTTAATCCTACAACTATCCTATGCAAGTAGATTGTTTTTTTTAAATCCCCATTTACTAATGAAGAAACTGGGATGCAGAGAGGGTAGGTAACATTCTCAAGGTCACACAGCTCGTCAACGGACAGAGCTGGGATTTGAAGCCATTGCCTGTGAGACTGCAGATCCCAGGCTCTGTTTGCTTGTCTGACCTCTGGGATGATTACTGCACGTCTGAAATCTGCAGGGTCTGCTGTTTGGGTATTGGCTAGTCTGAAGCAAAGAAGGAAGTTGAGGTCCCTTTAAGCAGAGAAATTTAAGCCAGATGCTGTCATTTCCTCAGTGTGGTGCAAAATCGGTCTAAATTAGGCACCTCTGGAAGCTGCGTCCGGCTCTCAGATCCCTAGGACTCTGTTGACTGAGATGGCTTCGGGGTGCGGCGTGGGGTAGTGCACGTCGGTGTGTAAGGTGTGTGGGAGGGAAGGCCCTCGGCACCTTAATTCCCCACATTTAATCAGACACAGATTCACTGGCCCCTCCAAGGGGGGGTGGGCATGCAAGAGCAGGGTCAGGAGGAGAACGGGCGGGAAAGAGACTGATGCTCTGCTTTTTCCTCCTGGCCCCCAGGGAATGGCAAATGGAGAGAGCCTTCCAGACCGCTCTGTGGTTGTTGAAGCCGGACGTCGTCTTCATTCTGGGGGATGTCTTTGATGAAGGGAAGTGGAGCTCCCCCCAGGTAGGATCTTGCAATCCGGACACCTTAATCCTGCTTTGAGAATCCAACAAGTAGCCCAGAGGATCCGTGGAGCACCGCTGGCTCAGTTTGGAAGTTTTGCTTTGTGTTGAAGTTAAAGATGCATAGTCTATCTTGAAGGTTCTTAGGGTTTGTGTAATGCTCATCTTGAGTTAGGTCAGCTAACCTTATGTTTGTCTGTGTAGGGAATACGTGGATCAGCCAGACATTATTTTGTTAGAATGCGCTGCTCTGTGGCCCTCTCGGGAAAGGGGCAAGTAGGCAAGATGGATGCCGTCTCAGTTGTCGCTGGCTGGAACGCGCGTTTAACTTCGCGTCTGTTATCCCCACTGCACTGTGAGGACTGTGCTACCGAGGTTACTTGCTACCCGCCTCTGATCTTCTGAGTGAGAGGTGCAGGAGCCGTGGGGCCTTGGTGTTAGGTTCCTCCACCTTCGGGGGCCCGAGACCCCTGCCTGGGTGATGGGTGATGTGAGCCTTTCCACAAACCAAAGAGAAAGGCTGTCTCACCTAAGCTGTCATGGTGCTTCGCTTACTACATTCTTGGAACGAATGAAAAAAAGGAGGCGTTCTTGCTGCTTAGTTAAAAATGTTCAGTCCTTAATGGTTTTTTGAAGGGATATTTTTTGGGAGATATTTTTAAAAACTAATTGGCATTTCCCAGGACAATCCAATAGCTGCACATAGAAAACCTTGGTTTGGGTTTGATAGGAACTTGCTGTTTACAGAGTTGCAATGTTGGTTGTAATCGAGGCTGTAATTAAAGGAGAGAATGAAAGTGTTATATGTAAAAAGCTACTAGTTACAAGATGAGGTTGGATATGTACGTTGCTTTTGCAAATTAAGGGCAACATTTTATGTTTTTCTAAGTTTCTTTTTCTGATTTTATGTTATTCTAACTTTAAATATTATTTGTTAAAGTGGAATCTTTGTATTGAAGGACCCTCTATCTAGTGTATTTCCCTGTGCCATGTTTAAAACTTTCAGGATATAGTCTATTACTATCCAGAATAGAGGGCTTTTCAATCTTATTTATTTATTTATTTTTATTTTTACCCACCCTAGGGTGTTTGTCCAATTGGTATTTTTAGGCTTATAAAAATAAGAACCATACTAACATAACTCTGAAGCCTTAATAGTTAAAGCCAATTATCATGATAATTTTGTAATATTAATTATAATAATTTTTGTGTGTGTGTTTTTGTCACACACATCTTGTTAGTTCTTATTCTACAGCTACAGCCACAGGGGAATGTTGATTTTGAAAGATGTTCTCATCCTTGTTTTGGTTGAGAGACATGAAGAATTTACTTGACATTTTCTAAGGGCCTGTTCTTATAAGATGCACAGATCTAAGCAATTCTCAACCTGGGGTCCATGGGGTCTTCAGGTATCTTGAAATCATAGGCCTATGAATCAAATATTTTTGGGAATTGCCAGCTGTTTTGAGATGGGGGAGGATGCCATTTAATTGAAATTGGCATTGTTAGGTCCGGAGCCGAGAGAGACACACCAAGCCTCATGTGTAGCAAAATGCTGTTTATTTTGAGCCTCTGGGGGCAGATGGGTGGAGGCCAAAAAGCGTCCACCCCGAGGGAGGGGAAAGCCTTGGGTTTTATAGAGGGTTTCTGGAGGGTGGGAGTGAGCAACGCCTGCAGAGATAGGGGAGGGGGTAACTTCGTCCTTATTGCGGGGGATAGGAATGCCAGTGTGGCTGCAGCTGTCTGTGGTCGAAGTTAGATTTATGACCTTGGACTCTCCAGACTCCTGCGGCTTTTGTTTCATGGGCTTTATGATATTTTTGGGGTTCTCACCTGGAACAAACCTAACAGGCATCAAATTAAATAATTTAAGGTATTAACTGTACTCTTGGAAAAAGAAGTATTATATAGAATGAAAAATTCAAATTTCTACATTGTCTTTATGGGCATCTGCTTTGACAGCAGAATTCTCACATCAAAATAGGGATCACATTTTTTAGCCACAGGAAGGAGAGGGTTCTCTGGCTCTCAGCAGTGATCCTTTTTTCTCAGGCCTGGGCAGATGATGTGGAACGGTTTCAGAAAATGTTCAGACACCCAAGTCATGTGCAGCTGAAGGTCGTTGCTGGCAACCATGACATTGGCTTCCACTATGAGTAAGTAACTCACTAGAACACTGCACCGTGGGAGCTCTTGTTAACTACAATTGTAAACCTGCTAAAATTCTGCTAAAACATTATTTGTGCTGCATTGAGGAAATTTGTTTTCCTCAAAAGATAGAAGCTCTGGAATGTAAGCTCCTTAAGGGATTTTTATCTTGGCACACAGTAGACCCTCAACAAACATCTGTTGGATGAATGAATTGTATGTGCCCTTGGAAAATATTGATTTAATAGGCAATTATTTTCTTTAGGAATCAGAAAACAAAACCATTCAGACTTTTTTTTTTGAGACAGTCTTGGTTTGTCACCCCGGGTAGAGTGCAGTGGTGTCCTCATAGCTGACGGCAGCCTCAAACTCCTGCGCCCAAGCCACGCTCCCACCTGGGCCTCCCAGAGTGCTAGGATTGCAGGTGTGAGTCACCATGCCCGGCCCATTCAGACTTTAGTAGCTAACGTTTACATAGTGCTGTGGTGCTTACAATGTGTCAGCCTGTGTGAAGTACTTTTTACTTCCTTATATTGACTCTTTTAATCTTTACCATGGTCCTTGTATTTTCCCATTGTACCAAAATTTTCCCATTTTCCCAGTGGGAAACTGAGGCCCTGGGGAGCTCAGTAACCTGCCCCAGGCCCATAGTAATTAACTGGTGGAGCTGAGATTGGGGCCTGGGGCCAGCTGGAGCCACAAACTGGTCATGCTGGTCTGAAATTTACGTTCTGAAAGTCACTTTCTCTGTTCATGATAACTCTGGGAGTTCTAAAATGGCTTGTCCTGAAAAATGTTTCTTTTTGCAATTGAATTTAGGATGACCGCATACAAAGTCAAACGGTTCAAGAAAGTTTTCAACCCTGAAAGGCTGTTTTCTTGGAAAGGTGTTAAGTGAGTATTATTTGTAAAATTTTATGAAGACCTTTAGTCCCTGGAAACCTCAGTTTTTAGAGGTGACTGCCATATTGGGTCTGTGTCTCCAGTTATGATCTCTGTTCAACGGCGCCTCAGGCTGTCCTCCCTGGTGGCACCATGGGAGCCGACGGGTGGGAAACCTCAGACCTGGTTTTCTGTGACAAGCACAGAGAATCAGTCCGTCTGTGACTGCCCAGCCCTGCGGGAATGATATTCTTTCTTTCTGTGCTGTCTCTGGGTGGCGTATGTTCCATCAGCCCACTATGTAAAGGAGTCTTTTATTTGATAAGAAGTTACTTATTTCACTTTGCAAAGGCTGTTCCCTAGTCATGGTGTCCTGGGACTTGGTGGCCAGTGTGTCTGTGGTGTGTCTGCGGCTCTGTGCCCACCCTGACCTGCCGACCAGTGTCCCAGCCCTGAGCCCTGAGCCCGACCCACCGCATCAGATCCCCTCTGCTAGGCGGCTGCAGTGCCCACCTCGGGAGTCTTCTGGTCTGTGCGTTAGGACACAGGAGAAATGGAGTGGGAGAGGAAGCCTTTCTGTTCTTCTTGTCCTTTTTGTGGCTGCCCAGCTCACCGGCTGGCGGGGAGGTCACCTCTGTCCAGCAAGTTCTCCGCAAATGCTCACCTTCGCTCCCTCTACCTAGAGGGCACAGGCTCTAGCAGGCGGCCTCCCTTCCTGAGTCACAGCAGACAAGATGCCGTTTGAGGTATCTCCCCCTATACACAGTGTTTAAGGAACCTTAAATACGCTTTTCATATTTCTGAGCATTTGATAACTCAGCTCTTTATCTCTGAAATTGGTTAAATTTCAGGCAGTCTTTACTGACAGGCACCTTCTTCATGCCCAGGCGGTGTGTGCATAGGAAGTGAAAGCACATTTAGTGCGAGTCTATAAAATACACGACTGAGGTGAGGTGGTCGCAGAGGCTAACCGTAACTGACTTTGCGGTCATCCTGGCCTGGGATCACCCGTCCCCGGGCAGCTCTGATCGGCGCCCTGCCGCTGCCTTGCGTGCCTGTGTTACCGAATGTTCTCTGCTTCACTCTCCGTACCTTGACAGCGTAGCAGTATCCGACATCTACCGAGTCCTTTCTGGTGGCAGGCTCTGCTCTAAGCACCTGCCGCGTCATTTCCTTCAGCCCTCACACCCCGCCCCGCGCCGCAGGCGAGGTTCTGTCGGACACCGGCTCGGAGGTGGCCCGACCCCAGGCTGTGTACCTGGGACTTCTCGCCGGCTTAGGGCTAAAATCCTTTTCCCGCGTCCGGGACCCCCACTCCCAGTAGTGCTGTTTTTGTTGAAACGGACTCATTCGTAAAAACACGCAGTTGGTCTGGTTGGGATTGAAAGCCGTTCTGGGCTTGTCTCTGCACACCGCGGAGGCTTAGTCGTCTTTCCACGGGGACACGAGGAAAGGAAACACGTGTCCCGGGGGGCCCTGACTCCTGCCGCCCGTCTGCCTCAGTTTCGTGATGGTCAGCAGCGTGGCGCTGGAAGGGGACCGGTGCGCCCTCTGCTCCGAAGAAGAAGCGGAGCTGCTCGCCGTTTCCCGCAGGCTGAACTGCTCCCGGGAGGTAGGAGTCGCGGTCGCCGCCTCTGTCCGCCGCGCAGCCCCCGCCCCGACGGGTGTCAGGTTTGCGGACTGACGCCCACTTCTGCCCGGCAGGGTCCTGCTCCCCGGCGGTGCGGAGACGGGCGGCCGCTGCCCGCGTCTGCCCCCGTCCTCCTGCAGGTGAGCGGGGCCGGCGCGGGGGGCTCGGGCCCGGGGCTCCCCCCGCCGACTCCTGCTTCCGTCCCGCACAGCACTACCCGCTTTACCGCAGAAGCGACGCGGACTGTTCCGGGGAAGACGCTGCCCCTCCCGAGGAAAGGAGCACCCCGTTTCGGGAGCGCTACGACGTGCTTTCCCGGGAGGCGTCACAGAAGGTTCGCCAGCAGGGGGCGCTGCAGTCGCGGGGCGGTCCCAGGCCGGCGCTCAGGTGTTCGGTCACCGGCCCTGTTCCTCCCCCGCGAATCTGCCTGTCCCCTCACCTGCAGTCAGTGTGTTCCCAGCCGCTCTCTGAGTTCAGGGTTTGCCTCCCAGCAACTTAAATTCGGAAATGCGAATGGAACTTGGAGTCTCATCTTTGGGACTTAATTAAAATGTGCTTTCTTATATATAAGAAAGCACATACTGTTTATATGTCACACTTATATAATAACATAAAAATATATTTGGAGAATATATTTATAAAATAAATGTATACAAGTATTTATAAAAATAAAATGTAATAAAAATAAATAAAATCTGGGCTGAGAAGAGTAGATTCTCTCTGGGAGGCCGACCTTACCTTCGATTTAGCATAAACAAACTAGAGGGATTTTTCAGGGAAAAAGTAAAGCGGCCCTAGGAACGGATTTAGGAAACGCGGTCGCCCGCCTGCTAACAGCCTGCCTTGTGTGTCCCCGGGCCAGCTGCTGTGGTGGCTGCAGCCGCGCCTGGTCCTGAGCGGCCACACGCACAGCGGCTGCGAGGTGCTGCACCCCGGAGGTCCCCCCGAGCTCAGCGTGCCATCTTTCAGCTGGAGGAACAGAAACAACCCGAGTTTCATCATGGTAACATGAAAGTTTATTTTTGTCTGAAAGCTTTCGTAAGTATTTAAATCAACACAGTAATCAACTATTTAATTGCTGCGATCTTCAACAATATACAAAGGCCATAAATTTCCCTCCCTTTGCACTCAGTTCTACACACCGCCCCCTCTCTAAACACCTTTCCAGGAACAAACATGACGTTATTCCCAGGCACTGAGTGTGGGGTGGGGAGGAACATCCCCCAGGGTGGGAGTCTACCCTGCAGGGAGGCCGTGTCTTCTGATAGTGCGCTCTGCGTGTGTATAACTTTCTAAGGAAACAGAACATCATTTATTCATTAGCGATACTCTTCTATCTTCTCTCATTTTCCAAACATGCCCTTTTGCCCTGGCAGAAAATGCTACAGCTTTTGCAAGTTGATTAAAGATGTTTCATTAATGGCCACTTGACATTCTAGCGCTTTCCTTTTAGCCATGGGTTCCCGCTTTTCCATCAGGTACTTCTGCTTCATAAAAAGGTGGGGAAACCCTAATGTTTTCAAATTTAAAGTAGATGGAAACATTTGCCACTGTCATTCCACATAATGGAAATGTCTACAAAGAAGAGCCCATGGAGGTGACCTGGACACATGTATATCTAGGCAGCAGATTGCTTATTTCAGTATCGAGTGCCTTGAGGACACCCTTGAACTCTTTGTTCCTCACTGACGGTGACCCCTGATCTCCAACGTGCCTCTCTGCATCTGTCACAGATGCCCCTCCTCCCGACACCACACCTGACGGGACCCACTGGGCCCCGGCCGGGCTGTAACAGAGCCCAGTGTCCCAGACCTGCTCTGCCCAAGCACACTTTTGCCAGTGTCTGTGCTGGTGAGTGGTGACTTGCGCAGGCTGAAGGCCATGCCCTTTGGTCTCGGGGAGGAGGGCCACTTCCCTGCCTCACCCGACGTAACCCAAGAAGGTGGCCTGTCCTCCTGGGTTGGGCCGTCAGGTTCGGGCCGTGTCTGGTGTGCTCACTGCAGCACGATGTCCCCTTTCCTTTCCAGGGCAGCATAACAGCCACAGGTCACGCCCTCTCCAAGTGCTACCTCCCGCGTGAGGACATGGTTCTGACCACCTACTGCGGAGCAGCTGTGTTCCTTGCGGTCCTCATATTTGCTCACTTTGAGCTGTTCGCCTCACCTTTTCCTTTCGGTTGGAACCTGCTCAGAAAGCCTAGGACGACGTGAAGAGCAGGTGACGTCTGCACTTAGGAATAAATATCGAAGCCCAAGACATGGAAGTTCAGGCGGAGCTCGAGGAGTGGAGCGGAGGGCCAGACCATGTGTAGGCTGTCTGTGTGGACCTCTCAGAGACTCTAAGTCACTGATGCGAGTTACTGCAGAACAAATAGTTGATTGTACTGTTCTCATGCTATAAAAATGAACGTGTACTCTACAACAAATCAGTTTTCTCATTTTTATCAAATATATGGACCATCAGAGGTTGCATCTGTACAGTACGCAAATGCTATTAATGCCGTCGCCTGCATGCACGACGCAGTCCTTGCTTCCCCAGGAAGGGCCTGGCAGCCCCGCCACACACTTGGGGTGTGTGTACATAAACACTGGGCTTGCTTCTGTCTGCCTGTGAGGTGGTTCTTAGATTCCTGTATAGTGTAATGCCGCACCCTGAAAATAAAAGTATGGGTGCAATGTACAGGAACATAGTGTTTTTCTAGACTTTTGTACTTCTGTGCTAACTTCATGGAATCAGGTTTTTAGATAAGTAATTTTCTCTACAGGAGACCACGTTGTTAGGTCTGACTTTAATGCATTCAATGATCAAAAGAAACTTAAGAAATGGAGGAGGGATATGGCTTTTGGTATTTGAAAATAAATGTTTTGATAATTTTAAGCCAGATAGAATGTGTTTTTTGTTTTTTTCGTAACGGTATGGCTCGTTTTTTGAATCAAACTTTTAAATAGGACATTTAGTTCGAGGGGAATTGCTGAGTAATAATGCATACAACAATATAATTCACTTTTTTGGGGGGGCAGATCTCTTCAGTTTTCTTCATGTTTTACTTTGAAAGTACAGGGGAACTGAAAATAAAATAATTTCCATTTTATATGTCTCAGTTCAACGGAGTTTTCTGAGGCAGTTGGTGGGGGCAGGAGGATGATGATAATGAGAGAAGATGTTTGTTGCACTGACTGTGCACAAAGTTGTCCTTCCTTTCGTGAGAAAGCAGCACTTAAATCTGGATGAGTTCGTAAAGGATTATAAAGTGCTTATTTACAGAGTAAACTTTAAATATCAAAGACTAAAAACTAAAAGCGAATTAGTGTAGTAATGCAGGCCGTCATTTCTCTGGATTGGTACTGCTGAAAACTTAACTTTGGACATTTTTACAGATTATTTGGACCTACGCAAACTGCCCCCAAAACTGTGGCTACAGACAGTCTATGAAGTGTCATTGCTACAGCAGTTCTTACTTTGTAGATATCGTTTGTGTAACACAACATTCGAGGCTGCATTTGCAAATCTTGCAAGTGTGAGAAAGAGCCATTATTTCGACGTTATATTTCAAAAAAAGGTTTTGTAATATTTCTTCTTCAAAATACAAATGGAGATGCCATCCTTGTTCTCCTAGGCCAAACACAAACATATGATACCATTTTGTTTTTCTTCTGCCGTTCGTTTACTTGTATGAGGGAGCCTGAGTCCAAAGCTTTGACTAAGGGAATTACTGAGAAGTCTTTAACTAGCAAAGTAATCATGAAAAGTAGCGTCTGGAGAGAAAAAAATCTCTGGTTCCCTGAAAGAAGATTAGATTGCAATTTGTACCTTGAACTGAGTTCAGGTTTGACAGCTGAGGCTCCAAGAAGTGCTGGCAGGTGGCTGTGGCAACTTGCCATGTTGGTACCACGTCGTTTGCAAGATGTGGATGGTTAATGCCTATAACTTACAGGTTTTTTTTTTTTTTTTTAAAATCAGGGAGTCTTTTATAAAGTACCAACCTGATAAAATATCCCAAATTTTACAGACGCCCTTCGTTCTCTTTTTCAGAGTGAGCAGCAGGAAATGTTGACGTTAAGCTATTCAACACAATAAAAACACATTTCTTGTACAGGTATAGCCAGGATCAAGGCACAAAGATCTACAAGGATTTTTCTTTAGTAGTTTTACAAAAGAATATTACATTTTGTGGTATGTACAGTATAATAAACCAGCAAGGAAACAACAGCACAGAAAGTCTACGGAACAAGCCTATGCCCAAGGGACTGTGGAAGTCTAGAGAACCATTTTTAGACAGGCCACATTTTGCGGTAGTTTTTCTGCCTAAGTGTGAAGTAGCTCGAAGTAGCTCTAATTCGAATGCCTGAGGCTGGCAGCGACGCTAAATATGACAGGAAAAGGGCTTCCTGTCACGTCGCTTGGCGTCTATTCTACGTCCTGGGCCGAGGCAGACCAGGGGAACAGTCACTTGCCAGCCCGCAGCTTCAGAGGGGATCGGAAGGAGCTGTGGCTCGCCGCCCTGCACACGCTTTCGCAGGCATGCTTGGGAACCCGAAAAAACGCATTTTCTCCCCACCTGCTGAGTTCTTAACGAGTCAACGAATGAGTGAATGAATAAAGGGCCCTGACCCACAGGGATTTCTCTGCAGTGCCACCGAGTAGGAGCCGACGGTGGGGACAGGCAGAGGCAGCCAGAGGCTTGGGGGTCACCCGCGGGGCGGACACGGAGCAGGACAGACAGCAGCAAGACGGACTGGAACTCACTACCTCCTACCATGGCTGGGGCTGGCGCACAAGCGTCCGGAGGACACGGGCCTGTGGGTGGCGGGGAGGGGCGGCGGGAGCGGTGGGCGTCCTCACAAGAGTTCGTACTGTTTGAGGTGCATCCGCTGGATGATGTCGCGGCAGTCGTTGAACACCCTGCGGATGTTCTCCGTGTCCACGGCGCAGGTGAAGTGGGGGTAGCAGTAGTGTTTGCCGTCGCCCGTGGCCGTGCTGATCCTCTGCAAGAGAGAACGTGCGCTAGCCCGGGCCGCCACTCGCCTTGGGAGGGGACCTGGGTGACACCGCGCAGGGCGCCCGGCTGGAGGAGCCGTCTGAACACCCGGCACGGGGCGAGCGCCCCCTGTGCGCGGGAGGCTGGCGCGGGCGGGTCAGAGCCGGGCCTGGGCAGGGCCGGTCGGGGCAGGGCCTTCCGGAAACGGAGGTCTGAACCCCGGCCGTGCGGCAGAGCTCTCTGCAAAGACGGAGGTGTGCTCTATCTGCCCTGGCGACGGGCAGCCGCTATTGCTCGATGACCCAGGGACCGGTTTCTTTTTTTTTTTTTTTTTTTTTTTTGAGACAGAGTCTCACTCTCTTGCCTGGGGTGAGTGCCGTGGCGACAGCCTAGCTCACAGCAACCTCAAACTCCTGGGCTCGAGCAATCCTACTGTCTCAGCCTCCCGTAGCTGGGACTACAGGCGTGCGCCACCATGCCCGGCTGATTTTTTTTCTATATATATATATTTTTAGCTGTCCAATTAATTTTCTTTCTATTTTTGGTAGAGATGGGGTCTCGCTCTTGCTCAGGCTGGTCTCGAACTCCTGAGCTCAGAACGATCCGCCCACCTCGGCCTCCCAGAGTGCTAGGATTACAGGCTTGAGCCACCGCGCCCGGCCCCAGGGACCGGTTTCTAATTCTTTAGTTTTAATTAATTTAAAGTTAGCGTCCCCGTGATCGTGGTTCTGTAGCAGTCACGTGGCCGCCTGCTCCACACAGGCGACCGTCAGCATTTGCTAAGGGGCGTCCCCTGGGCAGCAGGGGAACGTTTGAGGGTGGTCTGGGTTGTCACCTAACTCTGGGAAACACGGGTTGGACGTCATCAGTTACGATCTGCGAGGACGTCTGAGAGCGAGGCGCGCCGGGCACGGTGACGCCGCGGGGGTGAGGTGTGGAGAGCGGCGCTACCGCTCAACTGCGCCCCCCAGACTGACGAGCCTGACCCAGCGCCTCGGCTGCGGCTGTCTGGAGACAGGCCTTTAAAGAAGTCATTGAGGTCATGAGGTCATGGGGAGGGCCCTGGCCCCCTCTGACTGGTGTCCCCTAGGAGGAGGCCCGGGGGCACCGGCACGCACAGAGGGAGGCGCACGGGCAGCCGGGGAGGCCCCAAAGGCACCAGCCCCGCCGGCTCCGGCCTCCAGAACCGAGTGTGCCTGTTGCGGAAGCTGCTCGGCCTCCGGAGCCTGTGGCTGCACCGAGCCTCGGCGGCGGAGGCCGCGGACAGGCCACTGAAGACGCCTCACGGGACAGAGCTCCTTGGGCTTCTCCCGAACGTGTCTTTTTCATTTTTAAACTTACGGACACTGAAGTGAGTAGGTTATGTATCTTTCTAATCCTCAAGCACCAGGTGAGGGACTGGGCACACGCAGCGGGTGTGGGGAGTGAGTGAAAAACGTGTTTCTTCTGTAACAATCTGACTGCTTGACCCAGGGAATGGAACCGTCACAAAGCTCCCTGCAATCCGCGAACTTCAAACAGCTGAATCTCTCCACGTGCCTGATTTGTCCACTGATTTTCATTAAAAACGATAGAAATAAGCTCGACCAGGAAGACTGGGCAGTCCCAGCCTCTCTGTTCAGCTTCCAGGACTCTTAGGAGATGGTGTTCAAGGTAAAAGAAATCTCGGGCGAGCTTATAAAATACCAGGCAGACCGCAGAGGAGACAAACACTAAGGGCTCCATGTCGGAGCAGGCGGCTGGAGGGACAGCACCGTTCACCGTAACTGGCGGGACGCTGGGGCTGACCACTTGGCTCTCCCACTCCTGGCTTGCCCGGTTCTAGGTTCCTCCCGCCTCTGGGATGGTTCATCATCAGCCCCCACAGCCCACTGAATACCTCCCACGCCTCTATTTCCCTGATCTGCAAATTGCATAAAGCCAGGTTTTGTCCACTGTCAGAGAATAAAAGGTTTGTCCAAGGCCTGAATGGTGGCGATGTGCCCACTAATTTTGGGGAGGGTGTAAATGCCTTTCTGATATTCATCTAAATGCCCAACGTGTGCTCACCTAATTACCGTTTAGTTCTCATTGGAAGAGCATTTTATGGAACACTTCTTATGTGTTCTTATATTGTATGGTCATACAAGATGCTCTTGAAAAAAGGGATCCCTGAATCTGTTACCAAATTCCGTCAGCCCAGCGAAGGCTCGGAGACCGCGACGGCACAGGAACCTGTCTCGCTGCACTTAGCACGTCCCGCGTGTTTAGCTGCAGAAGCTTTCCCAGCGCCACCTGCTCACTTCTCGGGGAACTCTTGTTCCTCTGAACCCCCTCTGGGGACTTGATTTTTTATCACCCTCACTCTCCATGCGCACGGTGGGAAGAGGGCAGAGCAAGGCCGGGCTGGGGGTCTGATCCCCCTGGAAAGGCCGCACTGTGGACCATCCAGGGCTGCCCGGGCCCAGATCCCCGCTTCCCCAGAAGTAAACAGTCCCTGGATATGGATTAAATGCCCTTGGGAATGTCTTGGAATTTACTGATTCCAAGCTAGTAAAAACTCATAGCCAGCTACACCCTGTAGGTTATTCGAAAGAAAAAAATACAGATAGATAAATAGAGCAAATGCGGCAACGCTTTACCAAATGGCCAATTTGGGTGAAGAGTATATGGGAGTTACTTGTACGATTCCTTCACTTTGCATGGAAGTTTGAAATGATCTCAAAATAAGCTGAAAGAAAATAAAAGGAAATGTCTGAATTTGAGCAGGTCCATTTTTATGTTAACCTTTAGCCCCTTAGTGCTTTTGGATGGAAGAAGAGTGTGAATGCTTGTGTTTTATACTCGGTTGAAGGCCTCTGTCCTTTTTGGAAAATAGGACAAGTGAACAAAGTCTAGCCCACGTAAGTGCCCTTCCCAGGGGCCTTGTTCTCACTAGGGTCTTCGGAAGCTGTGTGACCCGGGTGAGAAATCCAACCTCTCTGCACTGCAGTGTGCTCAGCTGCGAAATGAAGGTACCACACCTCTTCTTATTGCTCATAATTTTGGGGAAGATTAAATGAGATCATGAAAAGGTAAGTAATTTGTAAATTGACAGAATAATACAACTCTAAGGGGGTAGGAAAACAAAGATTAACAAAACTGCTTACCAAAAACAGATCCCGGATGAAGAACTTGGCTCTTGTAACTTTGGGATCTTCTCCTGCATCTGGAGTTGCTGTGGAAATCACAAATTTCATTTAAGTGACTTGAAACAAATACAGAACTCTGTGCAGACACAGAAGGAATTACAAACTTGGACTGTTGTGTATACATAGCACTAAAATACGTGTATGGCAAAGCGAAAATGAAAATGCAATATTTATTCCCCTCCTCTTCTCCTAAATCATTTAACTTTCAATAGTTACAGCTGTGATAAACTTTTCTTTGGTGGTGGTGTGGTCTGACCATGTGTCGCTCCAAAACTCACATGCCGAGTTCTAACCTGCAGTGCATGGCATGGAGGTGGAGCCTTTGGAGGGTGATCGGGTCATGAGGGCTCTGCCTTGGTGGCCGGGATTAGTGCCCTTATACAAGAGCCCAAGAGAGACCTTCGCCTCTTCCATCACATGAGGCGGATCGAATGGCGCTATCTCTGAAGCAGAGAGCCTCCCTTGCCAGACGTCGAACCTGCGGGCGCCTTGAGCTTGGACTTCACAGCCTCCAGAACCATGAGTGACGAGCTTCTGCTGTTCATAAATTGCCCAGCCTGGGGTATTTTGTTACAACAGTCTCAGCAGACTGAGGCAAGCTGGGGTGGGCTAGCTTCCACTCACTGGATGAAAGCATCCCACCGAGTGCTGCCCAGACTGAGCCCCAGAGCCGGCTCCCTGCAGGGCTGTGGCGGAGAGGAGAGCTGGGTGCCTCCTGCTGCTGGGACAGGCCTGGCTCCCGGCTCAGCCCCCTCGGCCTCGCTCGCTCGCAGGAAGACCCGCTTCCCCGCTCCTGCCACAGACTCAGGCTTCGGGAGCCAGGATGGAGACCAGCTGTAGCAGGCTGTCCTGGCTCCAGGTCTTCCTGAGACGTTCTCCCCTCAAGAGTCTGTGTTCATGGGACTGTCCCTGCTTTCTGTGACCCATGACATCTGTTTTCCTAAGATTGAGGCTTCACAGCTCAGTGCTCTCATCACTCTGTCTTCTCTGGGGCAGGGTCTGTGAGGACGTCATCGCTCTTACGGGAGCAGGCAATGGGCGGCTCCGGGGGGCCGAGTCAGGCCTGGCCTGCAGACCTGCCTTGCTCTGCCAGAGGGCGGCTGCCAGAGCAGGGGAGGGCAGGGCACCCACTGTGGTTCTCAGCCCGGGCCGTGTGCTGGAATTGCCGGGGAGCTTGCAAAGTGGTCCACCTCAAGAGAGTCTTGCCTCGTTCATCTAGGGGGCACGAGGCCCTGGCTGTGCCGAGGGGTAACTGACATGCACCAAAATACACATATTGTAAATGTACAAAGTGTCGTCACCCCCTTGGCAATGCCTGCTACGCAACCACTGACGTGCCTCTGTCATTATGAAGTCTGCATTGTCTAGAGGGACTTTAAGACAAATGGATCCACACAGCACGGAGTCTTCGTCACGTGGATTCTTCCACTCAGCACAGTTACTGCGAGTCTCATCCCTTTTATTGCTGAGAAAGTGGAGTTGAGACCGAGTGGACAGTGGGCCCAGGGAGAGGTGGGTGCCCTGGGGGAGGCGGGCACAGAGGGACACAACACGACACAGGGGAACACCAGGCACTGGGCCTGGCACTGTGGCCAACAGCCTGGGGTCCTCTTGGCCACTGGGCTGGACGGGGCCCTTTGACATGTGCAGCTGGGTGGGCCAGCCTCGGTGTGTGGGCCATTCAGCCATGGCGGTGGTGCCCCATGGCTCAGAAAGATGACTTTGGCAGAAGTTCAGAGAATGTTCTGGAAATGTGAGAGGCCAGATACAGGGAGGTCAGGCAGGAAGCTGTGGCAGTCGCGGAGATGAGGGTCGTGAGGGATGGGACCAAGGCGAGGAGGCACAGAGGGAAGAGCCTGCAGAGGTGGACGCTCTGGAGGTGGCTCCACAGAGCCGGGCTCCTGCCTGGACCCGGAGACGCTGAGGACCCTGCGTGCGGGGAGGACGGTGGTGCCGGCCACAGCGGGGGAGCGAGCCACTTCCCGTAGGCAAGGGGCACAGAGCCTTTGTCTCGGAAAGGACGTCACCAGGCTAAGTGAGGTTAGAGCAAATGCCGTGAAGAAAGCCAATGAGATTCGCTGTGACGTATACGACCCTTGGAAGGAGCCGGGACTCGGAGCCTGTGCTGATTCCCGGGAGCTGCGGGGCTGCCAGCGGCTCAGGGACGCAGCCCGCGGCGACCCCGAGCAAGGCCGCTCCCGGTGTCTGCGCACGGGTGCAATGTGTTCAGGGTTTCACCATGCGTCTGCTTGCAGAGAGCCCGTGCCACGGTGGAGAAGACAAAATTGAACATAACGAGCGAGCTGAATGACAAATGCAAGTTGTCTTTTCCACTTTCATTGATGATAAAAAATAAATCTCTCGAATCTTCACTTTAGTTTCCAGGGAAGTCCCTTTCATGCTGCTTTATCTAGCTTAGCGTGCCGGCTGCGAGAAGCGGTGCTGTTCCTCCTTGAACGAATCACTCCGGGAGCCTCTGGCGGCCCTGGTGTTTGCTGAAGCCAGCGACTGCAGCAGCGACCAGTCCTCACGCTCCACCCTCCGGGGGTAGCACTGAGAGCCCCACGTCCCAGGAAACCCCCGCTTCTCCGGTGGCCTGGGATGGTTGGTCACCCTAGCGAAAGTGACCAATGTCGCAGGCAAAGACATCGCTGGAGACAGGAGCACGCGCACAGTGGCTGAAAGCACGGCGGGGGGGCAGGCTTCAAGGACTGCCCTGCCTCCGCGGGCTCTACCTGCCTGGCCTGAAACACCGCGTGTCCCCTCTGCCTCTGCTTCCACAGGGAAGTGTAACAGAAACTCCAAATAAGGTTACTGTGAGGGCGAAGTTAGGTCCATCAGTCACAACAGGCCCAGCTGGAGGAGCAGGGAGGAGAACAAGCCCCACGCTCCAAAATGCCCCTTTCTCGGGCTGCACGGCTGGAGCTGACAGTGACTCTGAAACATTTCCAAGGGGAATTAATCCTCACGGGACATTTCAATACTCCAGTATTTTAGGATAAGGGCAGTAGAAGAGAGAATTAAATTAATTGGATTTCTTAGATTAATCAGAAGTGTTTGAATTTCAGTTATAGGACTTTGAAAAATCAATTGCTTCTATTCCTCGATTGTGAACAGTGTTTTGAAATCTTACCATCTTCGGGAACGGTATAATTTGCATACTCTGGGAAATAGTCTTCGATTTTTGATTTCCCTGCCAAGACTTTCTCTGCCAGCATATCCTGTTTGTTCAAGAACAAGATGATAGAAATGGTCCGTAACCACCTGAAAAGGAGAAGTAAACATACAAATTTCACATACACCAGTGTGTGAAAAGTCCTTCTAACATAGAAGTTGCTAAAAGAACACTATCATCCTCCTAAAAATGTACAGGATTTCGAATTGATTGGTACACTAGTATCCTAATTCCATCTGTAAGCAATGACAGACAAATACAGGTATGGGTTGAGTATCCCTAATCAGAAAATCTAAAATCTGAAATGCTCCAAAATCCAAAATTTTTTGAGCACTGACATGATGCTCAAAGGCAATGCTCATTGGAGCATTTTGCACTTTGGATTTTCAGATTAGGGATACGGAACCAGTAAATATAACACAAATATTCCAAAATCTGAAAAAATATGAAATCCAAAACACTTCTGGTCCCAAGCATGTTGGTTAAGGGATACTCCACCTATAGCTAATGTAGCAGTCTGTCACCTTCTAATTCAGACTCACTGGGGACATAAATGTATTGGTAACAAAGCTAAGATTTACCTGTGTAACAAATACACTTGGATTTCTGTGGTGTAATTTATCTAACAAAGGGTCAGAAAACACACTGGATGACGCTGAAGTGTTAACAACAGAACAATGAGTGACTCATCAGCTAACCACACGGAGTGCAATTAGCAGCTGGCTTCCTGCTTCCGCCTTTCTGCCTCCTTCGAACAGGTCTAAGGTTCTCCAACCTTGGAGCATGATATTAATCAGATGTAGATTCACTGCACTTTATATGACAAGTAAACGCAGGAGGCTCAGGTACAGTGTAGGGGAAGTGTGAAAGGTCTCTGTTCTCATGTTTCATGAAACAAGCTGAGAATTGGCTTAGAATGAGTTCAGCTGTGCAAATCAGCAAAGCCTCTGGAAATTCCATTACTTCAAAGGAATCAAGCTGATTAGTTCATAGGAATCTTACTATAAATTAAAAACACAACCCATTTTTCCCCTCAAATGGAAATAGCTTTACTGTTTCTTCTTGTTATAAAATACACAGTCTTTGCAAAAACAAATCTTAAATTATAGAAAAACATATAGAAAAAAATCCAATGTAATTATACCCAGAGACACTTATTATTAGAATCGTTATGTTTTTACACCCAGGTTTTCTTCTATGCTCCCACATATTTATAAAAATAAGATCATGACTTTTTTTCTTTGAGATAGGATCTCAATTTGTCACCCAGGCTGGAGTGCAGTGGCACAATCATAGCTCACTGCAGCCTCAAATTCCTGAGCTCAAGCGATCCTTCCGCCTCAGCCTCCCAAGTATCTAGTACTAGAGGTACGCCGCCACGACTGGCTAATTTTTCTATTTTTTGTAGAGATGGGATCTTGCTTTATTGCCCAGGCTGGTCTCAAAGTCCCGGCTTCAAGTGATCCTCCCACCTCAGCCTCCCAAAGTGCTAGGATTACAGGCGCCAGGCACTGCACCCAGCCAATCATGATGTTTTTAAATCTGCTTTTTCATATAACAATGGTGGTCATTTTCTGTGTGTGTGTATGAATTTATAATAACTCCAAAGTATTCACCTGTATGCCTGGTATTTCCAACCCTTCGTCTTTCCCATCAACTCTTTTAATATCATGAAACTAAAGATGTTGTTGAACACTTGATAGAGAAACACTTTTCTGATAATCCAAACCTTCTGCAAGGTCAGTTTATGTTTCCTGCCCTCCTTGGTGATATTTCTTCCTACATATTTCAGAAGAAACTCTGATTTTTAACTAAATATGTATGTACTGTGTGTGCCTGCTGGCTGGTCTTTTCTTAAACGGTCCTCTCCGCCACTCTGCAGTGCTAGCAGTTTCAGACATGACTATGTGGTGATCGTGAGCTGTAAGGGATTTTCGAGATCTTCTAGTTATTAGCGGATGTTCTAAACTGGTACGTCCTAAAATTTAAAATCAAACAATACCAATTTTGAACCCTACGTATATAGTCATCCCTTAGCATCCACAGGGGATTGGTTCCAGGGCGCCTGTGGATCCCCAAATCTGAGATGTTCAAATCCCTGACATAAAATGCTGTAGCATTCGCATGGAACCCAGACACATTCTCTTGTATCCTTTCAATTATCTCGCATGGCTTATAGTACCTAACACAACGTAAATAGTTGTTACGTTGTTTTTATTTCTATCATTTTTAATAGTTTTATTGCTATGTTTAGTTTAGGGTATTTTCAATCTGTGGCTGGTTGGCTGGTCAGACGTATAACCTGCGATACCGAGGCTGACCGCAGTCTCAGAGCCCTGCCGGGGTGCACCAGGGACACTCCGTGTTCTCAGTGTGTCTGCACGTTAGACAGACTAAAAGATACTTCCTACTGTTTGGGTTTATCAGTAAGGAAAGACTATATCCGGAGAATAAGTATGAAAGTGAGCTATGTGTATTTTTTTTTTTTTTTGTGAGACACAGTCTCATTCTGTTGCCTGGGCTAGAGTGCCGTGGTGTCAGCCTAGTTCACAGCAACCTCGAACTCCTGGGCTCAAGCGATCCTCCTGCCTCAGCCTCTCGAGTATCTGGGACTACAGGCATGCGCCACCATGCCCGGCTAATTTTTTCTATATATTGTTAGCTGTCCAATTAATTTCTTTCTATTTTTGGTAGAGACGGGGTCTCGCTCTTGCTCAGGCTGGTCTCAAACTCCTGAGCTCAAATGATCCGCCCGCCTCGGCCTCCCAGAGTGCTGGGATTACAGGTGTGAGCCACCGCGCCTGGCTGCTACGTGTATTTTTAATAAAAGAAAATCTGCAATCTGACGGTGAGACTGGATTCGTTATTTTGATAACCTGTTGTTCCAGATGCTTTCAAAAAGGTCCAGGGATTCTCTCAGCCTGTTGGTGTTGTTGTCCTCCCGGATCACCATGTTGTAGCTGCTGCAGGCCGCGACGTAAATGATGGCAGTGACGTCTTAGAGAAAAGGGGGAGAAAAGGGAAAAAGGGAAGCGCCGTAGTTAGGAGCAGTCGCCGTGGGTCATGACACAGTACACCCCCGACGCGCAACGACTTGAGTCTTCACCGCGTGAGTGGCTATTTCCGCGACGCACGCATTGAGGAGCCTGCCCTAAAGGTAACCGTGAATTTGGGGTACGCGAGTTCTTTGTTTATTAGGCTGACAGGTATCTATGGAAGAGGGGTAATAATCATCTGGAAAATGCTACGCTTCATGCACTGGCTGGAATAAAGACAGTCTAATTCAAAACAGGAAAACGCAGCCACAGCGGGGTGTTAGATTCGCCCCCGTCTTCTCCGAGCGCGACAATCACCGTTAAAGCACTGGATCCATTTCCTCCTCTCGTCCCGCTGGCCGCCAACGTCGAACATGCTGCGGAAGAGCAACAGGAAGACAGTTATTTGGGGGAACCGCGGGGCACTTTTATTCTTTTTCCTTTGCTATCAGCAGGTTCCTGCCGTTGCCACATGGGTCTGGAGCCGGCTCCAGTCCCGCCTGCACCGCCACCGCTGGTGTGCTCTGGGCTACAGGTGATTCTGCCTGTCCCAGCCTCCAACCCTCCTCTGTCACCCCATGGGGGCTGTAGAGGTGAGAGAGCATGACACAGCAGGTGGCAGTGTCCAGGGGCATACAGTGGGCGCTTAATAGTTTAAACTCCCTCTTGCTCAGACCTTCAGGCCTGAGTACAAGCATAGTCCCTGCCCGGGGCAGATCCTTCTTAGGACTTGTCCCAGCCCTCAGGACCTGTGTCCTCCCTCTCCTGGAGAACTGAGAAAGGCCCCTGGCTGACCTACCTACATCGACACCCATCTTGGTCACCAGCCGCCTCTGCCCTGTGCCCCGCAGGGGGCCTTTCCCACCTTCTCTGCCACCTCCGCCCGGCCCGGCCGGGGGTGCACACCGGCTCCCGCTGGTTTCTCAGCCACGCCCGGCCCCTCGCGGCCCCTCCTCGGCGCAGCCCTTGGCCCGAGCCACTTCTCCTCTGCGGAGTCTCCCTCTACCCACCCGAATCCTGCCAGATCCTTCCAGCCTCCTCAGGCGTCTCTGGCTCTGAGGTTCCTCCTTTCCCTAAACTTCCTGCAGGTGCTCTCGGACCACACAGCTGCGTGTAATTGTCCCGGCAGGTTTGTCGAAGATCTTACTAGATTTGCACGCGTGTGCTTTGCTGTTAGCACATGCAGGGCACGCCGAGGCACTTTATGAAAACACATGAGCCGACTAGCGGAATACTTTCAAACAAAATCATGAATGTGGGGTAAAACTTCATTGTTCATAATTCTCCCATGCAGGGACTCAGTTGCTTGTGGCAAAACCACAAATCACCAACTCTGAGCTGCGCTGTGCACCTCTCCCGACAGTGCAGAGAGCCTTCGCTGGGTTTTATCCAGGATGTACGTCCTGGCAGTAGCGTCATGAGGGCTTCTCAGGAATCCAGAAGCAGGTGCCATCACCTGTGCGCTGGGGAGAGCGCTTGGCACCGCGGGCGTTTCAGAACAAGCAGAACACAGGACTCCTGCTGGTTCGTCACCACTGACTTGCTGGACTGAGTCAGACGTGCCACGGGGACTCGGGAAAGGTGTACGGCAGCACATCAGGTGCCGGCTGCACAGGAGATGCAGGAACTCCAAGGACACCGGGGGCTGAGATTTGAAGGGTGCTTTGATGACAGATCTGCGGGGTGTGCTTAAGCCATGGGGCATCTGGGGCTCAGAGGGTGGGATGAGCAAAGGCACTGTGGCAGGAGGGGCTGGGTGGGATGGAAGGACCCTGACTGCAGTCCAAGCTGGTGGGGCAGGCGGCAGGTGGTGGAGCAGGGCCGGGGGTGGAGGCTGGTAACAGGGCTGGGGTCAGAGGGTGCAGAGGCGCTGGCGAGCCCCGAACCCTTTCCCGCAGAGGAAGAGCACAATCCGAGCTGTGCTTTGGAAAGAGTCATTTCCCGGCAGTGAGCAGGGTGGGCTGGAACGGGTGAGCCAGGATGTGGGGACCAGCCAGAACCCTGCTGAGAGAGTCTGGGGGCGGTGACAGGGTGTAAGGTCATGGCCACAGGGACAGCAAAGAGCACACAGTGCGCCAGCCTCTGTGGAGGGAGAGTTAACCGCTTCTCCTGGGGAGGCAAGTGAAGGAAACAAGCTCCTGCAGAGGCGTGTGTGCCCAGGCAGCCCGGAAGATCCCGCTGGAGGCAACACGAAGTTGTGGGTGTCAGTTCTCAAACTGTGGCCGTGCGTCCGAAAGATCACACGCTGGAAGAATGAACCTGATGAGGCTCCTGACCTAACAAAGCACCAATCGAATCTACAACTTGGATGAGAACATTGTTTTCTTTTCAGGTGTTCTCATTTCCACTCTAAAGAAGGTGGTGAAAATCAACACCTCAGCCCTTGCCAGAGTCCAAATCTCACCCAAGCTGCCCTCGTCTGAAAGGTCACCACCAGCGTCCCAGGAGTAAGCTGCCTCAGGCCCCACAGCCACCGTCCCGCAGCAGCTGTGCTCTTGGCGACATACTCACTGAAAGTTCACTTTGTCCACTTGGAACCGTGTCTCAAATATCCCCGATGTCAGAACTCTGCATCTGAGGAGGTCCTGGGGGCGAGAGCCGGAAGCACACACGTTACATTACTGTTCTCCTTCACGGGAAAGCCCTGGTGGGACTCCAAGAATTGAATTTCTGGCCAGGCGCAGTGGTGCATGCCTGTAGTCCCAGCACTTTGGGAGGCTGAGGCAGGAGGATCACTTGAGCCCAGGAGTTCAAGGTTACAGTGAGCTATGATCGCACCACTGCACCCCAGCCTGGGTGAAAAGAGTGAGACCCTGTCTCTAAAATTAAAAAAATAAAAAAGAAAAAAATCAGGCCAGGTAACGTGGCTCAGGCCTGTAATCGTAGCACTCTGGGGGACCGAGGTGGGAGGATTGTTTGAGACCAGCCTGAGCAAGAGTGAGACCCCGTCTCTGCCAAAAATAGAAAAAATTAGGCAGGCGCAGTGGTGTGCGCCTATATTCCCAGCTCCTCAGGAGAATCATCTGAGCCCAGGAGTTTGACATTGCACTCTACCCAGGGTGACAGAGTGAGACTCTGTCTTACAAAAAAAAAAAAATAAAAAATTTAAAGGAAACACTAATAATTAAAAACTCAGATGAATGTTCTCTGTTTCATGCTGCAGAGAAAACATGATTAATGTATCGGTTTGGTCCTTAAAGACTTGATAACTGTGCTTTGGTCTCTTTAAGAGTTTTTTTTGTCATTTGTGAAGGCCTCTTACTGATTGTTGTGCACCTGACAGCCAAGTTGCAGCACCCGTGGGTCTGAGGCAAGACCTCCGCGGGTGTCGTGTGCGTGCTGCCGCGACTGCAGAGCCGCCCGCTGGCATGCGCGACAGTTCGGGGGAGAAACCACAGGAAGTACACTCTGCATCCGTGAGCCTGGAATCTCAGGGACCGGCTGATTTTAGATTTACTCTCCCTTCCTTGCACATTTGTGTTTTAAGATAAAAGATGAAGTCGCGGTGAGGGGGCAAGAAAGCCACGTAGCCTCACAAAGCTGACGTCGCTGGTGCATTTGGCAGATGCCAGGCATTTCTTCCTGACTGACTGCCAAATCCATTGTGGCATTAATGAAGCAGCCACTCTGCCATGCCTCTGGAAGAGTCCATGTCAGCGCCACGGTTCAGGACAGCCTTCAGGGACTGACTGAAGACCAGGAAGCCTGAATCGCTCTGTCAGATAATTTTAAACTCTTGGAGTCACCCTCAGAGAGAGACAAACTTCAGGGGGAGAGAATCTCAGACCTCCAGGGGAGGCCGAGAAGAGAGAGCCTCCAGGGGCCCAAGGCCAAGGCCCCTCGGGGGATACAGATGCTGGGAAGTTTGGAGAGTTTGGTTTGGACAGAGACCCCCTAACTTCCTTGGGGTTCACTAGCTCCAGAAGCACCTGAGGGCTCCTTAACTGAGCACTCTGGGACCCTGCAAGTCTCTGCAGCTGCCCGTGGGCCGGGGCACGAGTCCCTCTCTGCTAGTGACAGCAGTGGGGTGCTTCTTTCTGGCTCAACCTGAAGCAGAAGTTCAGAAGCTCAGGCACTCCTGGCGAGTTCGCTGTGAGATGGGCCCCAGTCCCGGGGCCGCCGTGTGAGGCTGGGAAATGAAGGCCGCGCTCTCCCGTCGACGGCTCGGGAGCAGTGGGATCGCACGTCCCAGTCAGCAGCGGAGCCCACTTGCACGTCGGCAATTCACACGGCTACTAAGTGTCAGGGTCCCCAGCCAGGAGAGCAGAGGCGCAGGGCTTCAACACGCCGCCTGCACACGCAGGGGCAGCACACGCAATCTGAAAGTCATTATTTTAAGGATTCCCCTCCCCTCCCTTTAATCCACTTTAGCATAATCACTACTTAATATTGGGAGTCAATCCCCAAAGTTTCCGCGGTGGTGGCGGGCTCCGCTCCACGTACCTGGTCCGTGGGTGTGTAGTCAACCAGACTGACGCTGTCGATTCTTTCCAGGAAGCTGCAAAGAAAGCGGCGCGGTTGAGATGTGCTCTCTGCCCTCGTTCCCCTGGGGCTGCCGGACACGTTAGCGGGACACTGACACAGGCACAGCCACCCAGGCAGCAGGTCAAGAACCTGACGTCAGCTCCCACTTTCTTTCCCGAATACATGTTTGTCTGGACGCCACGACATCCCTGACCAGGGCAGGGGACTGCATTCGTTCCTTGCTGCCACCTCCCCTCCGCCCTCTTCCCCACTAGGGGGCGGGGCGGGGCTGCTCAGAAATCAGAAGGGGCTCGGCCTCCCTCCCAAGGCCAAGCTAGCAGAAGGGTATGCTGCGATCTAAGCGAAAAATGGAAGGTGGCAGACGTTCCTTTAGCATAAGCTCCTACTCAGACCCACAGTGTGTGTGTGACTGAGTGTGCACGATGAGTGTGACTGTGTGTGTGCATGTGTGTGCACGATGAGTGTATGTGATTGTGAGCGTGCACGATGAGTGCATGACTGCATGATGGGTGTGGCTGTGTGAGAGTGCATGTGTGATTGTGAGTGTGCACGTGTGTGTGACTGAGTGTGCACGTGACTGTGAGAGTGCACACGTGTGACTGTGACTGTGCATGTGTGTGACTGAGTGTGCACGATGTGACTGTGTGTGCACGATGTGTGACTGCACGATGTGACTGTGCACGTGTGTGTGCACGATGTGTGACTGAGTGTGCACGATGTGTGACTGCACGATGTGACTGAGTGTGCACGTGTGTGCACGATGTGTGTGAGTGTGCACGATGTGTGACTGTGAGTGCACAATGTGTGACTGTGAGAGTGCACGATGGGTGTATATGACTCCGTGTTAGTGTGCACGTGTATGTGAGTGTGCATGAGGGGTGTGTATGTGACTGCGTGTTAGTGTGCACAAGGGGTGTGTGTGACTGCGTGTTAGTGTGCGCGATGGGTATGTGTGTGACTGAGTGTGCATGTGTGTGACTGAGTGTGCACAATGTGTGACTATGCACGATGTGTGTGACTGCATGTGACTGAGAGTGTGCATGTGTGTGACTGCACGATGTGTGTGACGGTGTGAGTGCACGATGTGTGACTGCACGATGTGTGACTGAGAGTGTGCACAATGGGTGTGTGTGTGACTGTGTGCACGAGAGGTGTGTGACTGCGTGTTAGTGTGCACAATGGGTGTGACTGTGAGTGTGCACGATGTGTGTGACTGCACGATGTGTGTGACTGTGCACACGTGTGACTGTGTGCACGATGGGCGTGTGACTGCATGTTAGTGTGCAAGTGTGAGTGTGCACGATGTGTGTGTGACTGCATGTTAGTGTGCAAGTGTGACTGTGCACGATGTGTGTGTGACTGCATGTTAGTGTGCAAGTGTGAGTGTGCACGATGTGTGTGTGACTGCGTGTTAGTGTGCACGATGGGTGTGTGTGTGTGACTGTGAGTGTGCACGATGTGTGACTGCGTGTTAGTGTGCACGAGGGGTGCGTGGGGCACACCTGGCGAAGCCTGTCAGTGTAAGATCCATCCCCGCCGTCGATGTGACCTGCTGGAGGGAGAAGCCAGCACCGGGTGGGCACCCACGGTTCTGCCTGCAGGTGGACGCGGCTGTCACAACGCCACTTCTCCGTGTCTCCGTGCCCCGAGGCTGAGGCACTCCTTCTGCAGAGGCCTCCCCTGCCCATCTCGGCACCAGCCTGGCTTTATGGTCCTACAAGGTCCTTGCCACCTCCCGGCACATTTTACATTTATTGTTGATCTGTCATTATTCGTCTCTTCCACTAAAATGTGCGGCCCGTGGAGCAGGTCTCCGTCCTGTTGGCCTGGGTGTCCCCGGCACCTAGCTCAGGGCCTGGCCCCAGGACAGGTGGAAGGAACCAGTGTCCTCTGTCCTCATCCCCCTCCTGCAGACAGAGTGAGGAAAGGCTGAGAGGCCACACAGGGACCAGGAAGAGCCAGCGACAGGTTAACTGGTGGACAAAGGACACTTCTGGAGAAATGGGGCAGCAGGGCCTTCTGGAAGGAGGAAGGAGAGAGCGAGGAGGGAGGGGTGTGAGTGGCCCATGCTCTCCGGCTGGGGGCGTCCAGGTGGCACCTGCGCATTGGCCAGCAAGGCTGCAGCAGCAGAGGGCAGGTGTGGACAGACAGGGGCCACGCCGGCTTCCCTGCCCGCCACACGGGTGGGTGGGCCCCGTCGCTGGGCACGTGCGGTCAGGCGGCCTGTGCTCACGGGCGTTCTGCATGGCGGAGGGACATCCCCAACTCCACGTGCTCTTGCACCGGCCCCACGAAGGCCCCGAGACGCTCAGCGTGGGCAGGAGCGAGGCGACAGGCTTTGGAACGAGCCTTCAGACACGTGCACCTCAGCACACCGTGACTTTGAGCTGCAGGCGCTGACATTTGGCAGACGCAGGACTGGCTGACTGACTCCCTGGACCTAAAGCCACGAGTTCCCCGGGAGAAAGGCACCCGCCGGGTACCAGGAAGAGAACGTTCTTATCACCAGAGATGGGGGGAGCGATGCCTAAATGGACGTGTCCAAACAAACGCGCTAAAATAACCCTTTCATGGATTCCTCCATGTATTTCCTGGCCACTGTCCCAGTTTGCTGCCCCCAGGAGCTTAAATCCTTCCCCTTTGTCACTTCTCCATAAATTTATCGTTCTTTTGTCAAAAAGGTACATAAACACTCGGTCCTCACCGCTTCGTTGCATCTTCGTTTTTCTTGCGAAGGCTCCCTGCGCGTGTACACATATGGCATAAAACGTGTGCGCACTGCCTCCTGTTAACCCGTCTCTGCCGGTCACTCCGCAGGGCCCAGCCATGGAACCCAAGGAGGGAGAGGGAAGGTCTTTTCCCCCCTACAGAGGCAAAGGGGGCCATCCTTACGAACCACCTGGCCAAAGGCACCGTGAGGCCACTTGAGTCTTCTGACCACCTTAAGTCCTTCCTTTTGGAAAGCCAAAGGACAGCACCTGGTGGCCCAAGGGCCTGGCCCTGTGGTGACTCTGGCAGCCTCTATCCATGCACCCTCGGTTTGGCATGAGCGGCAGCCCCGGACAGGTGAGCCACAAGCAGAACACGTGGAGGGGCAGCAGTGGTCTGCTGGGCTCAGGAATGGCCTTCAGAGGGACAGGAAGTGGTGGGGGCGGCTGTGACCTCAACCGTCAGGAACGCGGTCATTTCAGCTGCAAGCTGAGGGAAGGGAGGCTTACCGAGGTGTCTGTGACTACAGTGTCTGACTGAGGACAGCGGTTCCCTCCACCTGCACTTATTGGGGCCAGGTCCTGTGCTCGGTGCTGGGGACACCGGGCCAACAGGACGGAGACCTGTCCCATGGGCCTCCCATTTTAGTGGAAAAGACAATAACGACAGATCAAAGAATCCATGTAAAATGTGCCAGGCCGTGGTAAGAGCCCTGTAGGACCATAAAGCCAGGCTGGCACGCAGGTGGGCGGGGGAGGCCTCCGCAGCTGGGCGAGCTGGAGGAGGGGCGCGTGGTGGGCATTGTCCACGCACAGGTGGGCCAACGTGGAGTCCTCAATGAAGGTCAGCTGCTTCTGGACGAAGACTGTGAGACAGACATGACCCAGCTCACGGGGCCATTGAGAAGCCAAAGGGATCCTGATCTGCCAGTGGCCTCTTTGGAACAGGTCCTGCAAGGCCTGGGAGGTGCCCGCACGCCTGATGGCGGTGACGTGGCCAAGGGCATGGCCCTTGGGAGGGGTGAGCAGTGCTGAAGTGCCCTGCCCTTGTCTGAGGCCTGCTCTGGAAACAGCCGTGGCTGCCGGTCTGGAATTTGGCGGAGTGGAGAGCACCAGGGAAGGGCACCCTGAGCTCCTGAGCACCTAGCAGGAGAGGAGCGAAAAGACCTGGAATCTGTGACATGACGAGGCCAGGGAAGTTTCTGTCGGGGTGGGCAGGGTTGGGGGGCGGGGAGGGAGCATTTTCTGCAATGCTCCGATTCAGAAATGGTCCGTCCTCTTGACAAGGGACATATAATACTGAGTGTGGGATACAGAGACTAATCGCTCCTATTGGAAGAGCTGGAAGGAACTGAGAATCAAGTATGAAGACTTTGGCTATAGTTGGAGCTTAGGAGGCAACCGATCTAAAACAGGATGAACACAGGGTGCAGGGAGGTGGGTGAATTTATTCAGACTGTAATGACTAGCGTGAGTGGAAAGAATGATATATGGTTAAAAAAAATACATCTAAAGTTCTTGAGAGATGCGATTACAGACCGCCTTCCCAAGGAAGTAGTGGGTGTACCTTCTCCAACACCATTAAAGGAGAGCGATTCTGAGACATGGGTGACACCGGCAAAGCTAGTCCCTGCTCTCCGAGATGGATGCTCAAAACTCCTTCCGGCTCTGATGCTCAACCATCCCAGGGAGACCTGGGAGGTTTCACTGAACATTTCCAAGAGTATCTTCTGAATTGTTACTGATGCTACTCTGAGTTCGTGAATTTCAAGTTTGTGCAATGAAAATAAAATGCAAAAATTCACCCCAGAGTGTGAATGTGCCACCAGTTCTTTAAAAGACTCTAAGGAATAAAGAGTGTGGTGGTCGTGATCCCATAAGCACAGCACGTTGCAGCAGTACTTCAAATTGGGCTTCCCAAGATTACATATAGAGAGATGAGTTGTGAAAGGCTCTCCCAAATCACACGCAGAATGTTGCATATATTAACAACCACATTTTAAAGGGTGATAACATTGTCTCCTTAAATTTGCCACTGCATGCTGAGCAGAAAAATTAAGACCTAAGAATGCCCCCTGCAGACTATTCACTGGAACGCCAGATACACAGTTGCAAAACGATACCAAGTTACAACTGTAAAAAAGTCACTCGCCTTACGGACACCACAAAAAAGCAGTTACAAAGCAATTTTCTTTGACTCTTTTCATTATTTCCTGCTACAGCTGAGGATATTCATGTCTGCTGAAGGGTTTTTACTGTCATCATTTAGATCTCCTTTCTGTTTGATATTGGCAAAAAATAACAATTCACTGTTTATATCCCATCTTAAAATAACTAAGATAACTCAAAAGTCACAGAATTCTTATAGCCTTGGAGTTGATCAGAAAGAGGGGACAAGGAGAGTCATGAAAAGATGAAAATTATTCTATTAAATGTCTTTATAATTAAACTACTAGATCTCAGAAAAAGTACCAACTCAATTTAATCAAAATGTATTTAAAACTATTTCTTTCGTGAAAAGAATATAGCAAGTAGGAACTCTGTCAAGGCAAATAAACTTTTCTTGGGATGTTACTGAAATTTAATTCATGATAGTTATCTATAAGATATAAAAATATCGGTGGAAAACATTGTTCATTCGGTGACAATGTGCCAGGCAGTTCTACTGTGCAGCCGGGTTAAGGTCCACGCTCCTCAGAAAGGGGTCCCCAGACCAGCAGGACATCAGCATCCACAGACCACAGCGTCCGAGTCTGCAGTTGAGCCACGTCCCTGGGGACCAGTGATCAGTCGTGACCCGTCATCAGTGTGTTCCTCTCGGCTGTCCCCGCCTCCCTGCTCTGTGCTCTCATCTGTCCACAGGCACAATCAGCTCTGATGACGCCTGCGCCTGCGCCTTTCCTCGGCGTGAAGTCCACGCTTTTGATCTGGCCTTGAGGGCTTCGCAATCTTTCCAATCTCGCTTCACTCTCCTTACGTCACAGAGCCCTCCGCTCCTGCCGAACCTCCCTGCAGTGTCTGGCCTCTCAGAACCTGTGTCGTTCCTGCTTTTCTCCCCCTACTTTGAAACTGCGGGGTGAAGCCTGCCAGCTCTGAGCCAAGTCTAACTGCCATGCACACAGCAACCCCCTTCCTGGTACTCGCTGATTCATGATTTGCTAGCATGGTACCCGCCTTACACTGACTTAACCCTCCTTCAGGCTTGAGATGTAAAATAACACAGAGTGCACTAATCTTAAGTGTTCATCTTGATTTTTTAAAAAACATCTGTATACACCCTTGTCCACTTTTTCTCTGTATGTCCTATCTTCCTAATTGTATTGAGTATCATTTAAGGGCAGAGAATGTTTTTATCTCTAGAATGAAGTCCCACATAGCTGGCACGTGATATACATCAGTCTAAATCTTTTCCTGTATTGAGTCACCTGAATAACCACTGACGAATTCTTTGTCTGGACATTACTCAGGGGAAGAGAGCATGTGCAGACCCTGAAGAGCAAACATTTCGTTCTGGAGAAATGCTGTTAAGGGAAGGATATAGTGCTTCTGGGGGTTCATACCTGGGGCTTTGGCGGGGCTGGTGGCACCAGCTTTGCCTTTCTGTGTCTGTCAGGGGAGACCTCCAGGCGCTCCCGGAGTAAGGGCACCCAGGGGAGGCACGCGCTCATCCCGGGATACAGCCCCAACCCACTGTGTGAGGCACCGCACCAGGCCCAGGAATGGAGACCAACACAGACCGGTCCTGCTCCCTTTGGAACTTACAATCTAGTTGTAGAAAAATGAACCTGGGTGAATCAGATAGGCATTTTGCTAATTCCAGTCAGTTGATTTAAAAAAAAAGAAGATTCCAGGGTCCTGTTCATCAGTTTGTTTAACGTTCACTGGCTTGTATCTTTTTGCTACTACTGAAGCGTCCTGAGCTTTTGGATTTTGGCTATAGAAGCGGCCCCAAGCTATACTCACACGTGGCTGCCTGTGTGTGGATTGCCGAGGAAGTCCCTCCCTCTGCTTTTCAGTGGGAACGTCTGGCTGACTCTGACACTACGCTCAGTTAATAAGGCTATCAGACTGGTGCTGATTTCAGGTGGTCTTTTCCAAATCGAAGACAGCCGGGTAGGCACAGTGTTCAAGCCTCATGGTACGCCTGTACTGAAAGGCACGTATTAACAGACGCACTGACACTCCTTCAGGAAGAAACAGCTTTAGTGAGAGTTTCCAATAGCACGCACAGTACCATCTGGGTTCCTGAACTGAAATAAACTAAAAGCAGAGGAGAGGAGAAAGTTAAGTTTGTGTTATCAGTCCCCTCTATTTTTTTTTCCTTTTCTTTTTTTTTGAGACTCTGTTGCCCGGGCTAGAGTGTTGTGGTGTCAGCCTAGCTCACAGCATCCTCAAACTCCTGGGCTCAAGCAATCCTCCTGCTTCAGCCTCCACAGTAGCTGGGACCACAGGTGAGCACTACCACATGTGGGTAACTTTTTCCATTCTAAATCCGTGTTAGAAATTGTACATGTGAAGGCAGAAAAATGGAAGAAAGAAATAAAAGTAGTACTATGTAGTTGCATGGAAGATTACTATTTCCCTGGTATGTTTGAGCTGGATCCTTTTGTAAATTGTATCTTTGGGCTGGGGAAGTTTCAATAGGAAGACAAACCTTGTTGCTGTGAAGAAGCAATTACAGTAAAGAAGTAACTAGCAGGCTCCTAGATGTGTGCAAGGCCGTGCTAATCAAACAAAAATTTGGTGAGCTGGGAAAAATACCATGCTTTCTGAACCAAATCTACCTGTGAATTTTTAACTTTTAATGTTCAGACTTCTGAACATCTAAATATTAAAAAAAAACACCTTAAATATGAGGGTTAGTCCTCATCTGCATACACCTGTTATTTTTTTTCTTAAACACTCATTCACACTGGAAAACATTATAATGGCAAATATCTGGCTATGACTCTTTCTAAGAACTTAGAAGAGTCCCTGTAGTTATTTCTGAAACACTGGAATTCTTTTATGGAGAAATCTTCCAGGGAAGGAAAGGGGGAATTAAAAAAAACTTATTTAACTTATAAAATGCTTGCCAAGGATTTTTTAAAAAATCTTTCAGAGTAGGATGCATACTCATGCAAAACATGCAGTTTAAAATGATTTATTTGACAAATTTCTGTCATTTACATTTCAGCATTTCAAGTGCAAAAGGAAGGAAATAATTCATGGGCCTTTAGTGCTTTTGAAAATAATATTTATAACTCATAAAAATGTACATTCATATAGCATGAAATGAACATATTTTAAGAAAGTTCAAGCATATATGAGCATTAATTTCCCAAAATATATTAATTTTGTTGGGGATATTTGCACTATAAAACGGTCCTCAATTTACCAAAGGATTCAACATTGAGCTATTTTTTAAGTTGTAATTATTTTTTCGAGTCTAAAGAGGGGTTAGACTCATGCTATACCCACACACGGCTACCTCTGTGCAGCCATGTGGATGAGAGGAGACACGGCCTTCTAGAAGGGTGTTCTTGGGAGAAGATGCTGGGCAGACAACCAGTAAGTGTCCCTTCAAGCAGACTTCTGAACATCTAAATATTAAAAAAAACCAAACCCTTAAATATGAGGGTTAGTCCTCATCTGCATACACCTGTTATTTTTTTTCTTAAACACTCATTCACACTGGAAAACATTATAATGGCAAATATTTGGCTATGAATCTTTCTAAGAACTTAGAAGAGTCCCTGTAGTTATTTCTGAAACACTGGAATTCTTTTATGGAGAAATCTTCCAGGGAAGGAAAGGGGGAATTTAAAAAAACTTATTTAACTTATAAAATGCTTGCCAAGGCAAAAACAAGTTGCTGTTTTCCGTAGTTTGAGGCTATGAGAAAGTGGTGGCTACATGCTTTACTTTTCAGCCAGGGAACACACACTGCCATTCCTGGGAAGATGGTCAGGGTACAGCTAGTTGGGCTACTGCCTATAAAGTCAAGCCTGTCTCTTTCCTTCCAATCCTACCTTTTTCCTTCTTCCCAGATTTCCAGCTGGCTGGATGCATATTTATTTGCATGGCTAAGTAAAACATTCCAAATTGTATTTTCAAGGTTTTTAAAGAGATGTTGCTTTGAGACAAATTAATAAATGCAAATAATTAGAACTTAAAATTCAGTTCTAATTTTATTTCTAGTTTTGGTTGTTAAAAATCAAAACAAACCAATACACAGTCCCAAGGGTTTTCCCAAACTAATCAACAGTTCTTTGGCAATGTTAGAGTAACATGACTGCCGTGCTAATTAACAGACTTTATAAGAAGTCTAATTAAAGTGTTGAAATAGGAAAATAACTAGAAATATGTTACAGACGTTCGTCTGAAAGACATTGTCAAATGTTATGCCTTCTTATGTCTTTTCAAAAACTCATTTTAGTACGTGGAAAATAAAAATGGGCAAATTTAATTTTTTCTGATAATAAATGTAGTGGCATTTTTTTCCAGTTACACAAAGACAATTAGCACATGAAAAATTTATAGAAGGAAAGCAGAAAGACAGTACTGTGCAAAAATGTCCTAAAACAATTTTAGTATAAGTTATGAGACCAGATTTTGTATAAGTTATGACAACAGTCAAATGAAGTCTGAGTTTGATGGCAAAAACCAAAAAACCCCCAAAGGATATAAAGAAACAGCACTATCCACTGAATATGTTGAACGAGGTGTTTATAGTCGTGTAACCAAACTAAGTAATTATTCCCCTTTTATGCACCACCTGTCATTCTAAATATTATCAATCACACTAAACTAAGAAAACCCACCACCTTCAATTTGATAATTTTGGGCAGAAAACTGAACACATGGAAACTAGAGTTCTGATCAAATTTTTGAGAAAGATTCATTACAGCAAATTAACTAGTTCTGTTAAAAGGCAGCTATAAAAATACACACCATCACAAGCTATACAGAACTTTGAAATCCAGTTAAGAGTGGAGAAAGACTGGATTTCTTAAAGTATCTGGAGAGGGCTATAAACCCAAAGGTAAAAGGGTATTTCAGCGTTGTAGCATGTTCAGAGTTTCTAGAGGGTATAGCAGCTCTCTAATACACAGAGAGCATTTCAAAAGGTGGATACGGCTGGGAAACCTTGGAGTAGGTTCTGCCATCACACTTGATCCCGAAGGCGGGCCAGTCTCTGGGACAGCTCATCCTGTTCAGCCGAAGCCACGCTCGTGCCCACGGAGCCGGTCTGCCCCTGCGGCAGCTCCATGTTGAGGTCGAGGCCCGCCTCGTCTGCCATTTCCTGGAGCAGCATATCCACTTGGTTCTGGGGAGTGGTCAGCGTCGTCGTGCTGCTCATCGTGTCTTCCATTTGCTGCGTCTGCACATCCAGCGTCTCAAACTGGTGCTCGAATTTGTCCATCAAGGCAGAAATCTTCTCCAGATTCATGGTCTTCAATGTCGCATCCATTGACTTAACCACACCAGCCATCGACTTGGTCACCTTGCCCATCGTCACCGCCGTCTGGACTCTGGCAGCCACTGCATCGACCCGCGCACTCATTCTCAAGAAATTCACTGCCTGGTTCTTCTGGCGGATGGCATTTTCGGCGTGTATTCTCGCAACTTCCATGTTGCCCTTCTGGATGGCCTTCTTGATTTTGGCCTTTTCAGCCTTTTCTTCCTTATCGCATTTTTTGGCACTCCTGCCCAGTTCTTTGGCCGCGAACTTTAGGTTGAACAGGTGTTTCTCCATGTTGGACATAGTCGGATGGCTCCTTGGGGTGGGCGGCCAGGGTCCAACCGTGCGCGGAAGAGAAACGAGAGGTAGGTCCGCTCCCGGCCGCCGCTCCTTTGTTTTGGTCCCACTTCCTGTTTCTACTGAGCGCGGCGCAGGCGGTGACGTCAGAGCTCGGCGCCAGGGCGGGGCCTGCAGGCCAGAAGGCGCCGGGGAAGGGCAGGGGCCCGCCCACCGGGGCGGGGCTCCCCGGACCCAGAGTGACCCGGGCGCTTGCTTCGTTCCCTGCGTTCCACTCAGTTTTACAAGTACTTTACGCATCAGTAAATTCACAAAAGTCAGTGTCCACACGCACTTCCGTAGGAATCAATCCGACACGTCCAGAGCTTGGCAGGCTCGACGCGGGCGGTGGCAGAGGGCTCACCAGCGAGACATGGCCAGGTTTGCGGACTAAAGCGGTCCGCGCCAGTAACTTCCATTGTCTCAGGGGAGCCGGAAATCAGGGGTAGCTACGACCTTAACACACAGCACGAACGGCGGCTGTCAGTGCCCTGCCTGCCACTCAGTCTTTGCTGGAGTTCTGTGACAGCCTTTCATTGCAATGGGTGAAAATACCTTCAAAATAGTGGCAGCGCCACATTTACACCGTGGCCAGAAGCTCAGCAACTACCATCTGAAAATCATCCTGTAGCTTAGTAATAAAAAGACCCAACTTTTGCTGACACCATTCTATCTTTTTGATGTTTTATAAATATCAAAAGAACTCCACTCACTTTAAGTTTGACAGGCTCAACTGTCATTTTAAATTATGCAGGCAGAGCATGGTGAGGTACGTGACTCACACCCCCGACACACATCAAAACTGTCACTGTCTATTACATCCTTTAAAAACGCAGGCTTTCAAGCAGCAGCAGCAGCAGCAGTGTGCGCTGTCCCTTTTTTCTTCAGAAAGATTCCTCCGACACGGCAATAACAAAATAGAAGGTCAGATCTGCCCTAATGAGCTAGGCTGAAAATGAACCCTGAGAGCTAATTCTGTTTAGACATCACTTTATCCCAGCGTCCCGCCACCTCTCTGGGCTTCCTGCGATAGCTTTTCGCTCAGTCTCCTGCCACAAGCTCCCGGGTGCCGGTGCCACATGATCTTCCGAAGACACAGCTCTGATGCCATCACTCTCTTGCTCCCAACCCTGGGCGTAGAGGCTACACTCCCCTGCAGCACTCTGGCTCCTTCTCTTCGGCTCCCCTCCGCCAATCAAACCAGATTGAAGCATGGAGGTCGGGCATTATTTGGCCAGTGTGGAGAATGAGGCCAATGCTCCTCCCTTTGTGTACATTGTTCTTTTGCCTGGATTTGCTGTCCCTGCATCTCTGCCTATTGAGACCCTGCCCATCCTTTAGAAGCCTTCCCAGGAGCCCCTCCTCTGTGCTGCCACAGTACGGGGCACACTACTTGGCACCGGGCCTTGTGTGCAATTTCTAACATGAACTACTCGGAAGCAGAGAACATTCTTATTCCTTTCCCCTCCAAGGACCTCAGCAGGAGCTCTACACATAGCAGGCACTGACTGCATCCAATGAGGTTTTGCTGAATTTGACTGTAGTTGAGAGGGTGCTAGGATATTACCCTAGTTAGCAGCTTAGCCAAGATTCCTCCCCCACCCCAAAAAACCAGTAGAAGCCTCTTTCCGAATGAAACTTTTCTAGAGATGGAATATATAAAACCAATACAAGGGAAGAAATCTGTTTGAAATGGCGGTAGAGGGCCCGAGCCCCTCCCTTCTCTGCTCATCCCGCATCCTGCTCTCCCCTTCTTTTTGAGTCCCGGCTTTGCATGCGGTTCCCAAACCAGATCCTTGTTCATGTAGCATGTCATGCTCCACAGTTTTCTTAATGACAAATGCTAATAAAGTGAGATGGTTTGCAACATAATCTTGAGAAACTCTGAAAGACAATGGTGATAAAGACAACTAACATTTATTAAGTACTTATGTGCCAGGTATTGTTCTGGGTATATGAGTTAACTCATTTCACAGCCTTCCGAACCCTGGGAGTAGATACAATTAGTATCTCTAGTTCACAGGTAAGGAAACTGAAGCGCAGAGAGCTAACTAACTTGCTTGAGACCACATATCTGGTGTTAGAAATCAGATTCCATGTGATATACTGGGACTGGTAATAAAAGAATGGAGAATCCAATAAGGAAAAGTTAACAAGAATAGAAGAATGGTCATCCTTCGGCCTAAAGAAAGAAGTTGATTTAGCAGCTGTTCTTCTGAGAAGACTGAGGGGCTACACTGACTACAAGGTTACTATGAGCTTTCTAAACTTTCCAAGAAGTTCACCCGAAACTATGCTCACTGGGTGATGGTCTCCTCGCTGCGCTGGACAAAGTCTGGAGAGTGCATGGGCTAAGTTCCAGCAGGAATGCGGAAGAGAAGGCCACCCTCGCCCCTGGCGGCTCTCCCTTCCCTAACCCTGCCCTCTCCTCTGGTCAGCACCCCCAGCCATTCCTGCGTGCTCAACAGGATCTGTGGCTAACAACTTTCACTTCATATTGCCAGAGTCCAGACTCTCATACCCAGCGGTCTCCTTGGCACTGGGTCATCTGCGGTGCCAGACCCTTTGGCAACTCCTCAAAGTGACTGAACTCGAATCTGCTCCCCCCACTAACAGTACCTCCATCCACCTTGTTGTTCAAGTCAGACTCTGAGGAATTGTTCCTTGACCACCTCTGCGTCTAGATCTACTTCCAACCCGGCTCTGAGTTTCCACTCTTTATGTTCCATCGAGGGTGACAGGCTTCGGGTCTGTTTCAGATTGGTATGCTTTCGTTTTTGTGTATCTAGCAAAAGGGTGATTATTTGGTGATTATTTTCAAAGGACTCTTTGGTCCTATGACAATTCTGATTGTATCTGAGAACCTTCTGGACCCAATACAGGTGTGAAAAAGAATATTCAGTTTGTAATCACCGAATAGTGGTTAGTTGGAATAGTTGCAACTTCTGCAATAACACTGTGACCTTACAGCACCCATAGATAAGTATATAATTTTTTCTTAGTGAAAACAAAGAAAATTTTGATTACAGTGCAGACATTTCTAGAAAGTTGCGATTCAAACCAATTAATTATTATTATTAACTCTGTCGTCCTGGCTGGAGTGCAGTGGCATGGTCACAGCTCACTGTAACTCTGAACTCATGGACTCAAGCGGTCCTCCTGCCTCAGCCTCCTGTGCGGCTGGACTACAGGCACACACCACTGCACCTGACTAATTTTTAAATTTTTTGTAGAGACGGAGTCTTGCTATGTTGCTTTGGCTGGTATTGAACTCCCACCTTGGCCTCCCAAATTGCTGGGAATATAGGCTTGAGCCACCATGCCTGGCCCAATTATTTTTATCATGAAATGAGGAAGAAAAATATGCTGTAATTTGGCACATTTGGCCTATACAAGTGGTTAAACTTGAGATATTTCAGCAGGACCTGTGGGGTTTGATTTTATTGGAAAAGAATCATTTGCTAAATCTAAAGACACTTAAAAAAGGAAGTAAAAGATATGAAAAATAACTTTATTATGTGTGTTAGAATATTCCTGGATTCTCATAGGTATGTTTCTAGTGGTTTTGAAATGCTGTACCTCAAATTCTCTTTCAGAGCGCTTCTTCACTTATCACAATTTTTATTTATGCACGTATTTGTGTTTACTTACTCAGAAGCAGTCTTTCCTAGTACATCTGGCACGGTGACATTTTAATTCACTACCTGTGCCTGGTACTATTCAACCTCTGGAACACAACAAATGCTCAGTAAATTTTTGTTGCATGTATGACTGTGTGAATACAGCTGAAAGAAGTGGCATTGGATACATATTCACTTGGTGACCATTTTTAGGAATACATATGTATCTATATATTATATATTAATATATTGCATATATTATGTATATTATACATACATATGTGTATAATTTTTTCTCTATATCACCTTTTTATTTAGGAACAATGCTATAATTAAAAACTCTGAGACTCCTTAAACCTTGGAATATTGCAAAGTCACTGTCCCTCAAATTATGTGAACATGATGTTAAGGTTTACAAATGAAAACAAGGAAGATTTAGAAGAAAACAGAAAAGCAGCGCACCAATAGCATTCCGCGTTGGTACAGGTAGTGCTCCGCATGCAGTTTAAATGCATGGTTTGTTACTCCTCACGGTGATGCTGGTGAGCTAGCGTGGCGATGAGAAACCTAAGTTCCACGCGTTCTGGCAGTCTAATTTGGCATCTGCTATTGTATCAACGGAAGAGTATCTCCTTCTCACACTGAACAACTTCTTACCAATTTGATGACAAGCTGAAAATGAAATCTAAATACTCAAGTCCCTCTAAAGACAGTACAGGATTTCTTCTGGCACTGAGTAAAGCAGTGGCCACCTTATCCTGGGAGTTCACAGAAGGTGGGCTTCAGATTCATTAGGAAAAAAAAAAAAATCAATGGTAGTAATTTTCTTTTCTTTCTTTTTTCTTTTCTTTTTTAAGACAGAGTTTTACTCTGTTGCACAGGCTAGAGTGCAATTGTGTTATCATAGCTCACTGCACCTTTTAAAAAATTCCTGGAGCAATCTGTATAGATTCATTGTAAAATTTACTAAGAGAAAAAAAAATGTTTTATTTAAATAGATTTTCCCCAGCAACTCGTAATGGGTGTTTGCAAATCTCACAGGGACCATGTAGAGTGGACACAGCGAAACAGAGAAGGCAGCCTGTGCCCACCTCTATATGATTCCTGTAGTTAGAGAATGAGGGTTCCTACCCCAAAGAGAGACAAAAATATAGGTACAAACTGAAGAAATACGGCAGGAAACCAAAGACCTGAAAGACCGTGAGGTTGGTGAAGCGCATGATACATTCCTTCTCTTTCCGATCTCTGTTGCCGTTCTTCACTAGCCATCTTTGTTATGCTGTTTTTTTCTTTTTAAGAAAATCTTATTCCCCTGCACAGAAGCAAGTGGCAATATCTAATAGCTGTCTGGCTGTGCATGGGAAATACACAGCTCACACTGCCAATAAGGCTCTGGGTGGAAGCGATCTGGTGACTGCAGACCCGAAGCTGGAGGGACAGGACCGCGTGCCGGCCTAATGTGATACGGCTGAAAGCCAATCATTCTCAGGTAACTTTTATTTTTTAACTGAACATTGAACTCACGAACCTTAAGTTTAAAACAGCTAACGTGCAAACTGGCCAGTCAATGTTGTTGCATATTAAAACCTTCTCTTGTCCTCCTCCCAGAGCACCTTCTGTTCATGATAGAAGCCGACCGTGAGAAGCTGGGAGCTCCTCCCAGGGCTAGTGTGGACTGAGTGTTGGTAGATGGTGGGGCAAATAGCCTTTGTCTTCTTCACTGTTGTTCTGGAACGTGTGTGTGCAGCTGACTCACTCCTACCCTCAATCGGTGCTGTATCCGACCTCCTTGAGACCCAGCTTTCACTCAGCATCGTGTCTCAGGTGGATTCCGCTGAAGGCAGGCAAGTGACTTACAACAACAGCCATGGCCACAGGATGGAAAGTGCTGGTTCCGGCAACCACATATTCTGAGAACCATTAAAAATCCATTCAATTCTAGTCTAACCCACACTGTATGTAAAGGAAGGGGTCACTGGCCATCGGTGCTCATGGAAGGCTAATCTTGGCCATTTCTTTGCGTCAAGGAAGAGGTGCAATTAAGCTTTTGGGCCAAACCATAAAGATTCTGTTAGTTTAAGCTAGTATCTTTAGTTAGGAAGATAATGGTCTTAAAAATCAAATATAACTTAACTCAGTGAGTCCTACTAGCAATAATCCATTTTTAACACCTCTTTAGAATGTAAAACATCCCGTAACAAAGCAGAATGTTTCTTACCACTTCCCCTACACTTCCACAGTGTGTCATTAAGGCATTCGGTTTCCTCTGAACCAAACAACACTTGTGGTCTAAACCAGGCCAAAGACAGACATTTTTAAAAGAAGTGCTAAATTTCAAATGATTTTGAACTAAGTCATTAGATATGAGCTTTCTGAACTAAAATACACTGGATATGCTTTCTTCTGTTGCTTTGATGGAGTCGGGTTGGAATGTTCTGGTACATGCCTGTATTCCACACATATTTACTGAGTGTCAGGCTGGAGGATGAACAGTACAGGGATAAACAAGTAATCCGCAAACCTGATGCATGCGTAATATTCCACAGAGCAGGGATTTTTATTTCCCCTGAGTGCCTCCTCACAGAAGGGTCTCCTCAGTTGCGCACAGAGATACTGACTGAGCTCTCACCATACGTCGGGTACGTGAGGCATTCTAGCAGACAGTTCCTTCCCAGGAACCATAAGACTGTCTTTAAATAACCACAGTTAACCATGTCCTAAATATAATAAATTGTAGTCAAAACTAACATCTGGAAAACAATACTTAATAGTAAATCTTAGTATATTTGAAGAAAGAGTATTTTTAGAGAAGTTTATAGGCTAAAAGATTTGAAAGTTAACTGAATTTCAAGCTTTGCAAATTCCTCAATGTCACTTACATGAACTAAAATAAGGAAAAACGGGCAAAGTGCACTGGATGTGGTTCTTGCTGACTAGAGGCATCCTGGCGTTTCCTCTCCTCCGCAGCAGCCTGCGCTGGGATCTGTCACGGCTTCATCTCCCAGCGGGACCCCCAGGCCTCCCTAGATCCCTGCAAGGAAGGTGTTAACTAGGAGAAGCCCTGAGGACCTCAGACAAAGAGCGCGTCTGAGGGGTGCCCTGAGACCGAGGAGACGGAGTTGCTCAGATCACAGTGTTTCAAAAGCAGAACTGGAATGAGAAACTGACCCTCACATCTGTGTTCGCCTCACACCGAGTTTCTTATTTTAAAAGAGATCCAAGATGTCATTAAACATGTTAAATTGAGGTTAATAAAAAATTTCCTTTTTTGGCAAAAGGATCTGTTAAGTCTCGTCTATCTTAGGAGATATATTTAGTCACTGCACGTATCTTAGGAGGAAGTCACGGCAAAGCACCTTCTTTCCTGGCAATCACTGCCTGCCTCAGGTAGCTGGATAAGGAATCTTTCATTCCTTCTTCACAGAAACAATGCATGTTGCTACATTTTTATTAATATCAAATAGAATGAGAAACCAGGCATACCATGTTCGCCACTTTTGAACGGAATCTCCCTTTTGTTTTTTCCCTCCTTGGTATTAAATAGAAAGGCCCGGAAATTAGGCAGGCTTAGAATATCAGTTGTTTCCAAATTATCAGCTGTTTCCAAATTAATTTTACTGAAGTGTCCAAGTTAAAATCTAACAAGCTAGCTGCAACAGGGGGGTTTCAATTTAAAGTGCAAAATCCAGTGGCCTTTTTTATATATTCAAAGTGGTGCAACCATCTCCACAATCACTTTAGGACATTTTCATCACTCCGAAAAGAAATCCTGTACCCATTAAAGTTACTCCCTCACCCCCGACCCCCTATCCCCGTCAGCTCTATGCAACCCTAATCTACTTTCTCTCTATGGATACACCTATTCTGGACATTCCGTATAAATGGAATCATACAATATATGGTCCTTTGACTTGCTTCTTTGACTTAGCATAATGTTTTAACGTTCATCTATGTTGCAGCATGTAAAGTGCTTCATTCCTTTTTATAGCTAAATAATATTCCATTATGTGGACAATATTCCATTATGTGGATGTACGACATTTTGTTTATCCATTCATCAGATGGGCAATTGGGCTGTTTCCATTATTGGTTATTATGAATAATGCTGGTATGAACATTTTTGTCTAAACTTTTTTGTGTGGATGTATGTTTTTAATTCCTTTGGATATATACCTAGGAGTGACATTCCTGGGTCATATGGTAACTCTATGTTTAACTTTCTGTGGAACTGCTAGACTGTTTTCCAAAGTGGTTGCACCATTTTACATTCCCACCAGCAGTACATGAAGGTGCCAATTTCTCCACATCCCACCAACACTTGTTATTATCGGACATTTTGAGTATAGCGATACTAGTGAGATGAAGCAGAATGTCAGTCTGGTTTCCTTTGCATTTTCCTGATGGCCAAAGATGCTGAGCATCTTTTCATGAGCTTATTGGCCATTTATATATCTTATTGGGGAAACGTCTATTTGGATACTTTGCTGATTTAAAAATTAGTTTATTTATCTTTTTATTATTGAGTTGTAAGAGTTCTTTATGTATTCTGGATACAAATTCTTTATGAGATATATGAGTTACAAATATTTTGTGCCTTCTTTGAACTATCTTTTCACTTTCTTGAACCATGAGGACCTTTATAAAAAAAACAAAAACAGCTATCCTGGCTGTCTTTTGAAAACTAGGTTCAATATATGAATTTGATGGAAATTGAATCGTGATGAAAGTCACTTCAGAATCCGAGAAAGTGGGTGCCCCTGCGACAACCCATTTCTTCAGATGCATCGGCCTCATTCGTCTTCGTCATTTATCACAGCACCTGGCAGTGCCTGCGCGCATCTGACGCTCACAGAATGCTTGCTGAACTTTTAGCCTAAAATGGTCTCTCATGATCTTTTAGGTTTAAAATTTGAAATGCTGGATAAATCAAGTAATAGTCTGGTATCGTGCAGTCTTGTGTAATCTTATGTGCCTTTATTTCCTCCTCGGCTAAATGGAGACAATGGACTCACTGGGGTGAGGTGAGGATTAATTACCGTGTTAACTTGGATCATACGCATGGAGCAGCACCCCCACACGGCCAGCTTCAACAACACCAGCTATCTTGTAGCTACACTTTGAAGCCAGAAATACAGGACACACCTCTTATGTAATTCTGAAACTGTACACTTCGTTAATAGTTAGTAGAACAGCACTTAGTGGTTTTTCCTGCGAGTTCCCTGGAAATGTTTCAAAGAATTCAGCTAACACTTAAAAGAACTGTAATAAAAACTCACCAACTCAAATGTCTTATGTGCCCCACTGTAATTTGTTAGGTTCTACCAATTTATTAACCTGTGCCACTATGTACTTTATTTTTCTGTAGCCTTCTGATCACATCTATACATATGTATATTTTTCTTTTTTCCTCTTACATTTTACTATGAACAATTTCAACCTAAAACAAACTTGAAATAATTTTATAGTGAATACTTGAAGACCCACTACCTAGATTCTGGCATTACTACTTTACTGTACTTCTAAAAATCACTGATCTAGCCACCTATCCATCCATCAATCCATCTTATTTTTGATGCATTTCAAAGAAAGGGAAAACAAAAGTACGTACCCTCCTAAATACTTCAGCTCATAGATCATTATCTAGGAATCGGTATTTCTTTTCATTTTTTCTTTCAATGTAAAATTTATGTCCAATGAAACATAAGTCTTACATGTACATATGCTGAATTTTGACAAAAGCAACTACCTGTGTAACTCAAACTCCATCAATATATTATGCACATATTTTCAGCTTCTTGCAAATGTATTATTGTTTGGAAGGAAGGTACCAGTCATTTTTTTAGAAGACGCAGCCCCAGTTGAGTGAGTCCCTAACAGGCTCTTCCTGCTTCACCTAAGGCCACTGAAGCTGGGCTCACCTGTGGGGCCCAAGCCCTCCTTGCAGAGCAACAAACAGTCATGGCCTCACAGGGGAAAGATAACCCCGTCAATGCTACAAATATCACGTTTATCAGACTTTGCCTTTATGTTAAGGAACGTCAAGAGTTGTTAGAGACTGTTAGGAGTTCAACTTATAAGAACATTTTTTACAATTCTCCTCTTCACATTTCTGCATAATTTAACTTAAAATGTTTCTTGTGATTACAAGGCAAACTTAAAAAAAGACACCATTTTTGCTACCATTTGCAACTGTTCATGTAAACATGCCAGGGCATTTCCATACTCCCTTTCTCCCGCAGGAATAAGCTGGATGTTAAGTAGTGAAAGACTCGACTGTCATCTACGACCACTGAATCTCAATTTTGTTTTTTATCGAAATAGCCATAGAGACATTCTGGTTTACTTATGATAAGTAAATGTTATAAGTATAAATATCTACAATAAATTTTCTTCAAATAAATGCCACTTTGGTTTGACGTTTGTATTTGGTTCTGCTGCCACGAATTTTGAAAACTGGTCCAAGTTTTTAAACTGCCCCTGTGGAGCCTGGAGTCCCTTGGAGCCCGCGGAGGGCCACGACGGAGCTCGCAAGGGCGATGGGCTCCTCACTGCCCTTCGCCTCTGCACTGCCGCCGTCCCACACACAGTTCTGAATGACAAAGTGCTCCATTTCTAAGAAATACTGAAAAATACAGCTCTAAGGTATCAAAAACATTTTATTTTATTTTATTATATATAGTTTGAAGGTCCTGATTTGCACAGCCTTCAACACGAACCTAGCGATACACACGGTGCATGGCAAACACCATCGGTCTTACGGCCGTGCTGGGAGAAGCCGGGGCCTGGCCCCATCTCGTCCTGGATGTCTTTTCTTTTACGCAAGTCTGAGGATTGAATCAGACAATGAACGGGAATCCACTGGAATTCTCCACTCAAGGGAGTAGTTTTTCTGAGATATTTTAAAACACTTTTTACAAAGAAATTTGTGGTTAAGTCTGCTCAAAAAATTTCTTCCGGGTGTCTCTGGACAGGGGTTTCCAAAGGAAGATAAAGGAAGTGGGTGGCGGGGGAGCGACGAGGAGACGTGCGGTCTACCCGCTCAGTCCCTGCCGCTCATTTATTCTTCACTAAAAACAAAATATTGTATTGCCCCCAGCAGGAACATTTCTAATTTTACAGACCTAGAAAATACACCTGAAAATAAATTTGGCTAGACATAAAGGTCAAAATGAGAGTTAAGAAGAACATGTATGTGCATCTAGGCGGTTGTTATATACTTAATGAATTCAACAGTATATGGTAATAGGCATATTTTAAATTATACCTTTTTATTTTAAAGTGACCTGTAAAAATATCAACTTTGAAGCTGAAACTTCATTTGTGCTCATAATTTCCAGATTATCCTGAAAGCTGGGTATCCCGGGACTTGGATCTGAGCCAGTGCCAGGGGTAACTGTGCTTACTAGGTCTGGCACTGCGGCAGAAAGTCACTCGACCTTTCTCACTGTTCTTTTCTCTCTTTGAGAAAACCAATTATTCCAATGGATGTACTAAAGGAGCTTATCACGTATGGGTACAAAGAGTAAGAACCTACACTCTCTGAGCTGGGGTTTTGAGTTACATTAAGCAAGGTCTGATTTTACAAAGCTATTCTAAAGATCCAATTCTCTCTGATTTTTTTCCTCCCAAAATAGCTGTCTCCATGGTTACATAATTACTTATTATTACGACTTAGAGGAAACGCATTTTGGGGGATAATTCGGTAGAGATTGTTTTTTAATTTTCACAGTAGGAACTCGGAAATTCTGTATGAAATATAATCTCTGATAATTTTCACAGCTTGTTTGATGCTTCGATGACGCTCACTTTTACCGAAAGTATATTATTTAAAGCCCAGGGTAATGATTATTCCCACACTCCCTGGGGCTGGACACTGCAGTCTGGCTGGCCCTGCCTTGACACAGCCCTTGCTTGGGCCCGTGACTGGCCACTGTGCCAGTGGGAAGGCACAAAGCTAGATATGAGGTGGCCTGGCCTTAGCAACGCCCCTTTCCCCGGCTCCCTCTGGAATCGGGCTACAGATTAGGGGGCGGACAAGGGAAGAGTGGAGTAGACGGGAAAGGGAAGGTGAGATGTCCAGAGACAAGGACAGGCCATTCCCCAAAGTGCCTCTGACTCAACACTGGCTCCCAGGTATCCTCAGAATAAACCCCCCTTTTCTCCAAGTAGCCTTAGCAAGTTTCTGTTCCTTACGTGCCAAACGGCATAACACAGGTCTTTACAGCCTCTAAAAACTTATTTTAGAAAACATCCAGTAACTTTAGTCGGACCCCTATCCTCCACAACTGCCCAGCCCTCATGAGGTAAGGATCAGTACCTGTGTGCATGACAGCAATCCACTGACGAGAGATAAAATAGTCTAACACACCCATTTCTGACCTTTGCATAACACTGCACAACTCAAAAAACCTCCACACGTATTATCTCATTTAATTCCTACAACAGAAACTGAGGGTCCAAGAAATTAAGTCTTTGCAGAAAGAACAGTAAGACTCCACAGGTTGGAAAACTCACGGCCTTTGAAGTTTGCATACCACACTGCTTTACAATTTTGGAGGTTCCCAGCACACTCGACGTGCAGGCTTGCGGAGTGTGGTGCAGGGGCATGTATTTTTGGTGGGGCGAGTATGAAGCAGCGGGCCTCGTGAACACACATTCAGACCCCACCCTGTTGTTGAGAAGAGGACCCCCGACTCAGTGAAGGGGCCTGAAAGACGAGGTAGCGCTTCTGCCTTCACGCGGGTCCTCGCCTAGGCCGCGCCGCGCCAGTCCTGGCCAGGGGCTCCCACTGCCTTTCTTGCCCTGGATTCTCCCTCCCCTGTCACCTTTCTTTTTAAAATAGAGACATCATAACTTCACACAGCGTGAAACTCCCCCTTTTGAAGTGTACAAATCAGTGTACAGAATATTCACAAGCTTGGGCAACTATCTCCACTCTCCAATTCCAGAACGTACCCATTATCCTAAAGAGAAACTCTGCCCATCAGCAGTCACTCTTGACTTCCCCCTCTCCCAAGCCCCTGGCAACCACTAATCTACTTCTGTCTCCACAGAGTTACCTATTCTGGATGCTGCATATAAATGGAATCATATGACATGTGGCCTTTTGTGTCTGGCTTCTGTCATGTAGCATGTTTTCAAGGTTCATCCATGTTGTAGCATGTGTTAGCGCTTCATTCCTTTTCATGGCTGAATAGTACTCCACTGTGCGAATGTGCCACATTTGGTTTATCCGTTTATCATTTGATGGACATGCAGGTTGTTTTCATTGTTTGGCTATTATGAATAATGTTGCTATGAACATTCGTCTCCACGTTTTCATGTGAATGTGTGTTCTGAATTCCTCTGGTGACCGCCTAGGCGCGGAACACTCTGAGGAGCTGCCAGTCTCTCCCTGGATTCTTTTTTTTTTTTTTTTTTTTGAGACAGAGTCTCGCGCTCTGTTGCCCTGGCTAGAGTGAGTGCCGTGGCGTCAGCCTAGCTCACAGCAACCTCAAAGTCCTGGGCTCAAGTGATCCTCCTGCCTCAGCCTCCCGAGTAGCTGGGACTACAGGCATGCGCCACCATGCCCGGCTAATTTTTTCTATATATTTTTAGGTGTCCAGCTAATTTCTTTTTATTTTTAGTAGAGACAGGGTCTCGCTCTTGCTCAGGCTGGTCTTGAACTCCTGACCTTGAGCGATCCTCCCACCTCGGCCTCCCAGAGTGCTAGGATTACAGGCGTGAGCCACCGCGCCCGGCCCTCTCCCTGGATTCTTAATCGGCAGCTCAGCCTCCTGAGGCCCCCACGGAATCTCAGCACCGCTGAGAAGCTCTTCTTCCCCAAATTACTCCTGTGATTTCTGCCACAGAAGAAATGACCTTGAAAGGTCTAGGAATTACTGGAATTATTCCCTTGATCATGAGCACTAAGGTTCAGAATGTCATCCTGTGGAGTAAGGAACAGAGTGACCTACAGTCACACCGAGATGTAATCAGATCTTCTGCAAGAGCGATTCGGACAGGAGGAAAAGAGAAACGCGCGGGACACTGAGGGTCCGCACGGGAAGGGCAAGCAGGCGCGGCGGCTGAAGGAAACGGGGGTAGCTTCTTCCTCCAGCACCGCAGTGAACAACGGCCCGTTTTGCCAGTTCGCGCATTTCACGGAGCACTGACTGAACACCACCTTTACGCAGGGACGCTCACCTGGGAGCTGCGCATTTAAAGATGAGTAAGACAGAATCCCTGAGAAATTCAAAACCCAGTGGGCTGGACAAGATGTACGAGGATCGTGGCCCAAGGGCTGTGTTCTGAGGTCACGTCTGATGCTGAAATGTCCTTTCTTTTATGGAATGACGGTGACGGGAGAGGGAGGCAGCTTACATTTTTTCTAACATCTTATTTGGCAACATTAAAAAGTCTGGCAGCCCTATATTGGTCTAAGAAATTTATCAAAATGTTACTTGTTTCTGAAATTCCTCATCCCTCAATCCCAGCATCTGAGCGTAGAGGAAAACCAAGATAGTTACTGCTGATCCAGCATCATTGCCAGGTGTGTTAAAACGGGTGAAACAAGGGAAGCTGGAGAAGTTACCATTAGCTGAGGACCGTGAGGCCTCGGGGAGCTGGTTTCTGTCATCCTGCCATTCCCAGGGCTAAGAAAGCTGGAAGAGGCTTTAGTTGAAGGTGTTTTATTCCTGGCAAGCCCTGAAGGGGGGTCTTGGCCTGGGGCCCCCCAGCCTCGCTCACAAGGCAGTTCCTATCCGGGCTTTCTGTAATCTGTGATTTGAAAGGCTGAACCGAGAGGATTAGCAGCGTCTGGCTGTGGTCTCATCTGCTCACTGGGAAACCACGGCTGCAGGCGGTTGTTCACCTCTCCGTGCCTCAGCTGCCCCCGTCCCTGCGCTCGTCACACACCAGTGCGAGATCAGTAAACTTACCTCGTGCTTCCTAAGTGCCAGACACTATTTTGAGGACTTTACACGTCTACTTATTTAATCCCCTAACAACCATACGAGAATAGATCCGTTATTTCCCTATTAATCTGCCTGAAGTCTCACACAGTGGTGGGGGCAGGGCCGGGATTGGAATCCCGATCTGCCTGGTGGGAGCTCAAACCACTTCTTTTTTCAAGATTTATTACTGCATATTCTATTTTAAATTAAATCATCAATTCTATCACTATGGTGACAGAATAAGTTGTCTGTCTCTTTTTTTTAAGACAGAGAAATTCCTAATATGACATTGAGCGGTACTATGGTATTTTCTGAGGCCAGTTCAAAAACTCCCGAAAAAGGATAACAAAACACATATTCTACAACTTCAAATGCAAACATGTATGAATATCAATGTTAGTATGAGCTGTGCTAGAAACTCCGGTTGCATGCATTTTCCTGGTATCTCCTTCCTGTGTCTAAAGCACAGTGACTTAACATATGATTCTGTTGTGCTTTTAAGATGATTGTTCAATGACTGAAATATTAAAGAGTGAGTGAGAGTAAGAGGGAAAGATAAAAGGCCCTTCAGCATGTGCAACCCTCCTGTCGGGACTCAGACTGCATTTGAGCTCCACCAAGAACCATTCTACACTCCCACATCCAAACCTAGTTGGATATATATGTGTATGTAATGTACATATTGTGCGTATATAGTACCTACTGTATATATATTGTGCATATATTATGTACATAACGTATATAAATGACGAGAATACCCACAGGAACAACATATTCACGATTACAGACTAAGGGGCAGGGCCAATCTAAAACGTGATTTAAGGTAAGTCTTGAAAGAACTGCCAAGCATGGCAGCAAATGAGAAATTTAAATACTTTTCTGGTCGACTGAAAAACTTCATTAGTAAATAGTTTTTTCAGTGTCCACAATGGAGAACTATTAAAACTCTCGTGGTCTCTTGAGGGTGTTTGCGGGGCTCCTGCCTTGCTGCTCCGCACACCCCTCAGCTCCTGCTGGTGGAGGACGGAGGGTGGGACAGCCAGTTCTTGGGAAGAAGGCCAGGAAGCACAACCCTGCCAATTAAGCCGGTCAACCCTCCTCCTCCTCCTCTTCCTCCTCCTCCTCTTCCTCCTCCTCCTCTGCTCTGGCTCAGATGCCCTCTGCCCTCTGCTGGGGCACTCCCTCCCTCCACCCCAGACGGGATATGAGGCTCCCCTCAGTGTGTTCCTGTGTCTCCCGGCTTTCACGCCGTCACCAGCTGGTAACCCGCCACTTGCGCTGGACTCTTCTGAGACAAACTGCCTGCTTGGTTATCTCCGCCAGGCTGTGCCTTTGGCTCTCAAACTGAACTCCTCTAATTGGAGCTCAGTGCCTTGCCCTGTCCTCCCACGGGAAGCCTCCACCCCCAGGCTCCTCGATGCACCCTGCACCGTCGGGCCCCCTTTCCCCTACCTCCGTCATCCAGCCCAGCGCTGGGTCTGCCCCTTTGGCTCCCAGTGCGCACCCACCTGGGGCACCCACGGAGGTCTCTGCCTCCTCCTTCATTCTCCTCCGGCAACCTCACGCACAGAGCCCATGGCCACTCACTGCACTTGGAGGAAAAGCCAAATTCCTTGCCATGGTCTTCAGCCTTCGGAGGGTCCAGCCCCACCGACCCCTCCCAGCCACAGGCACCTCCTCCTCCAGCCCTCACCCTGCCCCTCTGAGCCTCACGCTGGGCTTCTTGGGGCTTCAGGGGGTGCTCCACAACCACCCCACGGGACACGAACAGACCCACAGGCAGTGAGCAGGGCAGGGGGACACACAAGCACTCACTCCCTGAAATCAGTATTCACAGTGTAGCTCCACTGGCTACAAATACCGCTAATTCCCAGATTTTATGCTTATGGAATCTCTTCCACAAATATGAACTTTTAGAGTTCATAGACTTAAAATGTAAAACTGCTGATTGCTTGCTATCCAAAGAGTTATATGAAAGAACTAGTTAAATACTGTTTTTGTTATCAAAATAGCAGACATCTACAGCTTCTTGATTATTTAACATTTTTCTGGGGACCACTATTCTCAGAAATAGAATGTTTCTAAAATAGCAAAGAAAGTAGAAAAATAAATGTTGCAGAGAAAAACCATGAGCTAACCCTAGTACCAGCATCCTTTTTAAAAAATTTCTTTTTGTAACATTTTTTTATCAAATATTTACTTATCATATTAATTACTACCTATTTTCAGGTTCTAGTATACTTCTAATGTATATAGAATGATCACATTACTTTAAGAAGCTGACTTGATTGCGCAAATGTTAATATTATTTTAAAATTGAATTTGGGGGCCTCTGTTCCAAAAATAAAATATAATAATGAATATTTAAGTACGTTTTAATTTACAAGTATCTCTATAAGTCTATGCAGAAAAAAAAGAATGAAGAGAACTGAAAACGACAATCAGGACAAACGAATGAATCTGTTTCTGGTTTTTCCTCGAAACACTAATTGCTGTTAGATTCTCAATTTCCCATTTTCTAAACATGTCTCATTTTACGAGTCGATTTCTGTAGCAAAATGTTAATTATTTGTTCCTTGCATTCAAGGAACTTGAGACGTACAGGGAGGGCGGCGTAATTGTGAATGCAGCACATTCTCCAAAGAGCCTGCACCTTGTACAGGAACCAACTTACTACTGTGCACAGTCGATCAGCTGGTACTCGTTGGATCTCTCGAAGCACGCCTTCACGCCTTCATCGTCCCAAAGTTTTTTCACATGATCAAAGAATTCCTAAAGTTTGAGAGTGACAAATAAGAACACACATATGTTATAACCTTTCAAAAAGTTAAAGTAAAAAGAATCTGCAAAAAAATTTTTTTTCAAGTAGCATACAAATTTCCTCCATGGAAGTTTCTAATAAAATGCACAGATCTTATGTTCAGTTGATGAGAAATGTATGCATGTGTGTTATTACTCAAGTCAAATTGCAAGACATTCTTATCATTCCAGAAAGTCCCTCAAAATAAAATATTATAAGTCAAAAGTTAATACCATGCATTAACTATAAATACAACTAACAGCATAATTATAAAGTGTTTAGTACTCAGTAACTTAACTAGTTGAGCTGCCCCCTCAGCAATAAAAAAACATGCACATTATAATTGCAAGTTTGGTCTTAGCTGCTGTCTTTTAAATTTTCTATGTGGGCTATGATTAGGAATGGATGTGCTCGGGTAGATGGATTACGTTTGGCTCAGATGCATTAGGTACATAAAAAAGGGACCTTTAAAATCACTCTTTAGGGATAAGAATTTATGGGATTTGTTTTGTTTTGCATTTTAAAAAACTGTGAGTTCAGTGTGAACTTTGATTTTTAGTTCACTCAAGAGCCATGAGGTCACTGTGCTCAGTTACACCCATAATGGCAAGCAGGATCTCCTGAGAGAACACTCCTTCTCGTAAGGTAAAAGGTGGATTCGTGAATTGGTAATATTGACAACATTACCCAAAATGAATTAACAGAGCTATGGAAACAACTGACTGCATTAGTTGCTAAACACCCTTCCCATGTCAGCCATCTGCCCCTCCCTGGGACCTCAGGAGTCACCTCTGTCTGCCTTTGATATGCACGGCAGGTCCTGAGGCTCCACGGCCTGTGCCAGCCCTCACGCTCAGCACAGCCGCCGCATTTCTTAAGAATCAACATAGGTTTTTTGGAGGAAAAAAGTTAAATGATTGTTTAAAAGTTAAAAGTAAATCTCTTTTTCTTAAGAGATTCACAATTCTGTCCAAGGCTGGATGTATTGTGAGGCCTGATGCTTATACAATTCGGGGGGCCCTCCTTGGAAAAAAACCCAAAATGATAAATACAAAATTAGGTACAAAACCTTGGAAGGATGCCGGGGTGCAGTGGCTCATGCCTGTAGTCCCAGCACTCTGGGAGGCCGAGGCGGGAGAACTGCTTGAGCTCAGGAGTTTGAGGCTAGCCTGAGCAAGAGCGAGACCCCATCTCTACTAAAAATAGAAAAAATCAGCCCAGCGTGGTGGGGTGCACCTATAGTCCCAGCTACTCGGGAGGCTGAGGCAGGAGGATCACTTGGGTTCAGGAGTTGGAGGTTTCAGGGAGCTGTCATGACGCCACTGCACTCTAGCCTGGGCAACAGAGCGAGACTGTGTCTCAAAAAAAAAAAACAACCCAAAAAAACCCCAAACAAACCACCAAACAAAGCCTTGGAAGGGGGAGAGGAAGTGAGGCACCTTGAGCTTAGGTCTTATCAGCCTCTAGTAAATCCAATTCTCATTTTATACTATCAGGAACAATCTTGTAAGTTACGGCATAGTATCTATATCTGTCTGTCACCATCAACAAATTCAAGTTTTACAGTTGACAAAAACCAGACAATCTCCCCCGAAAGGAGAGCGGGTGAACCTCAGTTTTTAATCTTTCTCTCTGGTTTTATGCTTCTTTCTGGAATCTTCCTCTGATGCTCCTATCACTCCAGTAAAGGAATTGTAAGCTCCCTTAAAAAGTTTCCTTCTAAGAGCCACATAAACACACACAGGTCTGAAGATAAACACTCCACTGTGCCGTTATCAAACGGTCCTGGCAGAGAGCAGTAACTCGGCCTCCTGGTGCCAGGGCGTCTTTGTGTCGCCAGCTCTGGGGATCTCACTTCTCCCCACATGGCGGACTTAGGACACACACAGACAAACTTCGCCGGACTGACTTCGACCTAGGAACCACACACCGTGCTGTCGAAGTTCACGTAAGAACTGTCCACTGTAGTAGTTTCCCAAACAGTGATTTTTAAAAAAGACTATGACCAGAGTAACCCACCTTAACCCGGTCAATAAAAGAAAGCAAGGTCGACCCCTTTACTGGTTTCTCAGACTTAGGGGCGGCCGTGAGGAGGTGGGAGGAGGGAAAGCGGCGCGGGCACGTCAGGCCGCGAAGCCTCCGAGGTGCCCGGATAGGCGCGCGCGCGGGGCCGTGCGTGTCCGCGCTCCCGCCAGCCACGGAAGCGCGTCCACACAGCGCCGCCCCAGGGCCGGAGATCGGTGAGGCGCGAAACCGGATCTTGAGCAGAAGCGCAGACCAGGGCGGTGGACAGCCTGGCCCACCCCGCCGTGCCCCCAGGGGCATGCGGCGGAGAAACTGAGGCTCCGGGGGGAGTCCTTGCTTTCCGACTCCCTTAACCCCGAGCCGTGGGGCGCCGTGGAGAGGGCGGGCGGGAAGTTCGGGGTCGCAGGCACCGGCGGGCTCCCTCCTGCTGCAAGGGCAGCCTCACACCGCCCGCTCCCCACTGGTTCACGCCCCGCCGTTGCCGCCCTGTCCGACCCTCAGGCCTCGGCTCCTTCCTTCAAGCTCCGCTCCTGCTCTTCGCTCATTTCCTGCGCAAAAGCCCCGGGCGACAGAGTGAGACTCTGCCTCAAAAACAAAACAAAACAAAACAAAACAAAACAAAAAACCCTCTCCTAGCTCATTTTGTGTTCCTCTCCGGTCTGTCACAGTAAGGACCTCGCCAACACAATAATCCCTACCGTTTAGTTCTTGTGTCCTTCTCATTTTGATGAGGGTCCGGGGCACAATGCTTTAACACGTGTCATCTCATTTCTGTCTCGCAAAGCTGGAAGAGGTGGCTGCTATCTTCCATGCTCAGAGAAGTTAAGTAACTACCCCCAGGGCACACAGCTGGTAACGGCAGCGCATCTGTCTGATTCCACATCTGTGTTTTTACCACTTTGCACACCACCACCCTTTACTATCTATATTAAACAATGTTCTGTTCTCTAGTTTTCTGCTGGATTTCTTTAAAACCACTATTAATGTAATTTATTTTAGTAAATCTACTTTTTTTTTTTTTTTTTTTTTTGAGACAGTCTCACTCTCTCGCCTGGGGCGAGTGCCATGGCGTCAGCCTAGCTCACAGCAACCTCAAACTCCTGGGCTCAAGCAATCCTTCTGCCTCAGCCTCCCGAGTAGCTGGGACTACAGGCATGCGCCACCATGCCCCACTAATTTTTTATATATATATTTTTTCAGTTGCCCAGCTAATTTCTTTCTATTTTTTTAGTTGAGACAGGGTCTCGCTCTTGCTCAGGCTGCTCTCGAACTCCTGAGCTCAGAACGATTCGCCCGCCTCGGCCTCCCAGAGTGCTAGGATTACAGGCGTGAGCCACCACGCCCCGCCAGTAAATCTACTCTTAACAGTTGTAACAAAGTACAGGGCATTAGTACAAGGGACCTTGTTAAAGCAACACAACAGACATCCTGAGGATTCCCCGGGTCAGGAGAGCTGAGCAACTTGCACTGCTCTTCCACAGTTCAAAAAGGCGCCACAAAGATTCTAAGTGGGAGTTGAGCGCATAGGATGAGCCTTAACCCTCCCTGATGGTGGAAGAGCCATTGGGCAGGGCCAGGGGAGACTCTAGGTCTGAGATGAAGCCTCTGAGATAGAATCTTGGATCCAGAATCAAGGTACACAGTTTCTGGGGTATATGTTGACAGCAACAGTAAAATAGGAATTGTGAGCACTGTGACTCTGGACATTAAAGAAACAAAAGCAACAAGAAAGCTCCCTTGAGTTTCCTCATTCCACACTGGTAAACGAAGGTGTTGGACTAGAACATAGCTATGTCCCCATGATTCTTCTACACGTTTACTTTTTAAGGGGTTCTAAAACCTTCATGGAAAATTCCAGGGCCGCTGCTGCTGTTGTTACTTCAGTGTTTTACTAGGCAAAATTTCAAACCTATAAAAGTGGAGAGACTGACCACCCCGCCCCCGGCCCATTATTCAGCTTCCACATCCGCCAACACACGGCCATTTCTTTCTGCGTCTCACCCCTTTTACCCTGCCTTTATTATTTTTCAGCAAATCTCTGATGTCACATCATTTTTTTTCAACATTCTTTCTAAAAGACAGAGATTTTTAAAAAACAGCCACAATACTATTAACTCAATTAAAACAGAAAAAAGATTCTGTATTCCTTACTCAGTGGACCAGTGCAGCGTCTCTAGCCATAATTAAACATTTGTCCAGAGCTAGGCTAGGATTTTAATGGGGATCAAAATACGTCTCCCCCAAATATGCCACATTGGCATATTGCTTATTTTGAGCCAAAGGCAATTTATTAGGTCATTAAATATGAAATGTCCAATTTTAAATCAAAAGTATAGTTTATCATATCTCAAGAAGCAGTACAATAATCAAAGTATGTGCCTAAACTGTCGACACAATTTTGCCATCTTAATGATAGCTTGTTTATGCCAGAAGCAAAGAAGCCTGGAAAACGAGTGTCGATGAAACAGCAAAAGGCATTTTCCACGGCTTGTTGAGAACTGAATATTTTCCCTTGCAAGAAGTGGTCCAATGCCTGGAAGAAGTGGGAGCCCGTTGGTGCAAGGTCTGGTGAACATGGTGGATGACAGAGTTTCCAAGTCCAGCCTCTGTAGTTTGAGCAGCGTTGTTTGCACATGTGGTAGAGTGTTGTCTTGCAAGAGGACCAGCCTGTCTCTATTGACCAGCATCCTCATCATTTCATCTGACTGGTTGCAGTAGACATTGCTGTAATCAATTGACCAGGTTTCATGAAGCTGTAGTGGATAATACCAGCGCTGGACCACCAAACAGACACCATTAGATTTTTTTTGGATGAATATTCGGTTTTGGATTGTGTTTTTTTAGAATTTTTCATTGCTAGTACATAGAAATACGACTGATCTCTGTATTTGATCTTGTATCCTGCAAGCTTGCTAATTTCATGTATTAGTTCTAGCAGCTTTCAAGACCCTTGAGGCCTGGGGCAAATCGGAATTCCCCGTAGTTCCAAGTACAGCAGGACAGAGCCAAGGGACCTTCATAGCCCGCTAGGGCCAGGTTTATGTTTTTTGTTGCTTTTACAGTTTTTTCTTCAAAGATACTTTAAGATTTGTCTAGGGATTCTATCTTTTATTTTCAACTTATAATCTCACAAAAAAACTGTGATAAGTATAAAGTTTTAGTAATCAGATCCATGACCCATGGTAGAGAATTAAATATATCTAATGCCTAGTGATGAGAACATACAATTTTCCCCAAGTACTTTTTTTCCTACAAAATTACTTTTTTAGCTTTTGACTTTTCTCTTCACAATACTCCCACTCCTATATCTTAAGATTTTCTCTGCGAAATCCTAATTCTCTGAGAAAACTGCGCACTTGGAGCATGCCAAAGAGACTCACAAGAGAAACTTATTTGTGTGGGAACAGAAATAAAATAATTAGGTATTTTTATTAGGGGAAAGGGAATCAAAGAATCACGACTTTCTGCTTGCAGACAGGGCTCCAAGTTATCTGACAAAAATTCTCCTTGAAACATCAAGCTTGAATTATATAACATTTTTAAGGTATTATTCTTATTCTTGGTCTTTTTAGTCACTCTGAATCCTTTCTGTTTTATGTGCTGAGAGGCAAAATGGAGAAAGGAGATCCCCTTTTTTGGGAACAAGGTTAAATTTAAAGCAAATATCTATAAAAGTGGGTTTGCTATATTCCTACCGACAATGACTATAGAATTAGATACATATTTCTTTGGGAAAATTTTAGTGTAAAACATATTAAAAGTTTCTAATGAGAAGCTACAAAATAATATTTATGGTGGCTTGAGCATGGATTTTGGTGCCTGAGTGCCTGGGTTCCCAGCGGAGGGGTGGGTAGGTTCTTAGCTCTGACTTCTGGGACTCAGTTTCCTCACCTGCTCCAAGAGGTAATGCAGAGTTTCTGGGCAGAGGCTGGCGCGACGGCCAGGACCGACCAGAACCCAGCTCCAGGTAAAGGCAGGTGGGGGAGGACGAGAGAGGGTGAAGGGTGATGGGCAGGAGGGGATGACAAAAGGGGGCTGCAGAGACAAAGATTGGGACGCGTGATGTCACGGAGAGCACGTGCAGCCTCAGGGCAGCCAAGGGCATGGTCCACCTTTGGGAGTGCTGGGGGCCGAGGGGATGGCCCAGGAGAGTCCTGGGCTGGCCCTGGGCACAAAGAATGCGCCTGTGTTCCCTTGACAAGCCCCAGATTTCAACAGGCTGAGAGAGAAACACGTGGTGAAGAAACATGTAGGCTTGAGAATTGAATTCTAGAAACATCTACAGAATCCCTGTGAGTGTAAAGCCCCACACAAGATCCCAGGTGCAGGAGAGCGGGGCACAAGTCCCTGAACTTCAGGAAGGGGGTACTCAGATGGCCGGCACAGCAGGGCGTGCGGGAAGCGCGGAGAGGACAAGAAGGACAAAGGGTGCTGCTGTCACAGCTGAACTTCACCCGCAGCTACCTGCAGACTCCCGGGTTTGCCCCAGGTGGCCAGACCCAACGTGCCTGGCCCAGAATCATGCTCACAGCCTGGGAGCGAGCGAGACTGGCTCAACGGAATGGTGACAGAGTACTAGGAAAAATCTGCCACAGGGAAGAAAAAGGGTGACAGAACACTTCCGTGAAGAACGTGTCCTGCAGCTTCGAAACGCACCCGAGCGGCGGTGCGGCACGCCGAGCCCCCACAGCCTCTGCGCGGGAAGGGGTGCTGGGGCCCTCCACTGGGACAGCACCTGCCCTGCAGGCTCCTGCTGGTTCTTCCAGGGGTGGTGAGGGGTAGGGCCTGGCCCAGTCACACTCAGCCCCAGTGTGACCGGCCGCTCACATCGGCAAGGCAGCGGCTGGGGAGGGCGGGCAGCTGCAGAAAAGCAGGTGAAACCAGGAGTGGGGCACGGGCCTGTGGTCTCTGTCTTACTAAAGGGCAGCTTCATGTATACCCGACACCCTAGAATTAGCTGACAGTGTCTCAGTGGCAATGAACAAAAGCATGTTGGGTTTTTGTCCTGGGAAAGCACAGCCCCGAAGCTCTGCGGGATCCGAGGGCAACGGCTACAGGAAACTCAACAGCTCATGCTACATTAAAGGTGTCAGGTAATTCAAATCTCTGCATATATAAAAGATTTCAAGGCAACCACCAGGCCCCTTTGTAATTCTGCAATAGCTGCAAATCCGGGGTAGGCACCGGACGTAAAAGGGAAAGAGCACTGCCCACACGCCTTGTGATCCCACACTTGTGTGTGTGTATGGGAAATCTCTAAGATTTCTTCCAGTTCTGGGACTCCGCTTTTCAGTTTTACATCTTCCCGTTTTCTATTTTTCAGTAACAGTTTTATTGAGATACAATTTATCTACCACACAATTCACTGGTTTGAAGTGTAGTATTCAGTGGTTTTCAGTATATTCACAGAGTTATGTGTCTGTCGCCACAATTTCAGAACACTGTCATCACCCCCAGAAAACAAACCTGTCCCCCTAAGCAGTCATTTCTCATTCTCCCCTAGCCCAGCCTCTGGCAACCACTAATCTGCTCTCTGTCTTCATGGACTGGCCCGTTCTGGACATTTCACGTAAACAGAACTGTACCATACGTGGCCTTTTGCAACTGGCTTCTTTGACTTAGCGCAGTGTTGTCAAAGTTCATTGATGTTGTAGCACGTGAAGTACTTCACTGCTTTTTGTTGCCAACTAGTATTCCGTCGTACCACATCTGTCCGTCCATTCATCATCTGAGGGACATTTGGTTGTTCCCACTTTTTGGCTATTAGGAGTAATGCTGCTATGAGCTTCACGTGCAAGTTTTAGTGTGGACACATGTCTTCACTGCTCTTGGGTAGGTACCTAGGAATGGGACTCCTTTCTTTTCCAGGAGAAACATCTGGATCAACCTTACAAGAGTGACCAGTTGGGATTACTGATTGCAACTATGGGTTCCAATTATGGATTCTGTGTTTAATTCATCTCTCAACATTTAATAGCTCCGTCAAATGCTTAACTATTTATCCTGTGAGCAGACATCACACGACGGTCAATCTTATCTAACTTTCAAATGCGAGCCCCGATGTTCTTGGAATACCTGACAATTCCAAGCAAATAAGAAAGCCTCCAAGATGGTATGAGTGCTGGCTCTACTGTTCCCACCCATGGGTCCTTCTGCGTCAAAACAGGAGACATCTGCGAAGAAGACAGGGTGGCTCTTTTCCTCTGGAACTTAGAGTGGATGAGTGACTGTCTGTAGGTGCAGCGTCTGGGTGGGGAGAGTGGTTATTCCTTCCACCCTCTCCTCGTTGGACTTAATCAAAGCAAGGCAAGCCATCTGCTAATTCAAATATTTATCGTGCGGAACGAGTAAGATCTGTGAGGGGAGAGTAGGGGCAGACAAAGAACAGAGGAGCTGGGCCGGCAAGGCAGTGTGGAATGCTCCTACAGGTGACCGTGAGGGTCACCCATGACCTCTGGCTGCGGAATTCAGAATTCGGTGGGTTCTCAGTCCTCATCCTACCTGGCCCATCCAGAGCACCCGACATCACCCCTCTTCCTCGAAACACTGGCCTCCTTGGCTGCCCAGACATTGTGGTCACTCCTGCCCAGTGTTCTTTGCTGGGTCCTTCTCTTTTCCCCGCCTCCTAATGCTGGGTAGACTCAGGGTTAGTCCTCCTCTGTGCCTTGTCTCACCTCCTTGGTGGTCTGCGTGCTGTGGCTTCCTGTGAGTACACCAGTGACCCCAAGTTTACCCCTCGTGGTGAGACCTCTCCTCTGAATTCTGGCCCTGTGCATCCAGTTGCCTGCCTGACATCACCCCCTGAATTCTGACGGGCAACTACGACGCGGCAAGTCCAACACGAACTCCTGATTTTCCTCCCCAGACCTGCTCCCCCTGCGGTCTTCCCTGGGCCGTGGCACCACGGTCAGGTGCTCAGGCCAGACACCTTGGCAGAGTCCTCGGCCCCAGTCATTCCCTCAGACCCCACCTGTGACCCTTAAGGAAATCCTCTTGGCTGTACCTTGGGAATCTGTCCGGACTCCGATTATTTTTTGCCACCTCCACTGCCCCATCCCTGACTGAGGCCATCATCTCATCCTTGCACCTGTGGCCACAGCTTCCTGTCTGCCGTCTCCACCCTTCTCACTGGAGTCTAAGCCACTCGGCAGCCACAGTCTTGGAGACGGACGGCAGACCGCGTTACACCTGGGCTCACAACAACCCACGCTACGACCCGTGTCCACAGACTGACAGTGGATAAACAAAGGTGGCTTGTACGAACAGGGAGTATCATTCAGCCTTAACAAGGAAGGAAATTCTGACACAGGCTGCACCACGGATGAACCCTGAGGACGCGGACACAGAGGGCAAAGGCTGCAGGGTTCCACGTCCGTGAGGCACCCAGAGTGGTCACATTCACAGAGCGAAAGTGGGTGCCAGAGGCTGGGGGCAGGTAGCCATTGGGAGCTGTTTAACGGGCACAGAGTCTCAGTTCGGGAGGACGAGAAAGTTCTGGGGATGGATCTTGGTGGTGGCGGCACGACAGTGTGAACGTGCTGCCACGAACTGTGCACTCAGCGATGGTTAAGATGGCAAATTTTATGCTCTGTGTATTTTATCACAATGAAAAAGTTTATTAAGAAAACAACACAACAATCCAGTGCTTCCCATCTCGGGTCAAACCTAAAGCCCCCCACGCCCTGCCTGGCTTCCCCTTCTCCACACACACAGGCCTGGGTGCCCCTCAAACAGCCCAAAGTCCGCCGCCTCCCGCCGCTGCTCAGGGCCTTCCCTGCGGCTGGACACTCCTCCAGGTCTGTGCTCAAGGGCCACATCATCCCAACGACCCTGTCTGGAACAGCGACCCCGCGGCCCCGGTGCACTCGCTGTGTGCTTACTGACCTACGGGCTCGTTCGCCACCAGAGTGCAAGCTTCTACAGCCACAGCGCCAGAGTGGCACCCAGCACGCAAGCACGTGGTGACTACTTCTGGGGTCGTGAGTGGATGGGAAGCCACGGGGGTGCTGATAAACGGAACCCCAGGGCCCCGCCATGGGAAGGTGGATCTGGAGGTGACAGGTGGGGATTAGAGGGTTGAGCCGCTTTATGCAGCGAGACCAGCCTGAGGAGTACTATGACGACGGGTCTTCTGAAAGAGTCGACACCCTTGATTCAGGTAAGGTGGGTTCCTGGTGTGACGACATCTAGGGGCCATTACGACGGAAGACTGGAGTTCGGTGCAGGGTCGGAGCTGGAGACGGGACGAGTTTTGGGAAGGGTCTGTAGCAGGCTGATGACTGAAGTCATAATGCCGAATGAATGTGCCAAGGGAGAGAAGTGGCGAGAAAAGAAGACAAGAGCGACAAGGATGGGACCTTAGAGAACGCCCAGATTTGGAGGATTAGAGGGTGGAAGAAGAATCAGGAGAAGAAACAAGAACGTGCAGTGGAATAAAAATCAAGAGGGATGGGCGGGGGCGAGGGTGGGGTGGAAAATCGTCAGGGCGGAAGAAAGAACCACGAGGACCAAAGGGACTGTCGACCTCCTTCAAATACCGACTTAAAACATTCCCAGGGCCGCCCTTGGTGCGAGAAGGGGTTCAGCTCTTATTCTCTGAATCTTTTGGGCCAAACAATAAAATCAGAGGGTAGCAATAGGATTTTGGAGGGAATCCCACAGAAGCATGAGTTTTATTCTACCAGGTTTTTGCCAACTTGACTCTAAATATCAAGAAAATGGTATCTTCTTGGCACGTGGTCTACCAAGAATGAACAAATTAAGGTATCTGACAGACTACAGGAAGAAGTATTTTTCTTGTCTTCTTTATCTGAAACCAGATGTTCTTTCCACCACAAGAAAAAAGTCCCTAAACTTTCAGGGAATCAGGTGACCACGTTCATATGTGAACAAGTTAAACGGTGTCTACGACAGCTGTGCGCTGTACTAAGCATTGCTATGACCCGTCTGAATCACTCTGGCGTTCATCACTTGCCTGAGAAACGTGTCCTTATTCTCTGACCACAGCGCCCCTTCCTCAAAGAACCTGCCACTCGCAGGGGGTGGGGGAGAGCGGCTATGTTGTGCCTGCTCTCTAGTGGCCGTCTCAGCCCCAGCACGGCCAGGGCCCAACTCCGGACCGCCCTGACCTGCTCACCCCGCAGCCTTCGTGCCTCAGCGCAGGCAGCTTCGTCTGTGGCCCAGACCAAACCCGGATGTCATCCTTGACACCTCCGTTTCTTCCACAAGCCACACTGACCTAGACCGCTGAGGAGCCTGCTCTCTACAGCGTCCTCTGAAACAGCAGCCAGGACCACGCTGTCACAGCACAGGTCGGCTTGGGCCACTGCCCTGCCCAAAGTCCCCCAGCAGGCCCCACGCACGGAGAGCTCCTGCAACAGCTGCAGGGCCCCATCTCTCCCGCCCTCCCTCCACTGCCTTGCTAGTGTCAGGCCTCATTCTCCTCCTTGCTCCTGCTCCAGCCGCAGGGGCCTCCTTCTGCTCCCGGAAGCCCCTGGGCAGGGCCTGAGCCCCGTCTCTCGGGCAGACACCCGCTCTGACACTGCCTCACCTCCTTCTGGTTCCCCCTTAGAGCCCCTTCCCAGCGGCACGCTCCCTGCCCACCCTCTTCCAGCTGCGTCACTCCTCCTGCACTCCCTCCCCCGGCCCTGCCAGCGCCCGCCTCTCTGTGATTTATCGATTTGCTGTGTTTTACTCAGTCTCTGTACCCCGCTCACACTCTGAGAGCCCCCCGACGGCGGGGATCCTTCTGCTTTGTTCCCTGATATCTACCGGGCACTGAACAGAGCCCTCGGCAATACTCATTTCATGAGCGAGTGGATGAATGAACTTTTCCAGGAAGCGTCTTCTACCTTCTCAGTTTTACGGTTTCATCTCCATGCCAAAGGTCAATGCTCAGTAAGTTGAGAATTCACAGAAGTTATTTGTTAGCAACTTTGAGCTGGGCATCTGGTTTGTGTCTACAAGTGGGTTTTATATTTTGGTGTCTAAAGACATGTTTGCTCTGCTTCCACTCCATGAGTAATTTAGAAAGTAACTTTTCTGGAGTCCAAGAACATAATTTTCCTCACAAAGTCATAAATAATTCATGTCATCGATAACGTATGGACTAGGACACGTAAAAGCTTTCTTTTCTCTGATGGGCCAGCTTGCTGCAGACAAAGCATCTGCCACACGTGAGCCTCGGGAGTCTCCTACAAAGGTCGCCTGAGCCCACGGACAAATAATGTGGCCAAGAACAGATTCCAACCTGGGCCGTGGTCCAACAGACACCCTGCCCAGGTGGTGGCCTCTTCCCTTCCGCGGGCTTCTGCCAGGACATCTGTCTCTCTTTCTTCCACCGAACACTGCTCCCGCCAGCAGCAAACTGCTCCCTGACACCTGCGCGCCACCAGGAGTGCCCACCGTGAACCTCTGTGTCACGCTTGCGGGTCCTTCATTACGACCGTGGCGGCCTGCTGAGCGGCGCACATCTGCAGCCGTCCCCAGCGCGCACCCACACGTGGTCTGTGGCATCACTCCACGAGAGCCTTGCACAGGCCAGGGGTGGGCTGGACACCTGCTGCTTGTTGCTTTATCTGTCCGTCACCTATCATCATCTACCATCTACCCATTCATCACTCACCCACTGATACGCCTACCTACCATCTATCACACATGCGTATGTTTGAAAAAATACGGAGATATGGACACACTGTATTCTATTAATGTGCATATGTTCGTCATTGTTGTTGAAGGCTGGTGACCCACAGAGGATAATGCGGAACAGGGATATTCAATTTAATAAATAAAGCAAATAATAATGACAATAATGACACTCTAGTCTCATGGCCTTTAAAGAGTAGAGAGATATACGGCAAAAGAGAGACAAGGAACAGAAAGGGAAAGAGAGACACGTGAGGGGGAAGGAGTGCGGGATGGAGAATGAGAGGCAGCGGGACAGCCTCGGGGCACCGGGAGTCAGGTGCACACCTGCCAAGGGCAGGGAAGGAGCGGGGCAGTTTGCAAATTGTGCCATTGTCAGACCACTGCCGAAACTTTGAAAGCAGTGCTTAAAAAAAACTAGATGCAAAAATAGGACAGTCTGAGTATCGATTATCAGAAATGTTTGGGACCAGAAGTCTTTCAGGTTTGTTTTTTTTTTTTAAATTTGGAATATTTGCCCAGAATACATACCTGTTGAGCATCGCTGATCCAAAAATCTGAAATTTGAAATGGTCCAATGAGAACTTCCTCAATTTGAGTGTCATTTTTTTAAAGATATATAAGTGAAATTTATTTTATCCTTTAGAAGGACACAGAGAACGGGGGAGGGGAGAGAGGGACAGAGAGAAGGCGGGGGAAGAGAGGAGAGAGACAGAGAAGGGAGATGCCAGCCTGAGTGTCATGTTGGCACTCAAAAAGTTTTGGATCTTGGAGCCTTCTGAATTTTGGATTTTTGGGTTATAGATGGTCAACCTGTCATGACTGTGGGTTGGTCAGCTGGTAACTTGCTGTGGACTGGACAGTCAGCCCATGATACCACTGTGTTACTGTAAAAGCCAGGGAAACACTGGAATCATTTCTCACTGCAGAAATAAGAGAACATTTTTGTTTAAGATAAAGCGATTAGAAGATATCATGCAAGGCATTTGAAAATGATGCTGTTATACTTTTCCTAAGAAGACAACAGAGTGGCAAAGCACTCATCGTGACTCTGGGCTAGGGAGACGATCTCTCTCGAAAGCAGTCGCACAGGGACCGACTGCCCCTGTGGCTGCAGACGTAGGCTTGGGAATTTGGGGCTCGTTAGTTTGAAGCTTCATTGCCAAAGATGTTGTTAAAAGGTATATTCATTTAAAATATGTTAAGCTACTTAGGTGCTTTTAGCTTGTGATTCAGCATCAATATAAATTGTAAACATTCCGCTTTATGATACGAATATTGCTGAACAAGAGAAAACGTCTCTCAAATCCATGATGGCATTTAACATCTGTCAAAGTGACATTCAAAGTACGTATTATAATTCTGCATGTGATGAATGCCAGCAAACCATCATAGATATTTATGTTGCAAATATAAACGTAATTCATACATATTTGAGGAACTGGATCAGTGTTTGCCTCTTTTTATAAAGAGAAGATTGGAGAAGAGTTAAACACTAATCACTGTATAGGCACAAGAATAGAGAGAATTAGCCGGGTGGGGTGTAGATCCTGTTTTGGTTAACTCTACCCTACTCTGTGTCTTTCCACCAGGAAACTGAACTCTGTCTAGTTTGTTCTATAAGAACAGCAAGAAGCACTCTGGTGGCCTTCTGTTGTCAGCTACAAAGGTTTTACAATTATCTCTTGGAGAAGTTAACACTAACCCAAGAATATGGTTATAATGAGTGTGTTTTACATGTTAGCTACAGAAGATTGCATTTGTTCATTGTATCTTTGTTACAGGAAAGTATCTGTTGGAATATGTTTGTTGAAGAAAACCTGATTCACTCATTTAAGTTCTAATGCAGCTGACTGTGTGATTAACTCACTAACTCTTTTTTCTCTCTCTCCAACTGTGTGTGATGACGCCAGTCCACTGGCTAATCCAAAAACACTATGACCTTTCAGTTTTGTCTTTCTCTGTGTGGACCTGTTTGGAAAAAAACATGTATCAGATTCGGACAGATGCATTTCTAAACTCACTAGGAAGGCTGCTTCATCAATAACACTGTCCAAAAGATTATGAAAAAAGAATACTAAATAGTCAACTAATTCGAGAGATGAAACTTTGTATACTGTAAACAAACTATTTTTTTGATCCCAAAGGTTTAAAATGAAGTCAGTCCCCCCAAAACAACATAAGAACATAAATCAAAAGCCTTAAAGATTCTCAGAAAGTTGTAAAAAGCTGCACATTATGTGCAGTACTATTTATAATAGCAAAAAACTAAATGACTACAATAGGAAATTTGGAAATGAGTAGCAAGATACGCATATGGTGAACACCAAGTAGCCATTAAAGATCAGGGTGGAGAAGCGTATTGACTGCAATGAGAAATGTTTCTAGTAAGTTTAAAAACCAGATTTGAAATCAGTAGCTACACTAAGATCCCAATTTAATCAAAAACAGTTATGCCTGTCTCTAGGGCTCTAGACGGGTGCCTCCAGATGTCTCAGTGCTTAGCACTGGGGGAGGGGACGGTGGAGCAACTGTAATCTTCCTTCACGGCACTGTTCAGTAGTAAAAGTAAAAAAATCCCACAACAAGCACGTACTGCTGTCACGTTAAATTGCACATTGGTGCCTGGGGTCACCTCTCACTGGCTTCCTGCTTCCCATACCCATCTCTCAGTACGCACTTGTGTGTGCAGAGCTAACGAACGGGTAACAGATGGTTCTTTCTCCGATGCAGCAGCTTTCTCCTTTCCCGTCAGCGCTTTCGTGTCTGTTGCTGATCCCAGCTTTGACGAACTCGTCACTGGGCCTTCACTGCTGGCGGGAACCAGCTCCTGTCAAGGGGAGCTCTATCCCTGGAGCTGGCGAAAGGGGAATTTTTCCACCCTTAACCCATGGGGAGACCACTTTTCCTTGGAGAAGGCTGTTCTTCTCCTTAGTGGAGTCTGATGAGATCCAAAGAACCCAGGTGAAACCTGGACCTTCAGCAAGTCAACCAAGGGACCAAAAGTGGTCTGGCAAAGAGTGGCTGAGTCCCGCTGCCCTGCAGCTCTGCGACAGGGCCACGCTGCCCAGACACACAGACCGAGGCCTCAGACAGCACCATGCTCTCGTTTTAAGGAAATACTTGTCTGAAAAGGTCCAACTAGACTTCTCTCATAATGACATTTATATTAAGCACAAAGCCTTTCGCTGCATCTGCTCTTTCGTCATTATGCTGAAATCTGTAGTTTGTCAGTGAAGGATACTTGGTAAAACCTCAATATTTATAAATTATTTTAATCTGTTTTTCACTGAACGGGAATTTAAGGAAGCTAACTTTTCCTGATGACAGGTAGAAATGTTGTTAGATACTGGTTTATGTATGTCTTTTTTTTCTACTTGTGCGTGTTTTAAATTGGGATGAAATTCACGTAACATAAAAGTAACCATCTTAAAGTGTGCGACTCGGTGGCATTAGTGTACTCACAACACTGTGCACCCACCACCTCTATTTACTATAATTCGAAAGCATTTTCGCCAGTCCAAACAGAAATCCTGTGGCCGCTGGGCAGTCACTCCTCATTCTCTCCTCCCGCTAACACCTGGCAACTCCCCATCCGCTCTCTGTCTCTGTGGATTTGCCTATTCTGGACATTTCACACCAATGGGGCCATACACTCTGCAGCCTTTTGTGTCTGGCTTCTTTCGCTGGCATGCTGTTTTCATGGGGCATCCGTGTTGTGGCATGCTACCAGAACTTCGTTCCTTTAATGGCTGAGTCACACTCCACTGTGTGTACAGACCACATTCTGTTTGTCCGTTCACCTTTAACGGGCATTTGGGCCATTGCCACCCTTTGGCTGATGTGGACGGTGCTGCCGTGAAGACCTGTATGTGGGCATCTGTCTGCGTCTCTGCTTTCGGTGATTCTGGGACAGCTGCTCACGTGGCACTTCCAAGTTTCACCCGCCGGGAAACCATCAAACCGTTCTCCACAGTGGTTGCTCCATTCCACGTTCCTGCCAGCGAGGCACGAGCGTTCCAATTTGTCCACTTCCTTGCCGATACTTACTTTCTGTTTTTTTTTTTTTCATTGTCGCAATCCTAATAGATGTGAAGGGGTACCTCACTGTGGTTTTGATTTCTATTTCTCCAATGACTTAGTGATGCTGAGCATCGTTTCACGTGCTTATTGGTCATTTGTGTATATCCTTTAGAGAAATGTCCATGTAAGCCCTTCGTCTACTTTTAATGAGCTGTTTGTCTTTTTGTTGTTGAGTTGTAAGAATTCTTTACATATTCTGGATACTAGACTCTTATCAGATATACGATTTGCTGGTATTTCTCTCATTCTGTGGGTCGCCTTTCTGCTTTTTTGATAATGTCCTTTGATGCACAGGTTTTAATTTTGATGAAGTAAAATGTATCTACTTTTCCCTTTGTTGCTGGAGCTTTTCTGTCATATCTAAGATAACTGTTGCCAAATATAAGGTCTTTAAGATTTACCCCTATTCATAGTCTTGGCTCTTATATTTAGGTCACTGATCCACTCTGAGTTAATTTTTATGTATCTTTTAGAATTAGTTCAATCTAGATTATCATTCAAATTCAAATAGATTTTTATTAGAAAATGACACATTTCAATACTTTAACTTTTCCAACATATAAACATACCTAATTTTATTATGAAATTTTATAGTGTCCTCTTTCTCACAGAATATGAAGACTCATATGGAAGTTGCATCATCATGTCAGCGGGATGGCAGTTTGTCAAAGACATTTTAAAACGAGGATTACTCTCAAAACTTATCATCGATGCCAACTGTTCCCTAAGTGCCAATAATCAATGGATCATTTGAAAAATATTCATTGAGATCCAACTTTGTGCTAGGAGCTGCGCTAGGCGCCGGGGTACTGCAGTGAATGAGAAGAGGTGCTGGGCAGATGCACCACAAATACAGGCCACAGTTCCAGTGCTCGAGACGTGAACGCTTTCCCAGGGAGACCATGGCTAAGATACAGCGAACAATTAGAAAACAATACAAGGCAGTAAGTACTGGATATACTATGATGACCAAAACTACGGTGCCAGTTAGGAAAGCCACAGGAAGTGAAAGCTGAAGGAATTTTGGAAAGTGAGAGATTGCTCCATTTCAGCACCGATTGGAAAGGTCTCCAAATAAGGTGGCCTTGAACTAAAAAAAACTAGCAAGGAAATGGAAAATGACAATAGTCATTATCAAAATGACGATAGGCTGCAGACTGGCTTAACTGGGCGGAAGAAATCTATGCCAGGGAGCCTTGAGGGGGGCTGATGAGGCTGTGCGGTGGGGGCCTTGGAGGTCTCTGCACACCTGGATCACTGCAGAGGCAGACATGGGAAGCTACTGAGTCCGAAATCCTTTGTCTCCAACTTCAGGGCATCCTTGTCACCAAACCCAAAGGAGCAGACAGCTTTATAAACGTGCTGCTGCTGCAGCTCGCGAGTCTAGGCGATTGCCGCTGTAAGCTAGCCCCGCTGTTCTCTAATGATACAGTCCTACCTAAATGTATCACATGCACCAGCTTCATTTTTTTTTTTTTGGTAGATACTGTCTGCACTTAGTATTTTATTTAGATAGTGTGGAGTTACAGGTCCCCCTCTCTCCACTTTTAAAATGTTTTACAAAGAGAAACACCCAGGAGAAAAATCAGCTCATTTATTTCAAATAAACAAGCATGATCTCTTGATAATCAACCTTCTGTTTAGAAGGTAAATAGTGTCCCTTGTGGCTTCTCTGATCTTACCCCTCCCACCTGGGTGTCTCTACTGCTCAACAGGGAGCCTGTTCTGCTATGGCTACAGAAAAACACCCGCTGATCCCACTCCAGTGGCTGGCAACAAAGATACAAACAGGCAGGGAATTTAAAAATAACTGGCCAGTAAGTCTCTTTAGAGTTGCAGCATCACTTGCACAGAAAACTTCATTAGGATCCTAGCAATGGCTTAAGAACCCCACGACCCATTAACAATGGCCACCGCCATGCCGACAGGACAAGCTTAGCAAAACTGAGCTCCCCTTGACGGCTACTAAAGTGACGGCTTAACTAGAAAACAACTCTGGGAATCAGTGGCCTCTTCCTGAAATCTGGGTATCTTGCTCTGTAAATTCTGAGTAGTAGTTTATTTCTTTTACTAAGTACTGGAATAATTTTGATAGAAAAATCGGCGGTCAGGCTGCAAACCACAGAATTTCACATTATGTTGAGTGTCGAAGTGTTCGGAGACAAAAATCAAACATGTCAATAGACTCATTTCCACTAACAGCATGTACTCTGACCTCCTTTGCAGTGTTAATGATTGCTAAGTTAACAAAAGAGGTAAAAAAAAAATCCTTGATGAGTCTGTATCAAAAATGAAGTCTTAGTGTGAATGCTACACTACTGCAAACAACACATCCCCAAGGACACAGTGACATCAGAGTGTTCGGAGCTGGCGAGATTGTGAAGAGCTGACAAATGCCCTGGAGAATTCCTTTGTCCCAGCAATGGTACAGAAAGGTCCCAGTGAAACAAGTGGCACAGGACAGGCCTCTGAGCATCTCAGGCCAACATGCGCAAAAGACACAGCTCTCAACTCGTCATCGGAAGAATGGCTTGAGCGAGTTACGTTCAAATTATTAAAACCATTCTCCCACTTTAATTTTTACTTTGAATACTTTCGACATCACATTATTCAAAAAAAAGCACCTTTCCTGGGCCACTGAAGCTCTCCTGAAAACTGAAGCCTTTAACTTGATTTCCTAGAATTTTCTTCTCATTTTCATCATCAATGACCTGAGTTTGACCTTCCTTGCGTATTCCTATATATTACAAGGAATCCAATTTGTAACGTTTTACTTCAAACAAAATACTTTTGTCTGAGACTTTTACTCTCAAACACAGTGGCATCAATGAGGTACAGGCGGCATCTTGTTCCACCGGCGTTACCAACAAGGCCTTTTACCACTTCTGGGTCTAACCTTTTCATATCCTTCCTCTGCAAGTCAGATGAGCATTATTTGTATGAACAGCATGTAAAACTCTGTGCCCATCTAAGAGTGTTTCCAGATTATGGTAGCAAATGCCAAGATAAAGGTGGAGATAAAATTTAAGGAGCATAAAAAGACAACACAGTACTTTATTTTAAAAAACCCACTTAAAGCACATTTGTGCTTATGTACAATCTATAAAATGTATAATTTTATTATTTGATCCATGAAGAATCTGGTTATCCACATAGAGTCTTCCCCACCATACGGTGCCATAACCTTGTTACATGTACCTGAAGTCACCCAAATGGGCAAAGAAGTAGCGAGAAAATGCTTAAAGTGACTGGCAGATCATCCTGACCAGTGCCAGTGTGGTGCGGAGCTGTCACTCACCGCCTGTAACACTGGGCACAGTACTGGTGCCAGTATTTCAGAAAATAGTTATACTTAGAAAAAAAATCACTCCTTGTTTACCCAGGCTTAAATACATGACTTTCTGGCAGCAACCGGTGAAAGAAAAGGAATGTTTCGACAGACTCCATGATTTTGCGTGGGGCCAGCCTTGACTAGCTCCTGGCAAGGTAAAGTAGCACCGCATTACTTATGACACTGACTCAGAGCCTCCCTGCTCCTGTGTCCTGGCAGGGCCAGCAGGTGTGAGCTGAAGTGACAGGCTCGAGAGGACGGGCTGTGTGGCACCAAGCTGGAAGACCAGTTAGAGGCGGGACAGTTGCCGAAACGGAGATAGGTCTAGAAATGGCACGTGTCGTTACAAATCCTCTTTGTAACCAATGTTTCACACTTAATTATCATACGTACTCTGTTTTTAAGCAAAAATACTGTCAATAACTTTTAATGAATCAAGATTTATTCTGAACCGTAAATATAAAAAGAGCCGTAAGCAAGTACAGTTTGAGTATGCCTGGGCTGTGGCTACAGAGAAGGTGGTCTGCGCCAGGACCCACCCTCACCCTTCCTCAGTCGAGGAAGCTCCTGCGAGTCACCACGCGTTACAACGGCGCCCCGACTGCTCGTGCTGAGAGCCATGCCAAGTGTTGTGTTGTTACTGCCAAACCTGACAGTGCAGGAGAAACCTCTGGGGAGCTTTTAGAATAGATGGATTCCTCAAACCTTCACCCAGGAATTCCTGAATCAAGGTCTCTGAGGACAGGCTTAGGGAGCTTGTTTCACAAGCCACCCAGGCGACTCCAAAGCACAGTCTGACTTGGGAATAACACGTTTATTCCACAGCTGGGAGAAATTCTCTGGGCTACGTAAGATCTCGAAGGCCCAATTATGTTAATCGATCCAGATATGGTCAAGAATTAATATACTGGGGACAGCAGGAAATAAAAAAAAGGAAAATTTGCAGAAAAAAATGGGGAACTGGCGATGTCAATGAAACCAAGTGCTAAAACTCACTCTGTGCGTTTCTCTAGTACCCGCCAATCCAGTGCAGGCTGCCCGTGATCCGATTAAGCAAGTATTTCCTAAATGCACATGAAAACGTCAGGAAGCAAACTCACCGAGGCAGGTAGATCTCAAACACAGGTAATCATCCAATCATGTTAGCTTTTGTTAGTTACATGATAGCTCCCAAATGAAATTTGGAATGTTCTATATCCATACCTCGTATCAGTGCTGCAAAGAGTGATGATAAAATCGAGATAATGCTAGAAAGGCTGAGAACCCATCGGCCCACCTTACTGATACTGTCACCCCGGCCCAACAGCTGCTGTCAAGCAAGTGACGCGTTACTAGCAGAGACTTTAGTTCTAATATTTATACATCACAAGGAGATGAAAAGTGCATTGTCTTGAAATGTGCACAGAATAGATTTTTTCCAGTGTCAGATTCTTACTTTGCTTTATGTTTGTCTGGGGCAGGTAGAGGTAATTTTCAACTAGGAATTAGTTAAATCCTACGATCTCTTGATCATTGGCTTTTCATGAATATTGGTCTTCTCTTCCTAGTTAGACCACAAACCCTAGAGCAGGGATTATTTTTAAAGCCTCGATACTCCTCTTAGCCCAGCCCCAGCCTGCACTGGACCCCAAGCCTGCAATCGTGCTGGGGCCAAGCAAACCTATGCTGAACCAATTGTTCTACTAGCTTGGGATGTGCAACAGTGAGCTGAAGTAACAGAAATTAGAAAATGATGTTTACAAAATATGAAAGGTTTAAATAAAAATTTGTGGAAATCCAGCCCATTATACTTCTGGAGCCACAAGTGAAAGAATCATCGCCAAACACCATTCCGCATTCAGATCTCACCCCCCAGAATGGATTCATTTTCAGTGGATATTCTAGTGCTCAAACAACAGCTAAAATAAACTGGATTTCTATTCCCCTTTCATATTATTCGCCGCATTGTAGCTCTCTGGGTCTTTGGGTAAAACTGCCCTGTGAAGGCGCAATCCTATTAGTCATGGTTATCTGCTCCGGGGCTAGCAGGTCCTCCGTATTACAGTGCGCACTGTACTCGGGGCACTGAATTATAAGCTGCAACAAGCACACAAAATGCAGATGGAAAAAACTTCCCCTCCTCCCGATTTCTGGGTGTCAGAACTCTACACCCCATTTCTGATAACATCCTTCCCAGGTAATGAATAATGAAGGAGAGGCAGCCCCACTTTTCTTCTCTCTCCTTTTTAGAACAGGGAACAGTCATTTTCTTTCACTTTAATAATTTGCTCCCTTGCAAGAGGAATTCAGATGTCTTTCACTTGCCAGGAGAGTGGGAGGAGGGTGGGTGGAAGCCTTTAAAGACCTTCAATAACAGCTTGACACGAGCTCAGGAGAGGAGCTGGAGCTTAACCCGTTCAGAGCCAAGACCATCCCGATGTTCTGCAGGACAGGGAAAATCAGACGAGGTCTCGAGTCCTTCTGGCCTCTCACACCCCAACCTGGACCCCATTTAGGAAAGACATATTGCCAAAAAAAAAAAAAAGGCAGTTCAGTGGCACTGACTTCTTTTCCCCAAGATAGAGAAAGAAAAAACGAAAACCCTCCAAAAGGCTGGATGGAGTGCTCTCCGGGACCTGCGTGCTGCGGGGGTCCAGGCCCGGGTGGGGAGGCGGCGGGCTCTCTTCCTGGACACCAGCACTGGCAAATCCAAGCACGGCCCAGCGGCCCTCTGTCTTCTAGGAGTCACAGGCTTTTGCAATTTATGCCTCCCATTGTTCTGCTAATTGGAGGCTTGGCTTCGCAAACAGCATCCCATACTTCCATCGGCCCCACGGATGCGGTTCCACCTTCCCCGGGATGACATCGCGGAAACAGTGCAGAACCGAGGTGCATCGACCTCAGTTTCGTCTCAACTTTCGTGTGCCCTCTCACTTTCAGCTTTCGGGACTAATTTCCAAATTCCGCTGGGGTGAAACCTTATGTAAAACCGTCTAGAAGACTTGCCTGGATTGAGGCAGGTGAAGACAGGTGCTCATTTTAAATGGCTGATAGGGGACGAAAACCGAGCGTGGGACTGACAAAAAGTATGAATCACAGCAATTTCCAGGCTTTGGAGAAACTAAAAATGTTACACTATCTGGAACTTTCTTCCAACACTATTGCGCTAATCATCTTCTGATTCCCAGTTTTAAATAGTAGTGACTGAGTAATTCCTCTTGTTTGGTCCCTTTTCTAAACTCAAGTTCTTTGTACAACATGAATCACATACTTCCTCCCACGTTCTGACTCTTACGTGTAGGACAATCAAGCCCATGCGGTGTTCTCGTAATTCCACAGAACACGCACAGCAAGTTCCTCCACGGCTCGGAAATCGGGTACTGGTTCCCCCCGCAATTCCACTGAGACAGAAAGAATCTTTCTTCATGTGTATCTTACTCAGATTCATGATACGGTCCTTTTAAACATACACAAACCACAGCCAAGTTTTTGACTCAGAAGTAAAATGCTAATTTGTAGGTTTTCAGTGAATTACTAAACGCCCTAAAAACTGCATGCATAAAATAAAATGAAAAGAACAAAATTACACAATCTGCTTCTGCTCAAGCGACACATAATCGTGTGGCTCTTTTTGAGCAAAAGCATCGTGAACGTGCTTAAAGGCACAGCCTTAGGCTCGCTGCTGCTCTGGCAAGTGCAGGGGTGTCATCGCGCAGGTGTGGCGAGGCAGGCCTCATGGTCACACCTGCTGCACACGCAGAGCACACGCAGGTATGGAAAAGGGCCACGTGGCTGGATTCGGCCCCCACACTGAGGCCACGGCGGATGACGAAGGAGACTTAGAAGCAGTCAGTCAGATTAGTGGTCACACCTACTTGGGCGAACACCTCACCTGCTGACCTGAAGACAGAAAGCTGCAGAGAAGTCTCTAAAGGAGCAAGAGGCTCTCGTCAGCACCGGGAGACCAAAGCTAAGTGTGCTGGTTCCCACCAGGAGTAAGCGCGGCTGTCGCGCCCCAGGCGGGCCGTGCTCCTCAGCCAACACCATCTCCGTCCAATACAGGCTTGCTGGGCTGTGTGGACGTAAGGGATGCTCTCTCCGAGAGCAGGCGCCAGAGGGGCTGGGAGAAGCTGCCGCACTCCCGCCTCACGGTACACGGACAAGCACAGATGCTGCTCCTCACCTGGCCTGTGCCTTTCCATCCCACGGATACTGATGCTGGGAAACAGGGAACCATTATTTCCTTTTTCCATATCTTCCAGTTTAGGCCTGCCCAGTCTGATAGAGTAGCCACTAACAACCGGTGGTTTTGAGCATTTGAAATGTCGCTTGTTCAAACTGAGATGTGCGGGACATGTACAATACACACTAGATTTTGAAGATTTGTTATGAAAAAAGAGTAGAAAATATCTCACTAGTAATTTCTAAACATTACATGTTGAAATATTTTTTGATATATATTGTGTTAAGTAAAATATATTATTAAATTGTGCTTATTTCTTTTTACTTTTTAAAAATGTGGCTTCTAGAAATGTAAAATTGCATATGTGGACTGCATTTGTGGCCCACGTTTTATTTCTATTTTCTGTATTTGGCCAGTGCTGGTCTAGAGAACATATTCATTACAATAGGCCAGACCACCGTTACATGTACCGATGCTGTCACCCTGAGATCAGCAGTAGGTCTTGGCTTTGGAGACACATAATGTAAAAATTTGATTTAAAAATGTTTTTCTTCTGAATAGCTAGTACAGAGTACTTACCACATGCAAACTTGAGCCTGACCTTTCATGCATATTAACTCATTTAATCCTCACAGTAACTCTGTGAGGTAAGGACCATTACCATGCCCATTTCAGAGAGGAGCAAACTGAGGTGCAACCTCTTGGACATGCAGAGCTGGACTCTGAACTCAGGTGGCCCGGCGCTAGGCAGCAGCCTTCCTTCCACGCCCACTTCTGTCAGATGTGAAGTGGTCAACAAATACTTCTAAACTAACCTGGCTGATATGCGGAATAAAGAAGTAGTGGGAGACGCACCCGTTTCTTGAATTATAGTCCAATTAACTACAAGAACAACTGCTAGAATGTGATAAGAAATGTACCGAATGACAAAGTTAGTTACTTTACGAATGTTCACTGATTTTCTACCATGTCTTCTGCATAATCAGAGTCTATCTCTATGCAGGTAATAACCTCAATAACTTTGTGGCAGCAAATCTTAAACCACTGGCACCTATCACTGTAAATACAAATCTAAAATAAAGTTCTTGACAGTCAAGTTTTTTTGTTGTGCGTTATGCCCACACAGCCCTTTCAGTATCATCTCTGTAAAGTTTTCTTTAATAAGACACAGCACAAAGAAAATACATGTTAATAAATTAGAAAACTCTAATTTCTTCTTTGGGGACTGTGGGTGAACAGAACTGGTTAATGACACACGGTCATCACTGACCCTTGCGTGGTCCTCTTCTATTTTATTATGTGCTTAATAATATAACAAACACCCAGGAGCCCCTCCGACCCCCCAGACTAGACACGATCAATAACTGATATTTACCTACATGCTCTTCCACATCCTATTATCCTGAATATTGTGACTATCACTCTTTATTCTCATAAAAATATTATCACAAATATACGTATTTGAACAACATAGTACTTAGTTTTGCTTGTTTTTAAACTTGCCGAAAGAGAATTGTTACACATACTCTTTTAACACTTGGGTTCTTCCACGTTAAGACACCGAGACCCAGCATGTCGTCGTGTGTGGCTGTAATTCACACATTTTCACTGATGTGCATTTCGTTTTGTGAACATTCCACATATTATATATTCATTGTCCTGTTCGTAAGCATTTGGGTTATTTCCAGTTTTTTGTTCTTACAAACAGTACCACTATTAATTATTCTTGAACATGCTTCTTGTTCTATAGTCCTGATAACAACACTTATTTTACTTATTTAAACACATTTGATTTTAAAATCCAGTTTAACCCGCACCCTTTTGGCGGCAGCACCGCTTAGGTTTTCCTCAAAAGTGGCAGAAAGAACAAAGGCCCAATAGCCTGATGGTTGGGTTGTGTGTCATTCAGAATTTCCTTTCCATGTTACTAATAAATACAGCTCCTCAGTATATAAAATGATTAAATGCACAAAGTAGTTTATAATTCTCACAAAAGACAAGGTTTATCTTCAGAGAATTCAGTAATATGTTCCTTACATAAAATGATTTTTTTAAGAAAAATGCAATTAGCCAAGGAAATGTCTACAACTGCTCTTTTATTGAAGCAACATGATGTTTAATTTTCTACTAAATGCTGTATTTTCTCTATTCTTGATGTAGCACTGCTTAATAATAGATTTCTGAAGGTGTGGGGGTGTATGGGAGGAGAAATGTTATCACGTTAAATGTGTATATCTATTATAAGATACAGAAATTCTACATTTTTAAAAGGTGTATATTAAGGCTCTCTCAATCCAAGGTTGGGCTTCCTGGCTTGGGTAACACAAGAGAACTTCAAAAGTTGTTTGGAGCTGTAGTTTAACAGTTAGGCTTTTCTACGTTCGATCTTTATTTAACAGGAATGCTTTATTTGCAGTTACCACAGATACTGCATGTTGAAAAGACGCATAGAAGAGTAAACGTAGGCAAGAAAAAATAAATCATATTTTCTCCATACTTCAAGTCTTCATTCAAAGTAGTTATAAGAAACACTAAGTTTTAGTCCTAGCAGTCTTCATTTACTGGTTGATATTTAAAATTTAACTTTTAGAGTCTCAGTCCTGTGGTCGTGCAGTTAGGATAGGCACCTGGTAGAGGAAGAGGTCCGCAGTCTGTTATCAGTTGTTTACAGCTTACTGTAACTTAGGTCTGGCCTAAGAATGGACACCTAGGAATGGAGCCGTCAGGAACGTGGATGTCAAAGTCTTCCTGTTTCTGCCTAATTTTCATTGCAATTCAAGTCTCTTTCCTGTTCTAGTATCTGAACTTGGTCAACGGTAATAACAATAGTTCACATTTACTGTGTTCTGTACCTTACCAAGCTTTTCCATGCATGTGGTTCCAATTCCTTCCTCAGTGCAAGGTAAGTATTAATATTCCCATTTTATGGATGGGAAAACTCAAAGGCAGGTTGGCTAAAAGACTGTGGCTGACCCAGAATTGACTCGAGTCTTTCCAGCCTTGGGCTAGGTCCACAACCACAGCTCACTGGGGCTGACTGGAATAGCTTTGAAAAACTATTTGGATAGAGGACTCATCTCCAATTTATAGCTGAAATATTTTTTGTTTTAAAGAGACAAGAGGTTCCAGCAACGATAAACTATAAACATTTAATTTTAGAAGACCTTAAAATATTTAAAATCTAGAGTTGGCACATCTTAAATTTGACAAAAATTTATCTTTTTTTCTTAATATAAGGGCATAATAAAAATGTAGATCTTTGCTATGAAAGAAGGCCTTATGTATTAGGAATCAAATATGGAAAAACATTACAGAGGGTAATCCCTGGGTAAGACTGTGTCACTGTGCAAAAATGCCTCTACTTCCGGGATTGGTTTCAAGTCCCTATAGAATAATTTTAGGTAACAGCACATAAAAAGAGGTTAAAAATTAAAAATAGAAACTTGTCCCAGAGATATTTTTGTATTACACGTGAGGAATGTAACACAAACCATCTGAGACCCTGAGACAGACTGAGAGTATAACGCCAAGAGCTGGGCAGGTGTGCGCTGCGCCAACGACCCACATTGCGATGGGGTAAATGTGACACCAGCAGCCATGACAAGTGATTAAAGACATCTTTTCCTGGCTCAGCAAGCTCAAGGACCCTTCCTCAAGTGAGTGAAAAACATAACTGCAGGTTGATATTTTCCATCCTATTTTTTGTTAACAACTGCCTGACTGAATTTTTACAGTATGATGGCAAGGAAACGAATAAAGCTGCAAGAGTACTGAAGTGAAAATGCCTGACTGTCAGCAAAAGTTTGGTGGGTAAGTGTGTCCTCCAGGGCAGGCACTGTGTCCTGTTCACCGCAACGGCCCGAGGAGGTGTTTAGGAAACGCTCCCTGATCGTGTGAATGAGCCAGTAACTCCCACGCTTCCATTCCCATCACCTGCATTTTCGCACCCAAAAGAAGAGCGTGACTGCTATGTCTGTTTGCAGGACAGTCGAGGATGTCAGCTAGACCACAGTGAACTGAAAGAACCCCAATCATCCCAAGCAATTGTCACTTTTTAGGCTGCTGCAGAAGTTTAACCCCTGCCATACACGCTCCAGCCGGCAGGTCCCTCTCCGTGAGAAAGTCTATCCATCCAAGCAGGTCATCCAGCAACGGCTATTCCGTCCTGCCTCAGCCATTGACACTACCATAGCTGCGATGTGCGGTTCTGACTTACGTGGATAACACATATTCGCAAACTGTGGGAAGAAATCTAATCATGGGAATTTTAGGTGCAACGACGAACTATTAGGAAGGTACAGATCTGGTTCACGAGCGAGGTGCTTCCCTGGTAACTGTTGCTTGCAATCTCCCGCATTCCGTTCTGCAGCACCGCGAGGCCCATTCTCCAAACCGCAGCGTAGAACACCTCTGTACTGGACGAGGAAGAGGAGGCCCCTTCCTTTCCTCTACATGCTGCCTCCAGCTGTTCCTACCGAAACGTATCTCCCAATCCACAATGGGAACTGATAAAAACAGATTCTGGAGAAAAGGGATTTCTGTTTTCTATTCAAATTTTCATCAACGCACCCACTGCATTTGTCAAGTAACACCTCGTCATAATTCCACTGGTTCTAGAGCCAGCGTGGCCTTTCGGAGATCACACTGCCTAGCACTCATTTTTATGGAGATGCAACTAGAGCCCCAGACACTGAGTGACAGTTGCCAAGGTTTCGTCATTAATACACAGCACAGGGGGCGAAGCCGAGACTCTCCCTACTGCTCTGTAACACGGCCCCGGCAGACGTGAGCGACAACCTCAGGGATGCTCACTCAGTCTGCAGCTGACACTGTTTTTGAACAAATAACTAAAAATTGCAGAAGTAAATGGCACTTAACCTAGACACACAAGTAACCTTGTCTACAGAACCATGAATGGGTCACCAAGGGCCACAGGAAGTGGGGAGGTCAAATGAAAAACTTTTCAACTCTTCAGGCAGGTGGCGGAACAACGTTCATTCCGCCCGCCCTCAACAGCCGCTATTCGCTGCGTGTGTGCGGCGGGTGGGCACGTGCCATGTCATTCCCTCTCCGAGAGCACGTTTGGAGCAACACGGAGACCCGCGGGAAGAGAGCCAGTCGTGCCGCGGAGGCGGGCAGGGGGTGCAGATTCTGGACCCAGGCAGCCCAGTGAGGGGTGAAGGGCAGACTCCAGAACCCGACTCTGGGATTCTAAGTCTGAGCCCACCGCGGACCACCTGCGTGGCCTTCACCTCTGCACCGCAGTTTCCTGACCCCTGAGCCGGGGCCGCTGAGCGTCTGCTCCTGACAGGGGTGTTGAGAGGATTAAGGGAGCTCACACGCCTGCGGCTCTTGGTAAGGGGTGACTGCTGTGGGGACGGCTGCTCTTGTGGGTAGACTGAAATCCCTGACAGCCTTCCAAACACAGGCAGGTGCCGATCTAGGCTACCAACTTGATTTTGGCTACGCTTGCAAAGAGCACGCAGAAAGGCATCGTGTAACCCTCAAGCTGTGAAGCCTCTTTTCATCGACACGCTCTTTGCATTCCAACCACCCTGCTCGAATGACGCCCTTGCTCAGATCAGTACGGCTCTCTGTTGACATGTCTGAAGTTCTCAGGACAGGTAGCATGCACGTGCCGTATTCTGAACACACAGCGCTATGAATTAAATGAGTATTAGTCTGAGTGCCTGTCACCACGGCCTTCGCGGCATCGGCAGAGCTCTCAAGCAGGGCAGCTGGAGTGACACGGGGCTGACTGTGACTTCAGGCTGTGTGGCTAGTTCGTGGTGTCTTGGAAGTGGGAAATTCCCACTGAATTCAGTGTCATCGGACACATGACTCATAAGAATACTGGGCCCGTAAGAAAGGGGTGTAGCTTCTAGTTTCGGTTCTATCACTAATGAGCTGTGACTTGGACAAATCTCACCATCTCCTTGGAATCCTTGTTCCTCATTTACAAAATCACTCTAACATTCGTATACACCATACGCTGATGTTTTTAAAGAGGACCAAGGGACAGAAGAGTGGGAAACAATGTATTTGGCCTTCTGATCCCTAGTGTTGAAGAAAAGTAAAATGGCTTTTTATCTTTTTTCTTTTTTGAGACAGGGTCTCCCTCTGTCACCCAGGCTAGAGTGCAGTGGTGTCATCACAGCTCACTGCAGCCTCAAACTCCTGGTCTCAAGCGATCCTCCTGCCTCAGCCTTCTAAATAGCTGGGACTGTAGGCACACACCACACCTGGCTGATTTTTTTCATTTTTGTAGAGATGGGGTCTCACTATGTTGCCCAGGCTGGTCTCGAACTCCTGGGCTCACGCAATCCTCCCACCTCAGCCTTCCAAAGTGCTGGGATTACAGGCGTGAGCCACCACAACTGGTCTAGTTTTTTATCTTGATACTGCAACCTTTATGCTTTTATGATTTATTTATTTAGTTTTGGTTCCATTCTTGGGGTGACCACTTGGTGCATGCAGGACTCTTAGCACGAAGGGTGGAGAAGCGTGGCAAATGGAAAGGGACCACAGCGCAGGCTCTGATGACAAGCCACAGTGATAGACAGAAGTACATTTTCAGTAAAATAGTTTTAAAGCTTTTGGCAAAGCCCAAGGGTGAAGAGCAGACGGTCGTATTTGTCACCATGGGGATGTCACTTACTCTCTGTGTCGCAAAGTGTTACGCTCCTGTAAGTGTGAACCCTCTTTTCATTACATACTCTCTTTGTAAAAAAACCTTCTCTCAAGAGCATGGGATTTTTTTTCTATTGAGCACATTGGAAGCTGGTCGTTACCTACAGAAACATTCATATAACGAAAACACGAGTGGCTGAAGAAACCGAAAGGGCGACACGGGAGCCGACTACGAGAAGAAAGGAGCAGCCGCCGCAGGGGGCAGGGTTTGCGCCGAAGAGCCCCGAAGATCTCAGCGAGCAGGGAATCACCCGGACGCCAAAGCTGTTGACTTTTCAGGTATCACCTAGAGACATCTCTGTCCTAGGCTGTAATCATTACAATTAAACCCAAGATAAGCAGACACGCTAGACAGAGAAATTCCAGAGAGCCTATCCATCCAAACAAGAGACTTCTAGGGATTTAATTCTTACAACAATAAAACTTTTTTTCATATTAACCCCTGAATGGAAATCTTTCTGAAGCATTCTGCACATCCCTGCCTTCTTAAACAAACCAGAATTTCACTTCTCTCTTCTTGGGGACTCAGGATCCAGACCATGAGCGTCAGTCGCACACGTGTGCCAGACACAGGGACACCCCGGGAAACCTGCCCCCCACCGCGTGTCTGCAGGGATTTGGGCTGTGAGTCCTGACCTGTGTGTTCTACACATTTCTGCCTCTTTCCTCGCTGGCTACGGCACTTCTCTTTGCCACTTCATTTCTAATCTGATGGAGACCAGAGGAATCTTTTCAGGTGTGGTCGAGCTTTAGACATACATTGCAGCTCAGAGCAGCGGCTCTGGTGACACACACGGGCTCCCCCAGCACGAGCTGTGTGACGTGGCCAGGTGCTTGTCCCATCGTGGTGGCCGCTGCACAGGTGTGTGTGTTAAATGAGATAGTCCATGTAAAATCTCAGTGAGGTAAGGGCTGCAAAGCTAAGTGTTCAATGAGTACCCAAACCAGCAGTTTAGAAATATTTTTGTGAATGAAAGCTTCTGTGCCTGTGGGTGAGGTGTGGGGCCTAGAGCCTGGAACCGAACCTGCCGGGTCACCTTGTAGCCCTCACACAAAGTGAGTGTCTGCATTGTTTATCAGTCCCCCAGAATAAAGGGCTCTAATCAGGTCCCTCCAGAACTGCTCATTAAGAGATGGGAGGCCAGGCCTGGTGGCTCACACCCGTAATCCCAGCACTTTAGGACACCGAGGTGGGAGGATTGCTGCGGGCCAGGAGTTTGAGAGACTGGCCTAGGTGACTTAGCAAGACACCCATCGCCACCCAAAAATAAATAAATAAATAATTAGCTGGGTGCGGTGGTGCATGCCTGTAGTCCCAGCTACCTGGGAGGCTGAGGCGGGAGGATTGCTTGAGCCCAGGAGTTTGAGGTTGCTGCGAGCTGTGATCACACCACTGCACTCCAGCCTGGATGACAGAGCAAGAAACTGTCTCTTAAAAAATAAAGCAAAACAAACAAACAAACAAACAATAACAACAGCAGCAACAACAAGAGTTGGGAAATGCCACAGAGTAATTCCTTCAAGGCAGAAGGCTTGTCTTCAGTGAATCACAAATTAGACAGAAGCCACTAGTCAATGGCGATTCAGCAGAACTCTCTGCCACACACTGGGCTGTCCTGAGCGACAGCCGCTGGGCTTCTGCTGCAGGAAGGGTTGTCCTTAAGATGGCAATCGAAAGACAGCCCTGGCTGGGTGAGCTCTGCCCAGCCCCGACAGACGGCTCATGCATACAGTCGGCTATGGGTCTACACTCATGGACTATTTCTGCTCTAAGACACAGAAATAAATCTGTGATTTCTATTGACCTGATCTCTGAAAGCAAAAATCAAAATGAGGGGTAGTGAAGTGACTAGACCAAGCTTGCAGCTGAAACCCGGCTGACCCAGCACGTAACACGGATCTGTGACTCTAGTGCCAGGAAGGTCATGTAACAACACACAGGGGGCGGGCCCTGGGGCAGGCTGCCTGGGCTCGGTTCTGAACCAGATACTTCCCAGCCCTGTGACCCTGGGCAAATTGGTTGCCTTCTCTGGCCTTCTGTTTCCTCACGTAAGAAACGAAGACAACGACACTGCCCATCCATGGGATTGTCATCAACATACAACTCAGGGCAGCTCTTGCATAAAGCGCGGTTCGAGCACTGGTCACCATTTTCATTGGATCAAGCCAACTGATCAACGTGACCAAACAAAGGTGAAAACTGAGGAGTAGATAACTTTTTTGGTTAGGCTCCCATGCATTTTAAAAAATCCCAATTTGGCTTTTCTTTACATTTTTATTAAAACTATACAATTTATTCCAGGCTAAAGTATTTTCTACAGCGTATACAATTTTTGGACTCTTCCCATGGAACAGCAAGCTTGAAAAGCTACCTAAGGTGGAGAGAGTCCCCTGCAAAGGTCACCACAGTTGGACCCTTCATTCAGAGCCAGGCTTGCTCTTGGTCTGCACCAAGAAGTCAGACCGGGTCCCTGTGCGTGGCTTCTGGCTGCCCCGTGGCGGAGGCGTGTGACCGTGGGGGCTACAAGCACGGTGCCACCTCCGCGGCAGCCTACACTGCTTCCTCAGCAAGGATGCGAAGGCTGCACCGCCTCTCTGAGAGCGCAGAGGGAGGGTCTCCCCACGCCCTTGTGAGCCCCTCAGCTCTCTGTATGCTCCGGGCACACACGCATTTGACAGCAAAACCACTAAGTCGAGCTTCCAAAGCTTCGGCACTTGGCAACATTTAAGAAGGCAGCATACACACAATTATAAACAGCCTATTAGAGTTCATCGAATGTTCACAGTATGCCAGGTGTGGCGCCAAGCACTCTGGATGCCTTGTTGCATTGAACTCCCCAGACAGCTTCATGCGATGAGCATGATGATCCCTGTCATCCCCATTTCACAGATGAGCAGACTGAGCATAGAAACGCTAATTCACTGACGCAAGGTCACACAAATGGAGGCAGAGATGAGGCGAACTACGAAGTCTGCGCTCTTAACCAGAACGTTAAGGAACCTTCACTCCAGCCACCAGACACGGTTGTTTCTACACAGCTGTATGTGTGAAACTGTGATGACATTTTTGGTACTATTTTGTTTCCTTTTTTTTCCTCTAAGAAAGAGCCTCGAGAAACGATACGAAGACAACCCAACCGAGGGAACTGTTTCAGAGACTGGTTATGTCATGCACCGCCCTGTTCACCTCCCACCCCAACACACGCTAGGACTCTTTGGGGTGATTTCACACAAAATCCTTTAAACAGACTGCTCAGACTTCTAGCTATTACACCTGTAGGTGAGTGAACACGTGTGCTTAGCCACCGAAAACACGGGTAACTAGCGGATGGGGGACGGGCAGGACGTGCAAGCCCTGGTGAGGGCACATCTGAGGGGACGCGTGGCTTTGGGAGTCACCATCCTTCCGGCTCAGCTCGGGGAGGCTCCCAGGAGAGGTGGCCCGTCCTGGCCAGGGTGGAGACCCAGGGCGGAGGAGGCACGGGCACCCGCCGTGGCGGTGCTGGCAACAGTCCTCTCACCAAGCACTGGCACCCACTGGCCTTCCAGGGACAGGGCGCGTCAGGGACTGTAACAAGAGACTGACAGGGGG
>RJWJ010000673.1:0-72924 GCA_004363605.1 Indri indri | reverse complement strand
TGACCCGGCCTCCAGGTCACACACCCGGGTAAGCCCAGCCAAGTCTCTTAGAGTTCTGTCCTGCTCGTCTGTGACGTCAGTCCTGGACCAGACACATGAGTCCACCGCCAGCTGGGACGCTGAGATTGGAGGCGAAGCCGCAAGAGGGCAGACGGGAGGCGTGGTCAGAGAGTGGACGGTCAACTCTGCCTGCCCTAGGGGCAACTGAACAGGACAGTGCTGGGGAAACTGATGGGTACAAGGGAAGCACCGGAAGTAGGAGACCTGCAAAGATTCAGTGTCCTGAATTCTTGCTAAAGAGAACCACAAGAGAAACATGAACAGTAATTTCACTAAAATACTAAGTATGGTAGTTTCAAATTTTCCTTTCATAGAATCAACTGGGACAATTTAAAGCCAACTTTTAATTGAAGCACGTGTATTTCCTGAATATTTTGTAACTTTTCTATGATTTGTACTAGTATTTTTATTTCTACTGTAATATTCATACTGCATTCATATCATAAAATTTTATACTGCAGTAAGCATAAAAGTCTCCAGGTGAATTACCCAAAAAATTTTTCTAGGAGTGTCTCTCCATCATCCTCCTGTAGGGCTGGAGTCTCTCTCGAAACCCTTCCTACACTGCAGGGGATTTCTGAGCAGGAGCCGCTTTGATGCGCCCCAATTTACACGCTGGCCGTGCCACACTCCCACCGCCCCTGGTCTGCCTGCTGAACTCACCCATCCTTCAGAGACAACACCAACGCTCACCTCCCCTGGGACAGCACCACTAACTGCTCCCACGGACGCTAAACCACCTTCCCCTCACTGACGTTACAATGCGTCCTAATTATTCAGTTAAACCCTGCAGGCCCTGCCAGAACTCCTTATGGATATACACAATTCAGCTTGGTATTTCCAATGCTGAACACAGCTCCTGACACATATCAGGTAATCACTTAAAAAAAACTAAAGGAATGCCTATTTAGATAAAACTGACAATAGTTAATTTACATATATTAACTTCCAGTAAGTTACAGAAATTCACATGAAGATATGGTATGTTAATTATTAACTATAACATTTTACCAAAAGAAGTAAGAAATACTGATGATAATCTTTATCAGTTTCAAGCAGTTGAAGATGTCAGCTGCTGCCATATTAGTTTCTTTGGTAGCGGATTACACAGTTCAATAAAAAATGATAAATACACAAAAGTTTAAGAACAACAAAAAAATCTTAAGAAATACAAAACTGAATACTTGAGAATGATCACTTAAAATTATCATCGTTTGATATGTAAGGCAGTGGACCATTTAAAATGATGTCTAAAATGTAGCGATTATTTAAGGATAAGAGGCTTGAGAAACAGGAGACAGGAACCTCCCAGTAACTGCTCGAGTCAACTGACTCGTAGTATACTTGGAAAAGGTACTCTCTAGGGCGAAGATACACTCCCGTGGATGAAAAAATGCAACCTAATAAAAATTCCATAAAATCTTCTAACATTTTTTTTTGATAAAAAGTCATCATTTTTCTACCAATATGCTGGTTAAAAATTACTCATTTGATTGAGATTACGCAGACAGTTCTAGAAACAATCAAGAATAATGGGTGATAAAACTCACATCATTCTCATATTGGTGGTGGCAGTAGGGAGGAAAATCAAGAAAAAATATGTTTTCCCTTTTTTCTTTTTTAGAGACGGTTCTAAAAGTTTTTGCTATGGAGAGATGATCTTTCACTCTTTTTAGATATTTCTAAAGAACAATCATTGAGCTAAGTGTAGATCTCGATAATATTTTTAAAAAGCAACGTTCATAATTTAGACAACATTTTGCACATGGTTCAGCCTCTCACGTGCATGGGTATATACACGCGTGTGTATATGTTCTGTGCGTGTGCACACATAGGCAGGATGAGGAAGAGTGTGGTAAGGTTCACTTTACCTCCACTTGGGATGAAAGTTTAAATGGAAATGAACGAAGCAACTGGTATTTATCTCTTCTTGCCACAAACTTACGTGCTTTATAAAATGGAAAAATATATTTTTATTATAATTAGCCTGAACATATTTTTCACTAACATCTCTTTAAACACTGGATAATTACGTGCATGTAATAAATTAGCTGTCACACTGTAAATGCACTATTTAAGCTAAAAGACGACATTCCATTTTTCTGAACACCATGGAGTGAGCTTGTAGGCGGAGGGCTCGTCTCGACTTCTAGCTGAAGTTTAGCGTCCCCCCGGACCTGAGGTGCTGAAGCTGCTACGCTGCGTAGCGCTGAGTGTGTGACGGGAACGCAGCTTCCTGGCCAGGCTCTGCTGATGAGGTTTCGCCCACCCGGGAAGCCCCGCCCCATCAGTGCTCCCACGGAGCCTTCAGTCTGAGCGCTACGGTCCTTGTTCATCTTCCTCTCTGAATGGCTGCAGGATTCTAGTCTATACTGCGTGCGTCAGCACTGAATTACATGATGCCTTATTGTTCATTAATTTTATATTTTACATTATATATTCTGTACGTCTTGTTTCTTCACTAAGTTGTTGAAGCCAGAGGTCACGACTTACCCTTTCTTTGTGTAACCCCTCGTCCTGAGGACAGTGCTGAGCACACGGCAAATACTGGGCTTCGATGGACATTTACTGAGCATAACCACGCGCCGAATGCCGTGGCAGGCAATGCGGAGACGGTTCCTGCCTCCGATCGATGCACGTTTAGTGGCAAAACTCAACGTGACTCATCATGATGTCAGCTTCAAGAATGAAAGGGCAGGCATAAAAAATAAACACTTCTAATGATGACACATGATCTGCTAAATAAGTCTAGCCTTGTCAACTGGAGGGACTTAAAAGAGAGCAAATACCCTGTTTCTTTAGTTCTTTTGGTCACTCAATTGAGTACTTACACTAAACGCTCAACACTGACCTTTGGTCACTCAATATTTAAACAAGGACGTCTACACAGCGTGTAGACTGTGTTCTCGGGAATCCTGGTTTTCCAGGCACAGAGGCAGGCAAGGCTGGGTGTGAAGGTGGTGAGAGCCAGACTGGGCGAGAGGGAGCGGGCGGTGGAAGGTGCGCAGAGAGGGGCAGGCCGGGCACACAGGAGGGGAGCCAGGAATTTCCTCTGGGGCAGGTCCGGGAAAGAGAAATAGGTGTGGGAGGGACAGAGCGTCTCGCAGTCAAAGAGGAAGACCACAGGACGGGGACGGATCGAATGGGAGAAAGATGACACGCAGCACGGACCTCAAAGGTTAGGGAAATATTCCGGAAGAACCACTCGATGCTGTGACAGGCTACCAGCCCCGCTGAGCCGAAGTCCGGTGACTTGCGAACGTCCCGCCTGGGCTAACTGTGTGCCTCGCGTCTCCCTCAGAGAGGAGGTCTGCGCCTCGACGCGCTAAAACCGCGCTAGAACATCGCGGTTTAACAGACGCCTGATGGAATCCTTCGGCATTTTCATAACCCAGTACTCCGGCGTTGTGTCTCAGCGCCCAAACGGTTTCCGTCAATTTAGTCTAGTGTTAAATTTCACTTAAAAAACATTTATTTGGTAATTCAGGCTAGATATTTTTTCCATACTAATAAGATTAACTACAATTACATTTTATAATGGGCTATCTTCACTATGAGATAAAATTATGTTAAGAAGATTGCTCTTTAGGACCTGTAAGCTGGTTTAAAGTTCACCGTTCTATTGACTGAAACGCCACACGGGCTGCTTCGGGGGGGACGCCAGGTGGCTGGACAGGGGCAGGAAAGGCCTTTCCCTGCTCTTCTATGTCTTTTGGGTATTACGCCACACACGAATATTTCCTATTCAAACAAATACAAACCCAACTTAAAAATGGAATTGTTTTGTGTTGTGAGAATGTTACACATACGGTTGATTTAATTCAATCTATGCCATGAAAATGACAGAATAAAAAAGTATGGGATTATTTTAAAAGGTGAAAAAAAAAAAACCCTGCACCTTCATGGATGACATTCTCTCACCAAACTAAAACAATAAAAGAGTCAGTGTTTCAAAGGAACCTTCTCAGGAACAACTTCATTATTCTGCCTCTTAAAACCCCAGTGTACTTTTCTCACAAACCACACGTGTTGACTCATTTAAGTCTTAATTTGGCATAAGAACAGTCTCCCAGCTCCGCTCCTTCTACCAAGCCCCCAGAGAGAACTGAAAAGTTCAAAATATTTTCTCTCAGTTACATAAAACTTGCAATGATAAGGACAAAATGCTCTAATACCAAGGTATTTTTAATGTCATGTTCTTCTGAAAAAAGCAAGTATGCTTAGAAATGAACTTCTCCTTTGGTAAACCAACCAAGCAACAAAATTCCAATACGTCCAAACTGGAGGTAAACTTTGGAAACAAAAATATTTTTTGTTCAATCTCACACTTTTAATGGATTTGAAGTTTCAATGCCATCTTATCCAAGGAATTAAAAAAATGGTACATACAATGGAATATTATTCAGCCATAAAAAAGAAAGGAATCCTGTCATTTGCAGCAACACGGATGGAACTGCAGGACCTCGCGTCAAGTGAGATAAGCCAGATGTGACGGGCAAACATTGCGTGTTCTCACTCACACGCGGGAGCTGAAACGCGAATCTCACAGAGGTGGAGAGCAGAATGGTGGTTACCAGAGTGGGGAGGGGTGGAGATGGGGGGGTGGAGAGAGGTTGGTTAATGGCACAAAGACACAGGTAGGTAGAAGGAATAAGACCCAGTGCTCAGTAGCACAAGAGGGTGACTAGAGTTAACAATTTATTGTGCATTTCAAAATAACTAGAGGAGTGAATTTGGAATGTTCCTAACACGGAGAAGTGGTGATGTTTTAGAGGATGGCTATCCCAATTACCCTGATTCGAGCATTACGCATTGTACGCCTGCATTAAAATACCACATGCATCCCATAAATATGTACAGCTATCATGTAACTATAAAAGCTAAAAAAAAAAAATTAAAAAAAAAATTTTTTAAAAACGTTGCCTTACTTTGTGACCTCAAATTCATTTTCTACAAGGAAAAACACTTGAGATGAAGGTTGTGGTGTGGCTGAAGCCCTGATTTCTGGGTGTGGTGAGAACGAGAGGTCACTGTTCTGGCTGGTCACCGCGTGCTGTCACTGGGAGCATGGAATGACACATTTTTCATCACGCGCAACGCAGCACCGCTCTCCATTCTGCCTCGTTGTCACTACGGCATTTAGAAATAGTCAAAAGAACTGGGCAACGGCTTCCCCCTTGAAAGTACCTGTTGTCCAAATTTACTTGTATGCTGAAACTCAAGTGTGAAAGTTTTGATAAGAACAGGGCATTGGAACGATTTCAAATGACATTCCTAAAATTCGTTTATAAATTACCAAGGGAAAAAAGGTCCTCTACAGAAGCAGGCCCTGCCTTAACTAAATGACCAGAGCCAACGTCACAGCTGCACTGAGAAGGAAGGGCACGAGGTCACTTCTGTGCTGCCGCCACCAAGGCACGAACCTCGGACGAGCCCAGCGCGAGGGCGTTCTACGGAATGAAGGTCAGGCCAAGGTCATGAAAGAAAAGCATTGCTGAGCAACTGCTCTAGTGCACAGGAGAAATGGAAATTAAAAGTAGTACTTGATCCTGGGTTGGGTTATTGAGCACAGTTACCAACATCACTACTATTATTAGCACTATTATTTCACTATATTATTATGGCGACTCAGTAAAATTCGAGTAAGGTTTGTTGATTAGAGAATAGCATTGTATTGACGTGAAATCTCCTAATCTTCACAACCGTCCTGTGGTCATGAAGGTGGATGCCCTTGTTCTAAGGATGTAGACACCAAAGCATTTAGAGGCAAAAGAGCATGATGTCTGCAACTAACTCTCGAATGGTTCACAGAAATGTGTGTCAGTCAGAGAGCGAGAAAGGAAATGCTGCCAAACATCAGCCACTGCTGAATCTGGGTGAAGGACACAGGGAGTTTTCTGTACTATATTTGCAGTTTTTAAGTAAGTTTAAAATTGTTTCAAAATAAAAAGTTAACATTTCCTAGAAATACCCTCTATTATAATATTGCAAAGAAAAAATGGTATTTTAAACAAGTACCTTTATTGAAGTCCCAATACGATTAATGTACCTAACTGAAATATTTTACTATATTGATAAGAATTCCTTTTATTATTGCAGCAGATGTGTAGAATAATACAGTAATCACTCTCACTGGGGGTTTCACTTCTCCTTAGTATTTTGACATAAGCCACGTGAGACCTGGAAGCGGGTTTCTGACAGAGGAAAAGCCCTTTGCCTGATGACAGACAAACTCCATTCCCCCAGCAGACACAGCAGTGTGGCCTCTCCATGAATTCAGGAGTGATCTTTCCAAAGACAACTCGCATTTGTGTCACTCCCCTGAAGAAAACCACAGGACGGCTCTCCCAGCCTCGAGGCCAGGCACACAGGGCCCCCAACCCGCCCTGCTCCCCCAGCTGCACCAGTGGTTATTTTCCTCCACCCATCCTGGCCTGACTGAGCTTTTGGTTGGCAGGTCACAAAGGTGCCATCCTGCCTCTGAGCGCCTGCCCTCTCTATGCCCACCTGTCCTCTAAACCCTTCCCATGCCAGAAAAATTCAGCTCAGCTTGAAGCCAGCTGCACAGGTGTCCCAGGGTGCTCCCAATAGCTTCCCGTAAACACCTCTAATGCCCCACCGTACGAGGGCATCGCCTTTCATTAGGTCTGTACCCCCTCCAAGCTTGGGTAAGTACTGGTCCTTATTCATCTTGGTGTCCGTGCGACGGATGTTTGCTGACGGTTACTGAAGAAGCGAAGCAGTTCGTGAGATCTCGTCCACATCCCCCGCTCCTCCACAGTATCGGCAGGAAGAGCCCTGGGGACCTCGATGTGACCCCACTGAGCACTGCTGCTTACGGACTACTCTGTTCCGGCAACCCCTCATCGGAAAGACGAGTTGGCAGGGAAGCCCGGCGTCACCTCTGCCGACTGCAGGCTGCTCCGTGCCTGGGAAGTCAAGCCGGCTCCCCGGGCCTCCCCTCCAGCTCTGCTTCCCTCCTCGGCTGGGGCTGTCAGACCAGCTGGTCTCCAAGGCCCCGCGGTCTGCTCTCGACACACGCCACCGTTCCCCTCCTGAAACGCGACTCGTCACGCCCTACCGCATCAATGCGGCAGTCCCGAATCTAAGACACCGCATTCGCCTCTTTGCGCGAATCGCAGAAAAAGGAAAAAACCAGATGTGCAAATCAGAAAAAGGAATATTACTGTTCATTTTATGAATGACCCTTTTCTAGGACTTTTAAAAAAATCCAGAGAACAAACCCTAGGATATTTAAAATATTTTATTTACAAAAATTCGAAATGCTGACCACTTGCCTGAGAAGATACCTACTGCTCAAAATGTGAAGTATCTTCTTTAGTATTAGCTCCCCTTGGGGGTGTGGTTGGGACACAGCTCACCTTAACATAAGGCAAAGGTGTGTTGGGGTGAAGACTGGGTTGAAAGAATGAGCCAGAAGCTTGTGGGAACTTACAGAAAAACTGGGCAGACGCTACAGCCCCAGGGAGCAAGATAAAATGCAACAGGGGCCTAGCAAATCCGGGCCAGTCCCTGCAGCCTCAGAGAGCCCGTGGGGAGGCGGGTCTCGGAATCAGAAGGGTCGGGCGGAGGTGGGCAGAGATGGTGGGAAACAGGGTAGACCAAAGTCAGCGTCAGTCTGCCTGAAAATAAGGTAGAGAAAGGAGGAGGGCCGAGCTCTGGGGGCTGCTGGTGAGAGCCAGCAGGCAGGAAGGGAGGTCCAAGCCGGTCGGCGGGGGTCCTGGGGGCTCTCTCCTGGGAAGCCGTGCTCTGATGGGCACCAAGGCCGGGACTCGCCAGCAGCCCCGGGCAGATGGTCTGACCCCCCTGACCCCAGGAGGGCTGTGCAGTGCGGGGACGTCAGCTCTTGGCTTATGCTGGCTGGAGGGTGCAGGTGGGGCTGGTCAGGTGGGGATGGCTGTGAGGTTCCACTGGTTCCCACGGGATCCAGAGAGGAGAGGACAGAGTCACGTTAGACCGCCAGGATCCCAGGGCCGGGCGGGCTGACAGGGAGAGAGCCAGCGGCGCACAGCGCCCGGGCTGATCTCAGAGGGTGACCCTAGCCCTGCGCTGCGTTCCCGTGCAGAGCAGGCGTGCTAATTTTAAAGGTGCAGCTCCCGAGCCCCAGCCACCATCTCAGGTACGAACATGCTCGACCCGCAGCACAACCACACGAAGTGGGTGTTGCGACTGTCTGTACTTTGTAGCTGAGAATGACAGATGGCGAAGAAACAATGTGCTCAAGGTCACGCAGCAGGGGCTTGGTGGTGCTGGAACCTGAACGCAGGTGGGCTGGCTCCAGCGTCCCCCCTCAAGACGTGGTTGCTGTTCCCAGCACAGACTCACAGGCCGGGGGGACGTCTCCTGAGCTGCCCACAGGCCCTGCCTTGGCCTCCCTGAACGCACAGAGGCAGCACCAGGCCCACGAGCCCTTCTCCCCACAGCTCCCATCCAAGGCGAGGCCCCGAGAAAACCCATAAGCCTGCATTTACCGCCGAAAGCAGAGAGCAGCCCCTGTGCTTTTCACACCTGGCTGAACGTTTCCGTTCTCCTTTAAAACACACACTCAACCTCGCTAGCTCGGAAAGCAAAGAACAGGATGGCTGCGGGGAAAAACGATTTAAATACCGTCTTGAATTAAAGAGTTGGTGCTACTTTGCTGTCTGTATGGGAACCTTACTTTCTTCAACACTGTGTGACATTCTGGTTGGCCTGTCCTGACATCCTGTACCCACAGGTCCTCACTGAGCAGACACAAAGGATTCTGTCATCCTCTAAATTAGCAGACCGTCTGCAGCACACCCAGCGAGGGATGTGCACGCGAGAGTGAGCCGTGGGGAGGGGAGGCGGTAGGGAGAGAGGTCTGGGCCTCCGGGGGTGAACACCGTCAGCCCCACCAGCTTCTGGCAGTGCGGGGGGCTCGGGTGAGGTTCCGGGCAAGAATGGCCATGGAGGGGCTGGAGACCCACGCCGGGGCTGCAGCCTGGGCTCCCGTGGAGGGACTCACGCCGACCTGATTTACACAGTGGGCACCAGCTTGGTGGTTAAAAAACACACACGAGGAAAACCCCTAACCTGGATGACATGCATTCTAGAAACCCTGCACACATCTCCCAGAGGAGACAGACCAAGCACACAGGCAGGCGCAGCAGGCTGTGCATGGCACTCCCTGGGCGGGCACCGTGCTTGGCCCCTTACGCAGATACCCCTGCTCTCCAGAGCTGCCCCGGCGGGGCAGGTGGGCCACTTGCTCAAGGTCCTGTCTTCAGAGAGTGTGGAGCTGAGACCCACGTGGGGCGGTCTGGCTCCGGGACCTCGGCTCCACAGTCATCTCCGATTGACCAGGAAAACAAAAACTCACTCTTTCCTCCTCTCAACCTGTTCCAATCATAGATGCAGAAATTCAGGCCAAAACACTCAAGAGTCGTTCTTGATTTCTCTATTTCCCCTCAACACCCACATCCAAATGCCAGCAGGTCTGAATGGTTCTAGATCCAACACAAATTCCGACTCCAGCTACTGTACGTCACCCCATTGCCACCCCACACCAAGCTGCCGCTGTTTCCCATCTAGATCCCAACAGCCTCCGAAACACTTGGCCCCCGTCCGCTCCACCTGCGTCCGTCCACTCTCCACCCACGGCCAGAGCGGTCTTGACAAAGCACGAGCAGGTCACGTCTTTCCACCGCAAGGACGGTGGAAGCCGGCACATCCGCACACACCCGGCCGGCAGGCTGGTGAGACCCCACCTCTCTCTAACCTCTCCGGTGACCTCGGCTGACAGGCACTAGCCACATCTGCCTTCTTTGCTACAACTGCAGGTACACGGAATGCAGCTGAAATTGACATGAAGGGCAACACAAAGAGCAGAAGACCAAAGGGCATCCCCGTGTTTGCCCACGTGTGCCGTGCTCAGAGGAAATTCTTAAGGCACTTCTAAGACAAGCTGCTCGCCTAATTCTTCTTAAATTCAAGAACCCCGAAATCAATTTTTAGTGACAGAATACATTTGGTTCAGAAGTTATTTTATGCCTATAGGAAAATAAACTGAAGACTCTCAAATACTTGGACTGTGACATTGACAGAATTTCTCAAAGATTCGACCTCAAAAAAATACTCGATTTAATAAAATCCTGCTACGTTTCCCATTAAAATACTTGATTTAGCTCTACTTTCATAATGCTTACAAAAATATACATTCCTTTAGGTAAAGTAAATAAAATAGAAACTAAATAAATTAGAATTAGTTTTCTTCAATGTACCAAGCATTATTAGTACGTAAGTCAGAGAGCTGTCCTGCCGTCATTTTTAGTGAGGATCATCAAACTGTGAATCTAAGAACTATACAATCTAATGAAATAATAAATACTTGTAAGCCCTAGGGAATACATTTCACTAAAATTGTATGCATATTAAAATAAAAATAGCATTTCAGAAGGAACACTATATATTTAATATTAATTTCCTTACGTAAGTGTGGGCTACATATAAATAAAACATATTCTCATTTGACATGAGCACAGACATATAAGACAACAGCATGTTAGGACTGAAAAACACCAGTAAAACTACCCTAAAAGAGTATTACCTCTGAAAGAGCATTATAATTACATTTGCATCTGCTGGTGTGAAATTCTTTTATTTTACTGATATTGAATAATGGTTTCTGATAACCATTGTTAAGTAACCTTAAATTACCTCTATAAAAATACATGCATTCAAAGGAAATGGTTTCTCAAGTTTTTTTCAAATTACAGATATTCACGATTTAGCTCAAGAAACACTTTTGCAAAGTAGGTGCTTTGGATTCCTTAGATAATACATGTGGGAGTTACCAATTTTTTTTGAACTTTGAGTTGAATATTGAATCCCTTATCATCTGTAAGTTTGTCCTGAACAGGAGAAAGAGGACATGGGCCTGATTAATAAATCTTAATTTCACTTTCTCACTAGAAGTTATATATGAGATACATGAAAATATGAGATATTTCATAATTACTTTTAGACACACACAACAGGACAAATTTGAGAACTCAAATACTTGTGTGTAAATGTCTGTTCTGAGGTTGGAAGGGAATGCCAGTCCCGATTTCATCCAGGCCTGTGTAGTTCTGGGTGACTTCTTAGTACGCATAATCTCAGCAGGATGGAGCACAGCCTATAGCTCCAGCTAGCAGGGGTGTCCGGTGTGGCCCACCCCTCCCCCTGCCACATCGTCTCCTTGTCCCTCTCCAAGATACCCAGTTAAAGACACCATTTAGTAAAACCAGTGTGCCCACTAGACCAGATGCACTAGCCCCCTTCTTCCAGCCGGTGTGCCGCCCACACTCCTTTTTAGAAGTTCTAGAGCTATCACTAGCTACCTTGGAATGCTTATCAGAAGCAAAAATCACATTAAATGATGCAAATGAAGGTTTTTTAAAAAGTCATTCTTATCAGCCATCCCAACACAGAGCCCATGGGACAAGGTGCTCTGCGGAAGAGAAGGGGCGGGCAAGCAGGTGCACCCCAGCCTCGCAGGCAGGCAGGGAGGGCCTCTGCCTCACACACTGGTTTCAGCGCAGGCTTAGCTACCCAGAGAGGATTCTGAGAATGAAAAATATCCCTGAACCACCATGCCAGGTAATACAAACTGTGAAATACTGTTACTGATGTGTACACACACATATGCAGAGACATGCTCTTTTGGTGCACTGTAAACAAAAATGACTCTGTGAAAAATCTAACAAATAATTTTCCTTTGAAACATGCTTTAATAAAATTACCAAATAATAATACTGTTAAGATACGTATACTCTTCAAATGAGGGAAAACTAATATTGATAGCGTCCTTTTGCATAAGCCATACTGCCACCCAAGTGATCAGGAAAGCAGACCTAAATAACGCAAATGTGAACCAAACTGCATCTTACCATGATATGGTGAACATTCAGAAATGAGCCATGCTATTATTTTTATACAGTGTATTCTTTTCTCATTTGTTCTGAAGGATGCACACCTTAAGGGTAAACTGAATTCTGTTCTTTCTGTTAATCCCATGGAGGAGATGACCTACCCTAAGTATTTTTCTCTACTCATGCAATTTTTACTGTTGTTATCTGGGAAATGCTTAATTGTTAATTTAAGAATACACACAGGACAAAGGCACTATCATTTCTTAAAGGTATGCAGTCTTCCTGATTATCAGCCTTACCCCATACATTCAAAAAAGCATTTCTGATAATCTTATTGTCTTTAGTATTTTTAACAAACACAAACATTTTGGTACAGAGAAAGCGTTCCTCTTCAGCATTTAAAGAGCTAGATCTCGAATAAAGTTAACAATGAATTAGTATTAACACTGATTCCCAATATGCAACCTCATTAAAATTGTTTCCGTCTTTCACTATTTAAAATACTTCAGTAAGGATTTACTTACCTGGGAATACTCAAAGTCAGTGATAGGGGCTATGCTCTTGATATAGTCTGATCGAAACTGGTTTTCAGGGTTGGCCAGAGGAACCGGAGGGATGATAGTACTCATCGCCGAAACAATCGTCTTAATGGGGTGAAGAAAAAAACATGGATTTAGGCTCCATGTGTGATACTCTAAAATACATTTCTGTCTACACAGTTTAAATAAACTTTCTAGTAAACAAACACCAAAAAAGGTCCTTACCACGATGGCATCTTTAACATTTTTCCGAATGTCGAGAATTTTCTGTTTCTTTTCCCTGTATTGAAAGAGAATTGTTATTAGCTTAATTTACCCTTAGCACTGATTCCAGTCACCTGAGTGGGATTTTACCTTTCCCGTTGCAGCACTGAGAGGGACTGGTTTCACAAGAGGTCAACACCAACCTCCAGGACAACACCTGTACAGGTTTTATCTGGGAAAGGAAAATACTCCTCTTTTCTAATCTGTACTCTAAACAAACTTGAGTGCACACATTTTATAATCCATAGCTTTAAATAATCACGTTTTGTTAGGAAAACAATGGCAAAATCGCTATGGATGTTGCATATAAGTTCAACTATACAGTTATACTTGTAAATATGTTTTACTTAAGTCCGTTGCTATTATAAATTGAAACGTGCAACGAAGATAGTAAAAGTGTATATTGACATATTAAGTGTGATCAGAGCAACACCAATAAAACAGACCAATACTCCAAGAGTATCTAGTAAATCATATTTAGCTAAGCAAGTTATTTCTAAACTAGTCAGTGCCAGAGAAGGATTTGCCTCAATGTACCAAATCCGACAGCTCACGTCTATCTTTCTCCCTTCGAAGGTCTACTCGGTTATCCAGCTTCCGGGAAGGGGCAGCGCATGCAGTTTGGAGGCAGAACCCAGCCCGATCGCTCTTACTCGGGGTTAAAGCCGTTCACGTGCAGGATCCTCATCTGCTTGACGATGGTGCTTTTCCCCGACTCGCCGGCCCCTGCAAGCAAACGAGAGCAAGCCGTGAGCCGAGCCCCGACCGGCGCCCCGCCGAGGCCGGAGCCGCGCCGGCCTTACCCAGGAGCAGCAGGCGGTGAGTCGCCTTGTACGCCAGGCGCTCCTTCTGCAGCTGCTTCTCGATCTTCTTGTTGGCCTCGCGTCGTTCTTTCTCGTCCACGCCCTGGTCTTCCGGCGTCTTGCTGTTGCCCAGACACCCCATGCCTGCCCGCTCGAGGGACGTCGGGCACAGTCGGGACGTGCGCGCAGCGCGACCGGGACGTGCAGGTGTCGCCGGGCCCGCGACGGCTCCTCTTCCTCGCTGCCGAGAGAGACGGGCTGGTCTCCCGGTGTTCCGACCGGAGCGGAGCTGCTTCTCCCCCCCCCGCCCACCGCACACTCCCGACTACAGCGGCTGTGAGGAGGACGCGCGGAGCAAAGTGCTTTTAAAAACGTAATTATTTTAGAGACCTGCTGGGTAAACACCGCACGACGAACGGACACGGGGGCGAGGGCGCCGAGCTCCGCTGCAGACAGCCGGGTGGCGCTGCGCCCGCGTCCCCGCGCCCGCACTCCAACCTCGCTCGGCCCCGCCCAGCGGGGACCCCGAGGGGGCGGCGCGCTCGGCCCGGAGCCCGCGCGGAGGCCGACGGAGCGGAGGGACGGAGCGCGCCGCCGGGTCCCACGGGGCGACAGGGGGCGCCTGCCGGGCCGGCTCGCACCCTGCTCTGCCAACGCCGCGGGACGCGCGCCCCCGCCCGGCCCGGGCTCCGCGAGGGGGAAGGGCAGGGAAGGGGAGCTGGCCGCGGGCACCAGGGAGGCGCTCCCGGTGCTGGAGGCTCGGGAGCCGGCCCGTGACGGAGCCCGGCCGGGGCGCTCGCACGCTGGCCCGCCGCCGCGTGGCTCCCTCGCACCCGCGCCCGCAGAGCGCGTCTGGGCGCGCGCCCCGCGTCCGCCGACGCCTCCCGCTCCGGGGCGGGCGAGGACTCGCGCACGGTCATGCATATTCTATCAGGGAGGAGGATCTCCGGGAGGCGCACCAGTCACACCGCCTTTGTTCCGCTCCGTTTCTAGACGATTCCAGCTCACCCACGCCGCTGCCTCCCCAGCCTCCCGTCTTTACCTCCCAGCCCCCGTTTCTCCCGTGCAGTTCTCCCAAGCAGCGCTCCCACTTTCTAGAAGACACGGTGGCCTCCACCTTGGCATCGTAGAGGAGGGACGAACGAAGGCGGGGACCGGCTCCTGTTCTTTACCTAGATCCCCGGAGCGGCCGCGGCCAGCCCGGAGGCGCCAGCCGCTTTGCTTGCCGCGTGTGGCGCGGGGACGGAGGGCAGGGTCGGCCGGCGCGGAGGTCGCTCCGGGGTGCGCGCGGCTGCTCCGGGCCGAGGCTCTCCGGCTCGGCACTGCGCTCGTCTTTTATATGCTTCGCTCAGCGCTGTCGAGTCCCTCCACTTTCGTCCACGCGGTCTTCCCTCGCTTCCTGCACTCCCGGCCTTCGCGTTCACGAGGGCGCGGACGCCAGCCCGCCAATGCCCTCCGCACCCTGCCGCTGGGTCTCCACTCCTGCGCAACTCCCCTCCTAGCGCCTTGTTCCCTCGGGCACGCACGCACGTTCAGCTCTGTCCCATTTAGACCCATGCCACCTTCAGTCTCACGCCCCCCCTTGTTAGTCCCACCACTGTTCCTCCTGCCCACCGCAGCCAAGAATCACAAAGGGAATCCGAGTGCGCCCTTATTTCCTGCCTCTGTTCACCCCTCAGCCCGGCAGCCTGGCTTGGGTCCACACCCTACGCGGAAAATATTCTGCCAAGGTCCTCCAGGGCCTCCCAAGGGCTAAACCCCATCAAAGAATTTTGGTCTTTGTTTTCTTGGATCTCCCTGTGGAGCCTGTGCTGACCCCTTGGGGAGACCCTCTTGACCGCTGGCTTCCCCGACAGGGCCCTGTGGGCTGGCTGGTCCTCTGGGCTCCTCTCCCACCGCAGGTTGCATTGGGGGCAGCCTTGGACCCAGCACCGCCGCTCTCCCCTGGCACGTGTTCCTGGCAGGCTGACTGCATCCTCCCTACTGTGCACACAGGCTCCAATCACGTCCTTGGATCTCTAGCCCAGCTCACCCTCCTGCCACTGTCCCCACCTCCTCCATGGCGCCTCCAGTATCTCAGATTCAGTTTGCCAAAGACTAGTTCATCCCTCGTGCCACCACCACGGTTTCTACCTGCTCCTCTGTCTGCAGTAAGGGCCCTTGATGGTCCCAGCCAGAACCACAGGAGTCATCCCAGGCTCCTTTTTCTTCTTGCAAACCCACAGTTACTGTGTCCTGTTGGGCCTTTTTCCTAAATATCCGTCCTGTCCTTTCCATCAGGTTTTCCATGGCCGAGGTCTTAGATCACTAATTCTAGGATGGGTTCCAGCAGTGGCCTCCTGACTGTTTCCACTGCCTCCTGTCTCACTCCTTCCAGTGCACCCTGGGTAATGTGAATCTCACCATGTCACTGTCCCTATCCTCTACGAACCGCGGCATGGTCCTCCTGACAGGCTTGGTATAAACCCTCCCCTTCTCAGCACTCTCCCCCATCCATTTTTGTAACACAGTTCCTGAAAAGGCTGCTTCAGGTGCACGAGCCACTCTTCTTTCAGGAATACCTGGGGCCCCTGCTTCTCTGGGCCAACTGCTAGTTATCCTTGAAGCCTCAAGCTGGGCCTCACTGCTTCCTGCATGGTCGGGGTTAGGTGCCCCTCCTGATACTCTAACAGAGTCCCAAGTCCCTCCCTGGTCTCACCCATCAGCTTGCATTGCAATGGTTTCTTTACTGCTCCATCAAACTCCGGACCTCTTGAGGGCCAGGGCTGAGTCTATCTTTGTACCTGCCGCACCTGTACCTGGTTCACTGCCTGGCCTGGAGAAGGACATGCTCCATGAATATTTATTGAAGGGATGAGTGAATGCATGAAAGTCAAAGATAAGTCCAGCTCAAGATATGAATTCTTATGAAAGGAATTTCATGATCAAACTTTAAAATATTTGTCCAATTTAGTACTATATTGAAAAGAAGAATACTTTTTAAGAAACAAAAGCAACACGGGCAGAGGCAAAAATACAGTGTCATGCTCCATTCTGAGCTACGTTAAAAGTTCTAGTCCTGTGGGAGAAGATGAGTTAGCATTGCTGCACACCTTGTGAGTGTGCTAACACACGTATTCACATGTGGCAACACAAGCCTTGCATGTACTGTGGCTAATGGGGCAGTTGGGGTGAGAACAGGTGTTTTTTAGAAGCTTAGTGTAGTGAGACGTTTATGAGGATTTGTCAATGTTCTTAATGCCAAGATTCCAATAAATTATTGGCAAGAAGGAGACAAAACAAATTCCACGAAAGCGTATAAAGGGAGGGCTAAGTTAGAACCCACAAGCCACACTTTTAAGGCACCCTGATATCCAGTCACCCTGAAAAATAACAAAAGTTTTGTTCAGATTTAGAAATTAGGGTTAAAGATAACTTGTATATTTGAAATTTAAGAAGGATTTGATAAACGTGATAAAAACATACCACAATATTCCCAATAAGTTAATATATCAATAATATAATGATAATATGTGCACCGTAAAATAGCTTCTACTTATTGATTGACTGCTGGCACTGGGTTTAATCCTTTCCATGGAATAATTTATTTGGTATTTGCAATAACTCTAAAAGGTAGGGACTATTGTCATCGTTTTACAGAGGCTGAGAGGCGGGAGCAAGCGGCAGTATCTGGTTCACAAACCCTGTAGCCTGGCTGCAATGTCTGCATGATGCTACCCATAGTGTGTGCCACAGGCACTGCTGAAAACTCCAGTAGGAGCTCCAGGCACCTTAAAAAAAATTTTTTTTAACCCAACCAATCATCTGGCCTTCTTCTAGTCTGGTCTGGGAAATGGATCCTCATTTGTATTTTGAACCATTGGATCACAATCCACTGTACCAGAGGGCTCACCTGGAGCAGCGAGAGCGGAGCTGGGTAACACCGGAGCAGAGTGGCGCTGGCAGCGGGAGCATCTGTTGCTAGGCAACTGCAGCCGGCAGCAGCGCTCTCCCAGGCAACGCCCACGCCGGCAGAGGGCGGAGGCGGACTGGGTCAGGGACCAGCCAGCGCTGAAAAGTAGAGGAGGGAAGGCCCTGGTCACATCAAGGAGAATTTGAAAGGCACAAAGTTTGGGACATAAGGGCAAAAATAAAACAGTGGCGTTTTTCTCTTTCTTGTTGAAGTTTAAGACATATAGGGTGTCTCAGAAGTCTTAGTGCATTTAAATTTCTTTTATACTTAGTTTTGTGAATTTTGAATAATGATTTAAAATTTTGTTTTGCCTGGGCACTGTGGCACACGCCTGTAATCGCATCACTCTGGGAGGCAGAGGCGGGGTGTGTGTGTGGTGGAGGCAGTCGCTTGAGCCCACGAGTGGAGGCTGCAGTGAGCCGCTGCAGTGAGCCACTGCACTCCAGCCTGGGCAACAGAACAAGACCCTATCTCCAAAAAATAAAGAAATCAGTCCTCCTGAGTGAAGATGGCAGATGTTGAAAAAAAATGTCACCTGTTCTCTGGTTAGCTGCACTCAGGTCCACAATAGTGGGAAGAAGAAAATGTTTCCAATTTTAAGGAGGCTCCCACAGACGTCTAATTAACAACCGGATGAAAAATTCAAGGCAACTGTTTCAATTCACAACAGGCCTAGATCCAGGAGATGCTCTTCAGGTTTGAAAAATGACTAGAGTGATGTATAGCACAAAAATGGTGGATATATTGAATTTTAATTTTAAAAAAAATATAAAACATTTAATAACTGGTCTTCTGTACTCTTTATGCTTTAAAGGTTATTACAGATTAAAACTGCACCAAGACTTTTAGAACATCGAAAGTTTTAAAAGAAGAGGAACAGAATAGTTTGTGAAAGGTGAAGAGTCCCTGATTCAACGCACTGACAATGCTCCAAGCAGCTGACACCCGTGCCCGGAGGGTGGCAGGCAAACCGGGCAGTGCTAGTGTGGTGGCCGCCGAGTGACCGGTGTGCACACAGCCTCAGCTGGGGGTCCCTTCCTCACATTTTAGACAACTTTCTGTTGTTTTATCTCTCTTCTTTCTTGGTGTCTTGGTAGAAATAACCTGTGTAGATGAGCATTCATTTTTAGCAGCAGAGATCACTCCGCGACCTAATTATAATATACTTGAAAAACATCATGGTAATTTTTTTATATTTTTAATAGAAAAATGGAAACATTTTCCTTTTCTGTATATAACACTCTGTGAGGAAGTATTTAAGAATTCCTTGAAATAATTTTATCTTCTTTTTTTCCTTATCCTTACAACCAAAGTAATATAATAAGTAGCTTTCTGAAGTGCCATCCATAAAGGATAGTAGTGGACTCTTCTTTAACTGACAGCTTTAAAAACCAAAATAACAGCAAATCATTAGGAAAACTACGTTAAATGTCCCTGAATTCACCCCTTGTCCAAAAACCCAGGACTGAAATATTTTTTTAAAAAATACTAACCGTGGTGTCACCAATAGGAGTTTAATTACTATGCTAAAATGTTAAGGAGGAAAGGCCACAAATACGGTAAAACAAAAGAAAACAACAAAAAATCCCACAAAGCAAAACAGAAGGAATGTTGCAAACAGAATGGAACCATCAATGTCTCACAGTTCAAAACAATCTGTGAAAGCCGCCAACTGATCAGGCTAGGAGGCAAGGGCGGGTCTTGGGATTGTTGGCGCATTTTAAAAGCAACTGCACACACATCAAAGTTGCATTTAAAACACTTTATACAAACCAGAAATCGAATAAGGTGCTCAATGACGTGGGTGACGTGTGCAGTGACATCCGCAGCCCTCTCTGCCTCATCTGCTCTGTGACCTCAAATACCCCAGCAACACTCTGGCCCACAGCAGATACTCAAACACATGCTGTTTAACTGACATGTTCTAATAACGAAGTTTCAAAACCAGTCTAATCAGCTTTAACGATAGTTCTTTCTTCACTAATTAACAAACATCAGATGAAGTGAAATGTAAAATTTTGCAAACAAATCTATCATACATGAACAAGGCTTACATCTTAGGGAATATTTTATGATAAAAAAAGTTTCAGCACTTGGAGATGCTTCTAGATACCATGAGTTTTCTAGTCCTCAGATAATTATGTTCTTTAACATATTTTCTTACGAAGTAAGTCAGACCCCACAAAGTCCCTTGATTCGGAGCAAAAAAGAGAGAAAATGTGCAGTGCACTGTAAACGCCTAATGGAGTTTTCCTGGTATCAGTGAGCACCTGTGTGGGCCATCTGAGGCGGGGCGGCGAGATCCTGGCCCCAGCACACTGATTCAGTGTTGGCCTTTGGCAGCCCCTGCCCGCCCCACATCTGTTTCACGTTTCAAGCAGCTCATGCAACAGTAGGCCACAAGGAAAGATGGTTAACAGAATGGTGCCCGCACGACATAGATTCACGTAATTGAACTCATGTTTCTTCCTGCCCACAGGCCACCACCAACAGAAACCTATTCCAGAAAGGATAAGAAAACCATGACCAATTTCTTATGTTCTTGAGCAGCTGGGAAAACGAGACTAGGCACTCGCTCATTCAGAAGCAGTGTGTGACGATGCGTTTGAGCCAAGGGCCGAATGGTGTGGGAGGGACCCTAAGGGGTGTGCGAGGGTCCACAGAATTGGGAAAAGCTTCATCAAGAAAGAGGCACCTGGGGCCGGTGTTGGGGTGGGGTTGGAACATGTCAAGAGAAGGTGCACATCTCAGGTGAGGAAGAACCGTGGAAGTAAAAAAAAAAAAAAAGGAAAAGGAATTCGTATTGTCCCAGAAGAAGGTGGACAAATAGTAAAAATCCATCTCTGAGGCAGGGTGAACCAGATGAGCCCCAGGAACACACACATTCTTGGTACAGCAGCTTTTCTTAAGGGATAGCGCGTCCCACAAAGCACGCAGCGTAGTGTCTGCGGAGCAAGAATGCCGCGGTTCAAATCCCTGTTTCTGTGCTATGCTTAGGGTTCTTCTCTGTAATGGTGAGGACAGTGGTATTCCCCTCACAGGGTTGTGGTGAGAATTCTAGTAATGAATTCATCTTATTACAGTGCCTGGTAAGCAGTGAGCTCCCTCCCAATAAGTGGAGAGTAGTAATTATTATCGCCATGCAATACAAATTTAGCAAATACGTATCTACTTTATCCCTCTACACGAGGCAGCATGCAGGTGTCTTTGAGCAGCTCCTGATTTTTTCTAGTAGGCAGACACATGAACAAAGGACTTAGTATATTCAACAAAGATTCACTGGAGACCTGTCTACACTCAGCTGAGAAAGGTACAAGCTGCTGACCACGAACATGAAGGCAGCAAGACATGTTAGAAAACTACGAAAAACGCCTGTGAAGGATAAATGGATAAACAAAATGTGGTGTGTACACACAATGGGATATTGTTCAGTTTTAAAAAGGAAGGAGTTCGGACACATGCTTCAACATGGATGAACCTTGAAGATATTACGCTAAATACTGTCTAATTCCACATGTATGAGAGGGAGTCAAATCCACAGAGACGAAAAATAGCATAGTGGTAGCCAGGAGCTGAACGGAGAGAGGAAAATGTGAAGTTGATGTTTCACAGGTGCAGAGTTTCCGTCTGGGAGGATAAAAAGTTCTGGAGATGCTGTAATGGTTGCGCAACATTAACGCCGCAAACTGTACGCTTAAAATGGTTAAAATGGTACATTTTACATTATGTATATTTTACCAAAATAAAAAAATGCATACGTAGAATTTTCAGCACAACAGTAGTGAGAGTCTTCTGATGACAATTTCTTGTTCTGGGATACATTTACTGCAATTCTAGTTTCTTACCAGCAGGTGACAACGTAGAGCCCAAAGGACAGATGAAAGCTCTGAGTTTTAAAGCAATGCATTTTCATTCATTCATTCATCACAAAGCACATTTTGAACGCCTACCATTTACCTCGTACATTACTATGCCTTGAGGTTAGGTTATACAAATGAATAGACATTCTCCCTGATCTCAGGTAGTTTAACGGTCTAGCAGAGAGGGACCGCCCTGCAGTTAAGTGCTCTGAATGCTGCAGAGATTACAGGGCTGGGAGCACATGAGGCTGTGTGGCCAACTCTAAAAATGGAGAAAAAATACCATTTCAGTCCTAAAGAAATTGATGCCAATCTTTGTAAGTCACCCTTCATCTTAATTTTTAAAAGACAATGTTTTTTAAAAGACACTGACAGGTTTGGGAGGCCGAGGCAGGAGGATGACTTGAGGCCAGGAGTTCAAGACCAGCCTGAGCAAGAGTGAGACCCCGTCTCTACCCCAAATCGAAAAATTAGCTGAGTGTGGTGGCACACACCTGTAGTCCCAGCTACTTAGGAACCTGAAGCAGGAGGATGGCTGGAGCCCAGGAGTTTGGGGCTGCAGTGAGCTGTGATTACTCCACGGCATTCTAGCCTGCGCAACACAGCGAGACCCTGTCTCAAAAAAAAAAAAAAAAAAAAAAGACACTGAAAAGTGCTTTATTTGTAGCATCTCATTTGAACATCACAAAATGCATATTATTATCCAAAATTTGGTCTGAAGCTTACATAGGGGCTGGGAAGGGGTAGAGTTCTGTCTGATTTCAAGGCCTGTGCTCTTCCCAGGATGATCTTAGGCCCCTTACAGATTGGAAAAAACCCCACCATTCCATCTTCCACTAATTCCAAAAGGAAAAAATCAAATAAGCCTACCTCCTTTCCCACTCAGTTAGGCAGATTAATCTGCATATAATGACTGATGAATTAATTATCTCTTTGCCCAGTTGCCTTAGCAACTGATTTCTTTCAGAATTCGGTTTTGATAGAGTTTAAAGCAACAGTATTCCTTATAATAGAATCTTGAATTGCATAGGATATTAAATGTAACATAAACTTGTTATATTCTCTGAAGGAACTATGTGCCTTTCTCAGAAAAGTTGGAATGGCTCATGCTAAAACTCACAGGGCTGTTGACAAAGAACAAGGGGTACAGAGCTCACTATTTGTCTATATTTACTTACATTTGTCATTAAGTAGGACCCACTGGATGGATTTTACACTACAGGAAATTAAAGATTGATATTCAAAAGGGATTCCCTCATTGCAGACGAATCCTAGACAAATTCAGCTGTATTATACGATGGACAAAATGAAGAAACGTGTTGATGTGAATGAGAACCAGGATTTTCAGAGAGGAAGAGGAAACATACAAATACGGAAGGAGAGGAGACAAGAAAAAAGTGTGAAGAAGGACTGACATTGCGGGAATTGGCATGAACTCCTGACTTCTAGGACACACACGGACACGCTCATGATTCCCTCCACGTATGTACGAGCGCACGTGTGTCTGTATGCCTGTGCATGTACATGTGTATGCGCATGCATGTTTCCTGCTTCTGTCTGCTGAAAATGCCAAGAAGTTAACACTCTCTAGCAGCAGAGAGCATGGCCAGTGCCCGCACCTCGGTCTTTTAACTCTATTCACCACTACAAGGAACCAGGGCTTCTCAGAGAAACAGCTGACTGGGGGCAGGGGAGGCCAGGGCAGGGTGGCTATGAGACAAACCTGTGACACTGTTATGCCAGAGAGTAAGCGAGTGCTCAAAAAATGTCGCGGGCACTTCACCAGAACACAAGAGCCAGATCGAAGTGGCTCGCATTCGGCCAAATCTGGGATGCTCTGAGCACCCGGTTAAGTGCAGTGAAGTACAATTCTAAACCTCTGAAAAACACAGACATATGCACCCATGCCAACCACAGATAAAGCAATGGAGAAGGGAGGACTCCGCCACCGTGGCTGGGGGATGCGGAGGGAGAGCTGAGCGGGGAGGAGGCACCTGCAGCCTTCGCAGGGAAGCCCGGGCAGGCGGAACCAGCAGCGGGTGCGAATCCGGGGAAGGCTTTCGTGACGAGCAGGGTAGCTGCACGGTTAAAAGTGTCTCCACACAGACTGCTTATTAGTTGCAAAGTGAAGAAGTAGCACCCACACAGTGGAAAAACTGAAAAAGTTGGGTAATCAAAACGCATACCAATGGGGGAGGAGGTGGTCAGTGCGAGTGTCCAGATGTGAGACCCCGAGAAGGACACAACAGAGTCTCCCAGCCAGAAAGGGATATCCTGAATTCAAATCAGGAGGCAACGTCAGGAAAATTTCTTAAAAAAGAAAAAGGAGGACCTGTACTCTTCAAAAATGCTAGTGTCATGAAAGAGCTAGGGAGAGTGCAATACCTGACCCTAAACTGGGTCCCATGCTAGAGGGAGAAAATGCTGTAAAACACATAATTGGGTCAACTGATAAAACTGGAGTACAGATGACAGATTAGATACACTTATTGTATCGATGTTCAATCGACTGAAGTTGAGAACTCGTACTGCGGTCAGGTAAGGGCGTATCCATCGTTAGAAATGTGTACTGACGTCCTTCAGGGGCAAGGGCTGTGATGTCCACAACTAACTCTCCGGTGATGAAGAAAGTACTGTCTGCTGACATCTCCACCTGCGTATCTGCAGGAAGCATCTGGGAGAGCACAGGGGGAAATGTCAACGACACTGAATCTGGGCAAAGACATCTGGGAATTCTCTGTACTCTTCTTGAAGCTTTTTCCTAAGCTTGAAATTATTTCCAAAGAAAAAGTTAAATGATTGAAGCAAGCTCAGGAGGGATTCTCTGTTCTGCAAGAGGCTCGCCAGTCACTGGAAACCAAGCGCCCCTGTGCATCTAGGCCTGCCTGTCCCTGTCCAGTTGACAACCGACACATTCACAGTATTTCTGTTCATGTACTTTGGTGACACTTCTATTGCGTGAAATAAGGCAACAAGATGCAGGTGGATCCTCCTCAGCCACTGAGATTCTTGGCACTCCTTCCGCTGTGCACTTGTCAAATCCCTCAGGTCACTCGCCATCTGGCTGGGCAATGCCAAACACCCTCCTCATCCCTAGCTGTTCAGTATGGACTCACACCACACAATCTTCCAATCCTGCCTGGAAGGAGCGTCTCCTCCTCTTCCTCCCTAGGGAATCCCTGGTTCCAGGGGAAAGTGGTCTAGGTTGGGAGGGGAGGCTGGGGCACGTCCACCTGGGCAGTGAGCTGCTGGGGAAGGTGCCATGCTGGGCTGTGTTCGCAGGAGGCAGGGCCTCCCAAGAGGACACCCTTCCCTGGAATCCAGCCCGGAGACACCGCTGCCCACGCAGGTGCAGCCTGGCCAGTTCACACATGTTACAGGCAGCCATAGCACAGAAGCCAAGAGCCAGGGGTCCAGTGGTCCAGGCTGTGCCTGGGCAGGGACCCAAAGCCTGTCGGAGAGAGACAGAAAGCCTGGAGGAAGCCTCCACGTCCTGCAAGGAACAGAGGGCCCAGTGCGGGGCTGGTGCAGCCTGTGCTCATGCCGGGAGCAATGACCCACAGGTTGGCTGGCACCGCCAGGCAGAGGAGCCAGAAGACACAAAGCCTGGAAGCTGCGTGTGTGGGAGGTTCCGAATAGGAAATGCAAGGCAGCTCTTTATCTGCACAGCGATGAGCCACCAGAGGGCCCCTCAGCACCCTGGGCATTCTCCCCTCCCTGCGGGCCCACCCTCTCTTGCCCAGCAGGCTGCCTCTGCAGACAGCCTCCACTGGGCTCCCTGCCCCTGGCTCCCGTGGGTGCAGAGGGAATGGCGGGGTGGGGGAACTTCCCCCAGTGCGCCCTGCCAGGCTGTGGTCCGCCGTGGCTCCTCCTGTTGCCGGCCCTGGCATGCATTACCATCCCTCACCAGTCTCCCTCACCGTCCCTTCTGTGAAGCAGAAGGCCCTTTATAAATAACGCCTTCATCAAGCTCGTTTAAATAACCTGTTCTAAGTGGACCATTTGTCTTCTGCCAGGATTCTCACCCGAACAGCGCCCTTCCATGGGCTGATGTGTCCCTGTGCCAGGTACATGGTTTGGGGGGCAGAGCCATCTGGATTTCAGTCCCCACTGCTACTTGGGTCAGATGGCCTTGCTCAGCTGAGAACCTGCACAAGTATCTGGCGGCCATGCGCGGTCAGGTTGTGAGCAGCTGGGATCTGCTTTCGGAGGGAAGACGACCAGCGGCCTGCAAAGAGGGAGGAGGGGCAGAGCGCCCCAGGCCGCGCCAGGGCGGCCGGCCTAACAGGAATTCGGAGAAGGGTGGCAGGCAGAGACGTTCCGGGAAACTTGCAGGACCCTGGCGGTTACCAGCCCGCAAGGCTCCGCACGCCCAGGTGGCACCTCCCACCGCCCCTGCGGCCACGTGGCCGGGCGTTCGTCCCCGCGCTCCTCAGAGCCCTGTGGCTGGCGGCGGGACGCAACTCGCCGCTTCCCGCTGCAGCAGCTCAGCAGGGAGCGTGTCCCGCCGGCGGGACGCGGGGACGGGCGGGACGCCAGGATCCGCCGCACCTGCGAGCGCACAGCGGCCATCGCACGCGCGGGTCCCACCGCCCGCGTCCCCGCGCCACGGCGCCACCCGGTGGCCGTTCGAGGAGAGACCCGGCCGCGCGCACAGCCTGCGGCGTCTCCGTCGTCGATAGTCCACGGTTCACCCCTCAGCGGGCGGCGCGGCCTCAAATTTCTCCTTTTCTCTGTGTCTGCTGTTTCTTACACATCAGTGACTCAGCTCAGAAGGCCATTCCGCAAATACACGGCCGCAGGCGTCCCTCCACCCGCGTCCTGCCCCTCCCTCAGCGTCCCAGCGTCTCTGCTCACGTCATCGCGGTGGCTGCTAAATCGCTGTTTTCATCATGAATTACCGGATTCTAACGATTTAGCATTTAGACTGATCACACAATGTTTCCAAGTGCATTAGCATTTTGTTTTGAAAATTCCATATATCCACCCCCCGCATTTGTAAATGCTGGTAGGGTCCACATTTTTAGAACCTTGGAATTAAAATTTTTGATATTGCTAACATATAACACAAGTGAAATGATAAAGTTGGAGGCAAAACTTGACATTATTCCTTCCTGCACAGATATCCTGTGGGTCAGGACACAGATAAAGGTAGAGTTATGTGTGGTTAAGCACAAAGGCGCCAGAATAATTAAGGCACTAGGACACCCAAGCAATAAACACACAAACAGCTCAAAATATGAATAGAGAATTTGCGTAGACATTTCTTTAAAGAAGATATACAAATGGCCAATTTGCACATGAAACGATGCTCAACATTATTAATCAGGAGGGAAATGCAAACAGAAGCACAGTGAATGCCACTGCACACTATGGGATGGCTACAATCAAAACCAGACAGTAACGAGTGTCGCTGAAGATTTGGAAACCTGGTGGGGATGTAAAATGATGCAGGCACTTTGAGAAATTGGCTTTTTCTCAAAAAGTTAGACATAGAGTTACAACATGACCCAGCAATTCCAATTCTAGGTAATACCTAAGAAAAATAAAACATATGTACAGACAAAAATTTGGACATAAATGTTCACAGTAGGATTATTGATAAAAGCCCCAAAGTAGAAACACACAAATGTCCATCAATGAGAGATAAATATTGATAAACTATGGTATACACATACAATGGACTATTACTCAACCGTAAAAAGGAATTGAGACGGAGGAGCAGGGCCCCCTCTTAGGGGCCTGCCGAGCTCACCAAACATGTAAAGTAGGGAAAATCTCGAGTCCCCTCAGGGCGGTTCCAGGCACCTAGCCAGCCTTGAAAAGCAAATGGAAATAACGATGGCCTGCAAGCAAGGCATGCCAAGGTGTTTTGGTCCCCTGTGGAAACTAAAAGATGGCATCTTAACACATGTTCTCATTTTTCAGAAAGAAACCCCTGCTGGATGGAAACGCAGGTAAGTGGGAACTGAGGAGGTGAAGTCTGACCTCTGGTCTCTAAGTTTCTCCCTGAGGGGCCTGGAGAGAGTCACACTCACCTCCATGTCCCTTCTGGCTAATCAAAGAATCTCTGCACCCACCTATGACCCTGAAAGCGCCCGCTCCAGGATAGCCTGCCTTTTTTGGTCCAGGCCAATGTACAACCTCCATGTGCTGATTCCCAGCTCTGCCTGACTGAAACGTACCCCTGCCTTTAGAAACCCCGGCTGGTAAGTCATTGAGGAGTGTGATGTTCCTTGCTTGGCGCCATGCAATCAAAATGCCTCTTTCTCTTGCTGCAACCCTCAGCTTCAGTGCCTGGCTTTGCTGCGCTGGGTGAGTGGACCCCCCGACTGGTTTCAGTAACTGAATGAAATATTGATGGATGTTATATGTGGATGGAAACATTAGGCTAAGGACAGGAAGCCAGTGATGAAAGACCACATACTGTATTACTATTTATGTCAAATGTCCAGGATAGGCAAATCCATAAAGACAGAAAACTAATGGTTGCTGGGAAGAAGGGCTGATGGGAGAAAGGGAGAGTGATTGCTTGTGGGTACAGGGCTTCTTTCCGGAATGATGAAAAAATTCTGGAATTAGATATTCAAGTTTTTCATCAGCGAGCTCCCAAGGATAGTGGTGATGGTTCCACAATCTTGTGAACACAGTAAAAACACTGCAGTGTACAATTTATTTTTTTTTTTGAGACAGAGTCTCGCTCTGTTACCCGGGCTAGAGTGCCGTGGCATCAGCCTCGCTCACAGCAACCTCAAACTCCTGGGCTCAAGCTATCCTCCTGTGTCAGCCTCCCGAGTAGCTGGGACTACAGGCATGCGCCACCATGCCCGGCTAATTTTTTCTATATATTTTTAGTTGTCCAGCTAATTTTTTTTCTATTTTTAGTAGAGACAGGGTCTTGCTCTTGCTCAGGCTGGTGTTGAACTCCTGAGCTCAAACAATCCGCCCGCTTCGGCCTCCCAGAGTGCTGGGATTACAGGCGTGAGCCTAGCAGTGTACAATTTTAAGAGGAGTGAGTTTAATGATATGTGAATTATATCTCCATCAAAAAAAGAACAAATGGCAATCTTTCTGGATTAGAATTAAATTACACTGTGGGATTTCCACGTTCTTATTTCTGTTTTATCAATGATTGTATCTCATCTATTTTATGCCAGATTCTGCCAGGAGGTATGGAGGATACAGAAATGAATCAAAATGGACATGACCATCATAAAATGCACACTCTGATAATGCACTTAGGCTACGCTTATAAATATCTACAATAAAAGGTAATAAATGTTACAAGGAATAACATAATAAAATGAGTAGCAGCCGGGTGTGGTGGATCATGCCTGTAATGGCAACACTTTGGGAGGCCAAGGCGGGAGGATTGCTTGAGGCCAGGAGTTCAAGATCAGTCTGGGCAACATAGTAAGACTGATTCCTACAAAAAAATTTAAAAATTTGCCATGTGTGGTGGCACATGCCTGCAGTCCTAGCTACTGGGGAAGTCGAGGCGGAAGGATGACTCAAGCCCAGGAGTTCAAGGTTACAGTGAACTACGATGGTGCCACTGCACCCCGGCCCAGGCAACCTTGTCTCAGATAAATACATAAATAAGTAAGTAAGATTAAATGAGCAGAGTCCTAAGGAAGACACCTTCCAACAGTGGGGATCAGGAAAGTTTCAAAGAGGAGGTGATGCTGTAATGGCCCTTAAAATATGGGGAGTCCAGGGGAACCTCCAGAGCCAACAGGCACAGGACATGGGGAGGACTGGTCTGGCTGGTTCATAGTGCTTACGAAAGGAAAGCAGCCAATAAAGTGAAAACCAACACAGCTGGGTCATAAAGAGCCTTAAAACAACCCATCTTTAGGCAGGGAAGCATGCTTTCTTTCTAACCTCTCAGGAAAAATTGTCCAATTTCTCTGTTGGAAGATGCTATATCCAACACAACTAGGAACCTGTGATCCCACACTCTTCACATCCTGAATGTTCCAAGATTTTAGAAATATGCCTTAACAGTCCTGTTTGCTGCCAAGCACCAAATCATCAAAACAAAGACCAAATAGCAATTCAAAAATATGATGATGCCAGAGATAGTTTTTGTTTTCCCAGTGGCTCTGATGTTTCTCAAAGAGACTTCATCTACTACCTGGTGCACCCCAGGCCGATGTGCTTAAACTCTCAGAGCTCTTAGTGAATCCCTATGACCCCTCCCAAGAGGAATCGGTCCTTCATCAGTGGGCTCCAAAGGAAACAATCTGCCTTCAAAATGCATGAATGTCTTTAGCTTGCAACATTGATTTTTACTATGTTTTACACAACGTAAAACTCACTAACACAGGCATCCAGGAGTGTAACATTTTCTTACGGTGATGCAGCACATATCTATGTTTCTGTCTGTTTCATCATTATAAGGAAATAAAAGAACAATGCAAAGAAATCAGTGCCTCTCTTCAAAGATTCATGGTGAAATTAAGTTCAGAAATAATTTTAGAAAATTTTAAAGGAATTTATCTTAAAAAGCAACACTGAGGCTTCGGACAAGAGCAAATACCAGTTAGAAACAATCCTGAGCTCTCACCTGAGTTGTCCAACTCAGAATTGCAACGAGTCCCAGAAGCCTCTTTCCTTGGGCTCCTGAGACTGCGGAAAGTCGGGAGTCCCTGGAAGCAAGTCTGAAAACGCAGCCAGAAGCAGGCAGAGTCAGGACAGGGGAGAGGCTGGCCCAGTAAATGCTGTTTCAGGCTTATGTTAGCAACTTTGGGGGGCGGGGGGCCTGGTGTAAACAGGAGATGAAGGGAACAGAACAGACAAGCCCATCAGTTAGTAACACTGCAGTGAACCCAACAATAAAGCAGCTCACAGTTTCATGAAGTTGCACTTCCTCTGTGGTCGCAGCACAGCGTGAAGGTGCTTTGTGTTCCTGCTACCGCAGCGTGAGTACGTGAGTACGCGGCGCTCCCCGCTTCCTGCTCCCTCCTGCCACAGCAGGAAGGCTCAGCTTCCTTCTTTCTTGGACTAGAGCATCTAGGCACACTTCCCTCTTTACGGGATACCATGAAGGTGTGCTTCCCTATTTTTACACTACAGCGTGAACGGGTGCTTCCTTCCTCCCTCAACTACAGCATGAAGTCACACTTCTTTCCTGACCCAGAGCACGAAGCACGTTTCCTTCTTCCTCATACTACAGGAATGTGCACTTCCTAATTCATTTTACGGTGGCATGAAGGCGCGCTTCCTTCTGTCTTACACGACAGCATGAAGGCGCAGCTCTTTCTTCTTTATACTGGAGCATGAAGGTGCACTTCCTTTTTCCCGACAGTGCAGCCTAGAGCTATTATAAGATGCTATGGGACTAGGAAGGCCAGGAAGAGGAGCACATCTTGGCCGGGCCTTGAGGTTGAGCGGGGCATATGCTAAGTGGACAAAGAGTGAAAGTACCCTATGGGCTCAGGAAGGGCCGGTGCAAAGGCAGGAGGCCTGGCGGAGCATGGGGCGCACTGGCCTGGATGAGACTTGTTCCTCAGATTTGCTCTGGGAACAAACAGCAGCAGCTTGAAGAATGGATTACGTGGAGCGCAGAGTTCAGAGGCAGAAAAACTAGGGTGGGTGCCTTGGCAGCCGTGCTGGGCTGAGAAGAAAGGGCCTAGACCAGGCGGACGGAGGAGGAGTGGATGTGAGGTCAGAGCGAAGGTCTGTGTGGCCAATGGGGTGTGGATGACGAAAGACAGGGAGGAGGAGAGGGTGCCTGCGAGCCTCCAGTTTGGGCCGAGGGCCAACGCTGACACGTGGAGCAGGAGAGGGAGGCGGGGCGAGGGAGGACTTGGGGAGGAGCACACCAGACCCGCAGGAGCCGGGAGGGAGAGAGGGAAGGAAAAAGAGAACAGAATAAATGAATTCTATGCAAGCACCGGTCCGTCACCTGGGCTTCTGTCAAGGCGACATCATTTAAAAAAAAATGTAAACACTCTAGGAAAACAGCGATTTAGATCTCTTCTTAAGGGGACATGTGGAACCATTATCAGGCTGAATTTTAAAGAAATTTTATGTTGGGTTTAGCTGCACACGGAATGCGGGCTCCCTAAGGGCAGGTTTGTTTTCGCCTTTAATCTGTTTGTATCCTCACTGCCTGGATAGTGCCTGAAATACGGAGGCGCTCAGTGATCACTTTCTGAGTATCTGTGAGCGGATGCCACCCTGTGGAAAGGCATTTCTAGCACAGCACTTCCTCAGGCAGGTGAAGGCCAGGCTGCGTGTCTCTGAGGAGTGTGGACGTGTGACAAGGCACGTGCTGGAGTCTGGGACATGGGGGGCTGAGGGCTGGGCAGGCGCTTCCACGGGGCAGGTTCCCGAGCGCTGCGTCAGCTCCTGCGCCACTTAGAAACAAAGCACAGGGCGGCACGGTGGTGCCCGCCTGCAGTCCCAGCTACTCGGGAGGCTGACATAGGAGGACCGCTTGAGCCCAGGAGTTTGAGGTTGCTCTGAGCGAGGCTGATGCCACGGCACTCTAGCCCGGGCAACAGAGCGAGACTCTGTCTCAAAAAAAAAGAAAAAAGAAAAAAAAAAAAGCAGAAGAGCATCTTCCTTCACTGAATGAAAGATGGAACCTCAGAAAGGTCAAAGGGCACCTAAAAACTCTGGCGGCTCTTGCAGCTCACACCTTGCCCTCAGGGAGCCAGAGCCACCAAGGCTCAGTGCCGTGATGGGCCTTGGACAGAGGGGTTTTCACAAGTAGCGACAGGGATTCCTGGGACAGGGCGCTCTGCCGGACCCCAGGAAGGGCACTCAGGCTCGGGCTCCTCTGACTCGGGGTGCGGGGGGGCAGGTGATGGCAAGGAAGGCAGTGGAGTCTGTCTGGGAGCTTCACATCTAACCCCCCAAGAATCCTGTGAGGAAGGTATGACGCAGAGAGGTTACAGAGGTGGCCGAGGGAAGAGTATGGCCAGACTCGAACCCCAAGCTGCTGACGCCAAAGCCCATTTTCTCTCTTTGAACTGTGGACTGGCCCTTGTTCACCTCCTGGCTTCACGAGATTAGCCTGTCCTGTGACCTGTGTCATATGATCTCTCAATCAACTCATATTTTTACTTAAATTTATTTTAAAAGGTCGGTGGTGGATAGGGAAATGAAAAGATGGCCGATGGGAAAGCTAGGAAGGGCCCAGCCTCGGAGGGCGGAAGGCGCTCAGAGAGAGGCGGGCCGGGAGGCCCCGAGGCCGGGGCGCTGGCGCCCTGTGGAAGGACAGGCTCCCTCTGCCAGAGCTGCCAGAGATGGGGCGCAGAAAGGGATGGAATGTGGGGCTCCGGGCTGCGACGCTGCAGCTCACACACGAACCTGCTCACCAACGCTTCCCACAGCTTTCCTGAGCACTGCCGAACCGGGAAGCAGCCAAGATGTCCACAGGTGAATACATGCACAGACCGTCACTCACTGCCAGGGAGAAATGAGCTGCGGAGCCACAGGAAGACACATTACTAAGCGAAAGAAGTCTGAGCAGGCCGCACACGGCATGATTCCAGCCCTTTGACATTCTGGAAAAGGCAAGAGTGTGATGTATGCTTTGCCATAACAAAGTACCACAGACTGGGTGGCTTAAACAACAGAACTTTATTTTCTCACAATCTTGGAAGTTAGAAGTATGAGACCAAGGTGTCAGCAGGGTGAGTCTCCATTGGGTCTTCCTTCTGCATGTCTGTGTCCTCATCTCCTCCTCTTATAAGGACACCAGTCATGCTGGATTAGGGCCACCCCAATCTCATTTACCTTAATTACTCTGTAAAGCCCCAATCTCCAAATAGTCACATTCTGAGGTACCGGGGTTAGGACTTCAGTATGTTACTTTTGGGAGGACACAACTCAGCTCATAAAATTTGAGTGTTACTCTGGCCCATTTATTTAGTGATCCAAAATGCCGCTAGTTTTGAGTAGGCCCAGAACAAAAGAAGGCTGTGCAACACGTCCAGGCTGTTGTGCAAGCTCCCACGGTGCTCGAGGTGTCTTTAGCAGACGGGATTGTTTGGAGCCGTTGCCAGGCCCCTGCAGGTGACCCCCAGCCCTGCCATCCCCTGTGCGTAACGACTCTCCGTTTGAAGACGGCTCGTGGCCTGCTGCTGGGCTTCAGCTGAAACTGAACACTTGACCATGGGCCACGGTGCGCCCAGGTGACCTGAGCTGCCCGTCACCACCTGGGCTCTGTCTGACCCACCAACCTATAGCACTGGCGTGCGCAGCGGCACTCCACCCTCAAATGGAAGCGGCACATACGTGACCGGGCCCGAGCAGGCACAAGGAGGTTATGTGAAAAGGTGGCCCAAGTGTCCACGGTCCCCACTCCTGCTACGCTGCCTTCTCTGCCCAGCCTGCGCCTACGGCCTTGTGGAGTCCCCTGCGATCGGCTGACAGAGCAGAAATCTCGGGCTACGAGGATGGCTGGCCATGTAGGAAGTGCGGGGACCACCCGGAAGTGGATGGCTGCAGCACCGCAGCCCCTCCCGGGGCCATCCCGGAGGCTGTGGCGAAGGGAGCCCCTCCCCGCGGGCAGAAGCATGAGAAATGCATTTCTCCTGCATGAGCCACGCAGTTGGTGGCTCTTGTTCCGGCAGCCCCAGGAAACAGGTACAGATTATGCTAACACACTGACAAGAAGCCCATCGGGAAAGGACGCACACTGTGTGATTCCATCTATGTGACTTTCCGGAAAAGGCAAAACCATGGAGACAGTAAGAACATCAGTGGTTGCCAGGGCTAGAGGAGGGGGAGGGACAAACAGAGCACGAAGGAACTCTTACAGCACCGCAACTATTCTGTGCGAGACCGTAACGGTGGGCACATGTCCGAACCCACAGAATGTATCACCGCAAAAGTGAACCCTGATGTGCAGACTTCAGTAAATCATGCTTTAATATTCACTCTCCAGTTGTAACAAATGTGCCACACTAATGCAAGATTTTGTTTGTTTGTTTGTTTTTTTGAGACAGAGTCTCACTCTGTTGCCCGGGCTAGAGTGCTGTGGCATCACCCTAGCTCACAGCAACCTCAAACTCCTGGGCTCAAGCGATCCTCCTGCCTCAGCCTCCTGAGTAGCTGCAGGCACATGCCACTATGCCCGGCTAATTTTTTCTATTTTTATTAGAGATGGGGTCTCACTCTTGCTCAGGCTGGTCTCGAACTCCTGACCTCAAGTGATCCTCCTGCCTCAGCCTCTCCAGTAGCTGGGACTATAGGCACACACCACTATGCCCGGCTAATTTTTTCTATTTTTAGTAGAGACAGGTCTCGCTCTTGCTCAGGCTGGTCTCAAACTCCTGAGCTCAAGCAATCCTCCTGCCTTGGCCTCCCAGAGTGCTGTGATTACAGGCGTGAGCCACCACGCTTGGTCATAACACAAGATGTCAATAGGGGATGCTGCAGGGGGAAGGGGTATGTGGAACTCTCTGTACCTTCCCTCAACTTCCCTATAAACCTAAAACTGCCCTAAAAATAAAGTCTATTAATTTAAACAACAACAAAAACCAAAAAAGAAACAGGGCTGCTCACAGACCAGAGCTTGAAGTCTACGTAGCCAGAGCAACGTCCACGACAACGCCGCAGAGCCAAGCCACTGCCCTCCTTCGGATGCAGACACGCAGCCCTGAGATGTTGCGGACTCTGGACCCACTGCCAGAACCGCCGCAGCTGCTCTCCCTGGACACTGGAGGTGGCCAGCTGGGGTCCTCGAAGTGCCTGCTTCTTGGTGCGCTGGTTTCTGAGCTGGGAAAGGTGAGTCCATTGCAGGGGCGGAGGGAAGGGGGGGCCCTGCTCCCAGCTGAGCCGCAGCTGCATGGAGGCCAGGAAGCACCTGTCTGGGCTTTTCAGCTTCCCAGAGAGAGGAGGCTCTGCCTTATAAGAGGAACAGCTTATAAAAGCGTATATGCTGGGGACCTACCAAACAGGGGCAGAGGCAGGAGGCCAAAACTAATGACGAATGTCCAGCACACTGACAATTCTTCTATCGGAGGGAGGCAAGACCAACTCTCCACACAGCAGCAGGCTGGATTCTACAGCACACTACTCAGAGTGCTGTCGGAAACAGGAGTGTAAGCACCACCCGGGAACTTGTCAGAAATGCAAATTCTCCGGCCCCACCTCAGGCCTCCAAATTGAACACCGAGGGTTTAGCCCAGAAATCTGTGCAAGACTCCTGTGGTGCTGATGTGCAGCGAAGCTTGAGAAGCACTGCTGTAAAACTTTTCCTAACCATGACCCAAATTTAAAAAAGAGAAACAAAAATAGACAGAAAGAAACAAAGAAAAAACAATAGCAAAAGAGCTGCTTTTTCACTTCTGTAATGAGAAGGACAGAAAGTGTGACCAGAAGCCAGGTGAAATGCCAGGCACAAGATGGGTGTGGCCAGAGGACTCCTGGGCCCCAGAGTCGTCTCCATCCTCGTCCCTAAGGCTGCAGGTATGTCAGGCCCCGTGTCAAAGGGGAATTATGGTTGCAGGTGGAACGAAGGCTACAAATCGACTGACCTTAAGAAACGGAGATTATCCTGGATTATTCTGGTGGGCCCAAGGTCATCACAAGCGTCCTTAAAAGTGGGAGAGGGAGAGAGAAGAGGCTGAACCGGAGAGATGGCAGCATGAGGACCTGCCCAGCGCTACTAGCGTTGAAGTGAGGAAGCGACCACCAGTCAAAGAACGTGGGTGGTCTCCAGACACCGGAAAAGGCGAGGAAACAGTGTTTCCCCCGGAGTCTCCGGAAAGGAACATGGGCCTGTGGACCCCTCTCTCCCAGCACAGTGAGACTCTGCCAGGACCTCTAACCCACAGAAGTGTAAGATAACACATTCCTGCTGTTTCAAGCCACTAAACTTGTTGCAGTTTGTTGCAGCAGCAACTGGAAATTAATAAATCAGGCTTTCAGCTCTTGCCTACTCTCCCCAAGAGTGTATACAGCCCCTTCCAAAGAGCAGGTCTTCCTCCTCATCTCAAGCCAAACCCACTTCTCATGCTCAGAACAGAAGGGAATTCTTTTTGTGTACAAAAGGGCATAAGCAGAGCGGGGAGAGGTGCCACACTTCCATTAGCGCTTGCTACTGTGCATGCCCCTGGCCAGGAGTGACTCCTGGGGCCCACGGACAGAGAACAGGGGAGTGGGGCCTCCAAGAACACGCAGGCGGCCCTGGAGGCACTGGGCTTCCTGCGGAGGCCACCTGTTTTGGGGGACATTGATGTAAAGGGCTGGAGCACTTTGGCATATCTGGATTATACCACCTTGTGTGTGACGGACCACTGAGTCATGCCTTCATGCATTTGATAAATATTTGAGTGTCTACTACTAATATTAACTAATACATGGTAATAAATGGGGATAGTTATTGCTCTTGATAAAAATGATCTTCTGGAATAACTATTCACATGTTTGAGGTTATCTGTGGAGTCTGGACCACAGGTTAGCAGACCATGGCCTGTAGGCTAAATGTGGCCCACTGTCTGTTTTTATATGAAATAAGAATAATTTTTACATTTTTAGATGGTGGGCAAAAAACAACAAAGAATATTTCATGACATGTGAAGTATTCAAATTTTAGTGCTTATAAAGTTTTCCTGGAACACAGTAACATTCATTCATGGGTCCTCTCTGGCCGCTCTCCTGTTGTGCATACTATACACATTTTATTTTTTGTTACCAGTACACACACACTTTGTCAAAACAAGAAACAGCTGGACTTAGAATGTCATGTTTGCATGGCACAGTGAAACGTGCACTATTTGTTATCTAATCAGATGGCAAAGCACTGTTGTATCGTGCGATGACATGTACCTCTGTTGAAAGAACATGTCGCCGTTAACAGGCCTAGCACTTGTCACAAGGTTCCCAACTCACAGAAAAGCAATGGTCAGGAAAAATCAGAAAACTTAAAATGGAATGTCTCATCACAGCAGAATTTTCTTCACCAAAGTAAGTTTCTGAGTGGCTCATTTGATAGCCAAGCAAGAAAAATCATTTGCTGGTGGTAAGTTAATTAAATCATGTTTGGTTGCAGCAGCTGAAGAAATGTATCTAGAGAAAACAAACTGTTAGCTTTTCAGTGAAAAGAGTTGAGAGCATTGGGAACAACATTAACAGTCAATTCAAAACCAAGGTGAGTGATTTTGAGTGGTGTTTTTTGGCTTGTGATGTTAACATTTGGTTCATGCAAACCTCAGGGCATTTGCACCTGTCTCTCCATATCATATCAGTTGTTAATGTCACTGTCAGTTATTAATTGTCAATGCCAAGTTCAGAGTGACTGAAGAATTAGCCTCTATGAACAGTCTTTGTGGAACAACTATGGTGAGGATATTTTCAAAGACATTAAGAAAACATTAATTCACTATGATGAACTACCACTGATGGTGGAAAAAATATATGTGGAACAGAAAAAGGCTGATTTGGACAAATTTACAAATCTTGTGAAAACGTAACATATTTGAATCCCATAGTTATTTACTGTATTACTCACCAGCAAGTATTCTGCAGAAAATATGTGAATTTGTCATGAACTATTTTATCGAACCACTAGCATCAGCGATTAACTTTATTTACTTTTGTGGACATTGTCTCATCTGTTCCATTGATGTGGAGCAAAAACAGAAGCTGAGTCTCCTGACTTACAGCAGTTCTGTGGTTTAGTAGTGGTAAAGTTTTATTGTTAGTTTTTGAGCTCAGGGTTGAGATAGAAATTTTTCTAGAAGAGAAGAACCTCTGACAATCTCTATTATTGAACATTGAATTGCTTTGGGAATTAGCTTTTGTTGAAAACTTGTTTCTTAAGTAATTCAATATAAAATTTTAAGGCAAAACTGCACTTATATGCAAATCTTATACCTTATGCTTTTCAGTGCCGGGGTGCTCCGCCCAAGCCAGGAGGGCAGCCGCAGTTCGCGATCTTCCTTTGGCGTGTTCACCCTCAGGGCAGCTCAGACAGGTGGCTGAACCTGGTGCCGCTGGTCCTGAGAGTGGGGTGGGGAGATGCAGGGGAGAGGTCCCAGTTCCAGGCAAGAGAGACCCCTCGTCCATACCCAACAGGAAGGTGTGGAGGAGCACAGGGGAGCAGGGGCTGTGACCGCGCCCCGTCCTCCACCCCCCACTGGAGAACTGCCATGCTGGAGAAGGCAGCGCACCGGGTCTGAATCAGCATGGCACCTGGTTCCCATGGCAACTGAATGCCTGGGCCTGCGGGCTGAGCTGGAGCAGCAGCCGCTCCCACCGCTCGCTGCAATAGGAAGCATGGCCCTGGCAGAGACCTCTAGGGATAGAGGGGCCTACGGCCATCGCCTTGGGGTCTAGTGGTAGCAAAGGGGTGCGCAGTTTGAGATTCCCCCTCCCCCCTACGAGCAGCACGCAGAGACGCGCGCCAGCGGTCAGCACGTGAACTGTGGGGCTGCTTGAGAGCCAGTCTTGGGTGGAGAGGGACCAACCAGAGGGGAGAGTGCTGTGGACTCCAGAGGACAAAACAGGGAGGGCACACGCCCCATCGCGCAGACAGGCTGCGGACAGGCACAGAAGGCTGGCAGGGCCCTTGCGGTCACACGTTAGGCCCCGCCCACCGGGAGCCGCGGTCCGGCTCGGAGAGCGCGCCCCGAATTCCGTATCAGCAGCTCCCCCCAGCGGCCAGACAGGCAACCTCTGCGCCCCGGAGGCTTCGCAAAGCCCCACGCCCGGGCTCCTGCACTCTAGGCACGCTCTATCTCGCTCCTTCCCTCCGCCTTGGAGGGAACAGGGTCCAAGCAACCCCTGGGAAACTACGAGGGCCCTCCCAAACCTAGGGGCATTTGTATAACCCACCTAAGGGACCAGAGCCTACCACGGGCACAAAAGATTACCTCAGCATCTGGCTCTTCCTTGCAAACTACAGTCAACGAAAGCAGGAACAATCCCATAGGTAAACACAGCGCCTTCCAACTCAAGCAATTAGGGAGCAGTGGATGCGTATCCACAAGCACAATCCACCAGCTCGGAGATTAAGCAACGGGACGGGTGAAGACAATAGGTCAGGTAACCCAAGAGGTTCAACATACCTGCTAAACACCCCAAAGGCATCTCAGCACCAGCACTCCTTTCCCTGGAACAGTCATGGATCAATCCTTGGGAACTCAGAGACAGTGCCATAAGCCAGCCCTAGCACCCCCAGCTCTCAATCAGGAGGCCAGATAAGAAGGAATCAGCAAAAGAACTCCAGAAACATGAAAAATCAGAGTGAAAGGACACCCCCAAAGAAATCAATAACTCCTCATAGATGGATACCCACTTACACGAAATAGTTAAAATGATACATGAAAAGTTTCGAATATGGATTGTAAGAAAGTACAATGAAATACAAGAGAAAACAGAAACCCAACACAAAGGAACCACAAAAACAATGCAGGAATTTATGAAAAATTCTCTAAAGAAATCAAAGTAATAAAGAAAAACCAAACAGAAATTCTAGAAATGAAAAATTCATTCAAGGAATTACAAAACATGGTGGAAAGCCCCAAGAACAGGCTAGATCACAAAGAAGAAAGAATCTCAGAGCTTGAAGATAACACCCATGAGCTAAACAAGCAAGTTGAAGAGAAAGAACAGAGAAGTAAGAGGAACAAACAAAGCCTACAAGAAATGTGGATTATGTAAAGAGGCCAAACATAAGAATCATTGGCAGCCCTGAGGGTGAAAAAGAAAATACACAAGGGTCGGACAATTTATTTGAGGGAATAATTGAGGAAAATTTCCCTGGCCTAGCTAGGAATCTAGATACCCAGGTACAAGAAGCACACAGGACTACCAGGAGATTCATCATGAAAAGGCAATCACCACGTCACATAGTCATTAGACTGGCCAAAGTAAACATGAAAAAGGCACTCCTACGAGCAATAAAATGAAAATAGCAGATAATCTACAAAGGAAAACCTATCAGACTAACTGCAGACTTCTCAACTGAAACCTTATAAGCCGGAAGTGACTGGAGGCCCATCCCCAGTCTTGTAAAACAGAATAAAGGCCAATCTAGAATTTTATATCCTACAAAACTAAATTTCTTACATGAGGGAGAAATAAACACTTTCCCAGACAAGAAATCACTGAAGGAATTTGTGAAGACCAGACCTGCCCTGCAGGAAGTACTCAGACCTACATTATATGCTGATCAGCACAATAGACACCCACAAGTGTAAAATCATGCAAAAGCTAAAGTTCAGAGCGCGGATACCACAATGGCTCAAGGGGTAAAACAAAACAAGAAGGGTCTACCCAATAGGATGAACACAAATCCACCCCACTTATCAATTCTTTCAATAAATGCGAATGGCTTGAACTCCCCACTGAAGACATACTGAATGGATAAAAAAAATACAAGCCAAGTATCTGCTGTCTCTAGGAAACACTTACAAGTACTCATTCAGACTCAAGGTGAAGGGACGGAAAACAATATTCCACAGAAATGGAAACCAAAAGAAAGTTGGTATAGCTGTTCTCATATCGAATAACATAGATTTTAAATCAACAAAAGTAGAGAAAGGCAAAGATGGTCACAAACAATGGTGAAGGGAATGATTCAACAAAAAGACCTAACTATCCTAAATATTTATGCACCTAACACAGGAGTGCCCACATACATAAAGCAAATCCTACTCGATCTAAACAAAATAATAAACAGCAATGCCATAATAGCCAGGGAAGTCAACACCCCACTGTCAGAACTGGACAGATCCTCCAAACAGAAAATAAGCAAAGAAACAATGGACTTAAACAGAACTCTAGAACAAATGGGCCTAACAGATATTTACAGAACATTCTACCACCAAAATACTTAATATACGCTCTCTCATCAGCTCATGCAACTTTTTCTAAAATTGATCACATCCTAGGCTACAAAACAGGTTTCAACAAATTTTAAAAAATAGAAATTATACCATGTATTATCTTCTCAGACCACAGTGGGGTAAAATTAGAAATCAATTCCAACAGAAATACTCATCTCTACACAGAGTCATGGAACTAAACAACCTATTGCTGAATGATTATTGGGTCGAGGAGCAGATAAAGATGGAAATCAAAAGATTCTTTGAACTAAATGATAATGGGGACACAAGTTATCAAAATCTGTGGGATACAGCAAAAGTAGTCCTGAGAGGAAAACTCATAGCATTAAATGCCCACATCCAAAGGACAGAAAGAGCACATTAGATCAGAAATGTAATGAATCATCTCATGGAACTGGAAAAGGAAGACCAAACCAATCCTAAACCTGGCAGAAGACAAGAAATAACCAAGATCAGAGCAGAACTAAATGAAATCGGGAATAAAAGAACTACACAGAAGATTAATAAAACAAAAAGTTGGTTCTTTGAAAAGATAAACAAAATTGACAGGCCTATAGTTAGATTAACCAGAAGCAGAAATGAAAGGACTTTAATAAGCTCAATAAGAAATGAAAAAGGAAAAATCACAACTGGTATCACAGAAATACAATATCATCTTGGAATACTATAAAAATCCACATGCTCGTAAAACTGAAAACATGCAGGAAATGGACAAATTCTTGAAAGCACACAACCTCTGTAGGCTCAGTCAGGAAGAAACAGAACTCCTGAACAGACCAATATCAAACCCAAAAATTGAAACAGCAATAAAAAATCTTCCAACAAAAAAAAAGTCCCAGAACAGGTAGTTTCACAACCAAATTTTACCAAATGTACAAAGAAGAACTGGTACCTATACTGCAGAAATTATTCCATAACATTGAGAAGGAAGGAATCCTTCCCAGCTCATTCTGTGAAGCCAATATCACCTTGAAGCCAATATCACACTGAAGTCAGGAAAGGACATCAACAAAAAGAGAAAACTACAGACCAATATCCCTTATGAATATAGAGCAAAAATTCGCAATAAAATCTTAGCAAACCAAATTCAACTGCACATTGAAAAAATAATCCACTACAACCAAGTAAGCTTCATTCCAGAGATGTAAGAATGGTTCAACATATGCAAATATATAAATGTAATTCACCACACAAATAGAAGCAAAAACAAAGACCATACAGATCCTCTCAACAGATACAAAAAAAGCATTTGACAAAATTCAGCACCCTTTTACGATAAGAACACTTAACAAAATAGGCATAGATTGGACATACCTCAAAATTATTAAAGCCATATATGACAAACCCACAGCCAACATCATACTGAAAAGGGAAAAATTGAAAGCATCCCCGCTTAGACCTGGAACCAGACAAGGTTGCCCGTTGTCACTTCTTCTGTTCAACATAGTGCTGGAAGTCCTGGCCAGAGCAATCAGGCAATAGAAGGAAATCAAGGGTATCCAAATGGGGATAGAAGAGGTCAAACTATCGCTCTTTGCTGATGATATGATCTTATATCTAGAAAACCCCAAAGATTCATCCAAAAGACTCCTGGAATTGATAAATAAATTTAGCAAAGTCTTAGGTTATAAAATCAACGTAAACAAATCAGTACCATTTCTATACACCAACAACAGATAAGGCAAGAATCAAATCAAAGACTCAGTATCTTTCACAATGGCAACAAAGAAAATACAATACCTACGACTATATTTAACTAAGGAGGTGAAAGTCCTCTATAAGGAGAATTACAAAACACTGAGGAAAGAAACTCTGGAGGATATAAACAGATGGAAAAACATATCATGTTCATAATGGATTGGCAAAATCAACATTGTTAAAATGTCTATATTATCCAATATTTTTTACAGACTCAATGCAATCCCCATTAAAATATCAATGTCATTTTTCGCAGATCTAGAGAAAACAGTTCTATGCCTTATATGGAACCAGAAAAGACCCTGAACAGCCAATGCAACCTTATGTAATAAGAACAAATTGGGAGGCATCAGTCTACCAGATGTCAAGTTATACTTCAGGCTATAGTAACAAAAACAGCATGGTACTGGCACAACAACAGAGACATAGATCTATGGATTAGAACATAGAACCCAGATATGAATCCATCCTCATATTGCCATCTGATCTTTGACAAAGCAGACAAAAACATACACTGAGGTAAAGAATCCTTATTCAGTAAATGGTGCTGGGAATATTGGATAGCCACATGTAAAAGGCTGAAACAGAATCCTCACCTCTCTCCACTCACAAAAATTAATTCACAATGGATAACAGGCTTAAACCTAAGGCATGAAACTATAAGGATTATAGAAGAAAATATTAGACAAACTCTTACAGATTTTGGCCTATGCAAAGAATTTATGAAGAGGACTCCAAAAGCAATCACTGCAACAACAAAAACAAATGGGACCTAGCTAAATTAAAAAGGTTCTGCAGAGCCAAGGACACACTCAATAGAACAAATAGTCTACAGAATGGGAGAAAATATACAGCTGATAAAGGGCTGATAATGAGAATCTACAAAGAACTCAAGCAAATAAGCAGGAAAAACTCAAGCAACTCCATTAAAAAGTGGGCAAAAGACATGAACAGAAACTTTTCAAAAGAAGATAGACTAATGACTAACATACACATGAAAAAATGCTCAACATCTCTAATAATCAAGGAAATGCAAATCAAAACTTCAATGAGATATCACCTAACTCCAGTGAGAATGGCTTTTATCAAGAAGTCCCAAAGCAACAGATGCTGGCATGGATGTGGACAGAAAGGTTTGCTTATATACACTGTTGGTGGGACTGCAAACTAGTACAACCTCTATGGAAAGTAGTTTGGAGATTCCTCAAAGAACTAAAAGTAGACCTACGATTTGATCCAGCAATCCCACTACTAGGTATCTACCCAAAGGAAAAAAAGGCATTCTATAAAAAAGACATCTGCACTAGAATATCTATAGCAGCACAATTCACAATTGCAAAGATGTGGAAACAACCAAAGTGCCCATCAATACATGAGTGGATTAATAAAATGTGGTATATGTATACCACGGAGCATTACTCAGCCATAAAAAAAAAAAAAGGCGATCTAGTATTTTTCGTAACAACCTGGATGGAACTGGAGACCATTATTCTTAGTGAAGTATTGCCAGAATGGAAAAATAAACACCACATGTACTCAATACTAAATTGGAACGAATCGATTGACACTTATATGCACATATGGAAGTAAAACTCAAGAGAAATCAAGTAGGTAGGAGTGGGGAGAAGGGGATGGGTAAATGCACACCTAACGGGTACAATGCACACTAACTGGGTGAAAGGCACACTTACAACTTTGATTCAAACTGTACAAAAGCAAATTATGTAACCAAAACGTGTACCCCCATAAAACTGTGAAATATAAAAAATTTAAAAAAAGAAAATTAACATGCAAAAAATAAAATAAAATGTATAAAATCAGTTGCATTTCTATATGCAAACCATGAACTATCAAAAAATGAAATTATGAAAACAATCCCATTTATAACAACATCAAAAATAACAAAATACTTAGGAATTAACGTAATCAAGGAGGTGAAAGACTTGTATACTAAAAACTACAAAACAGTGATTTAAGAAATGAAATAAAACACAAATTAAAAAAAAAATCTGAGGTTCATGAATTGGAAGACTTAAAATTGTTAAAATTTCCATACTACCCAAATCTATCTACAGATTCAATGCAATCTCCATGAAAATCCTAATGGCGTTTTTATGTAAAAATAGAAAAAAAAATACTAAAATTCATGTAGAATCACAAAATACCCCAAGTAGACAAAGATATCTTGAGAAAGCAGAACCAAGCTAGAGGTATGGCACTTCCTGATTTCAAAACATATTACAGAGATACAGTAATTAAAACAGTATGGTACTGGCATAAAGATGGATACATAGACGACCGGAACAGAATAGAGAGCCCAGAAATTAATCCACACATATATAGTCGACTGATCTTTGACAAGGGTGCCAAAAACACACAATGGAGAAAGGATAGTCCCTTCAAAAAACAGTGTTGGGAAAACTGCATATCCACATAGAGAAGAATAAAAGTGGATCCTTATATTATACTATACATAAAATTAACTCAAAATGGATTAAAGACATAAACATAAGACTTGAAACTGTAAAACAACTAAAAGAAAAAATAGGAGAAAAGCTTCTTGACATCCATTGGTCTTGGCAATGATTTCCTGGATATCACATCAAAAGCACATGCAACAAAGCCAAAACAGAAAAGTGGGACTACGTCAAACTGAAGAGCTTCTGCATAGCAAAGGAAACCACCAACACAATAAAAATGCAACCTGTGGGACGGGAGAAAGTATGTGCAGATCACATACAGGCACATCCTGTTTTACTGCACTTTGCTTTACTGCTCTTCGCAGATACTGCGTTTTTTACAAATTGGAGGTTTATAGCAACCTTGTGTTGCACAAATCTATTGGTGCCATCTTTCCAACAGCATGTGCTCATTTAAGTGTCTCTGTGTCACATTTTGGCAATTGTTGTAACATTTCAAACTTTTTCATTGTTATTCTACCTGTCATGGTGATCTGGGATCAGTGATCTTGGATGCTATAATCTTTGACTGTAGTCGTTTTGGGGTGTCATGAACCGTGCCCACGTAAGACGGTAAACTTAATCCATAAATGTTGTGTGTGTTCTGACTGACTAGCTGTTCCCCAATCTCTCTCCCTCTCCTTTGGCCACCCTAATTTCCTGAGACACAATATTGAAATTAGGCCAATTAATAATCCTATAAATGGCCTCTAAGTTTTCAAGTGAAAGAGTCTCTCACTTCAAATCAAAGGCTAGAAATGATTAAGCTTAGTGAGAAAGACCTGACGAAAGCTGAGATAGGCCAAAAACTAGGCTTCTTGTGCCACACAGGTAAGCAAGTTGCAAATGCAAAAGGAAAGTTCTTAACAGAAATTAGAAATGCTACTCGAGTGAAAACACGAATGATAAAGTGAAACAGCCTCATTGCTGGCACGGAGGAAGTTGGAGTGGTCTCCACAGAAGATCCAACCAGCCACATTATTCCCTTAGGCCGAAGCCTCGTCCAGAGAAAGGCCCTAACTCTCTTCAACTCTATGAAGGCTGAGAGGTGAGGAAGCTGCAGAAGGAAAGTTCGAAGTTAACAGAGGTTGATTCACGATGTTTAAGGAAAATCTGTCTCCATAACATAGACGTGCAAGGTGAAGCAGCAAGTGCTCAGGCAGACGCTGCAGCAAGTTACCCAGAAGATCACTGATGACGGTGGCTGCACCAAACAACAGATTTTCAGTGTAGATCAAACAGGCTTCTATTGGAAGAAGATGCCATCTTGGATATTCACAGCTAGATAGACGTCAATGCCTGGCTTCACAGCTTCAAAGGACAGGCTGACTCTCTTGTTAGGGGCTAACGCAACTGGTGACTTTAAGATGAAGTCAACACTCATTCTCCATTCCAAAAATCCTAGGGTCCTTAATAATTATGCTAAATTGATTTTACCTGTGCTCTATAAATGGAACAACAAAGCCTGGATGATGGCACATCTGTTTATGGCATGGCTTACTGGATATTTTAAGCCTGAACTCACTGTTGAGAGCTACTGCCAGAAAAAAGATTCCTTTCAAAATGTTACTGCTCATTGACAATGTACCTATTCACCCAAGAGCTCTAACAGAGGTATACAAGGAAATTAATGTTGTTTTCATGCCTGTCAACACAATATCCATTCTGCAGTCCATGGATCAAGAAGAGAATTTGACTTTTAAATCTTATTATTTAAGACATACATTTCCTAAGGCTGTAGCTGCCACAGACAGTGATTCCTCTGATGGATCTGGGCAAAGTCAACTGGAAACATTCTGGAAAGGATTCACCATTCCAGATGCCATTAAGAACATTCATCATTTATGGAAGTGGTTACAATAACATTAAATAAGTTGATTCCAACCCTCATAAATGACTTTGAGGAGTTCAAACTTCAGTGGAGGAAGTATTAATATCCGCAGATGTGGTGGAAATGGGAAGAGAACTAGAATTAAAAGTGGAGCCTGAAGATGGGACTGAACTGCTGCCATCTCAGGATCAAACCTCGAGAGGTGAGAAGTTGTTTCTAAGGATGAACAAAGAAAGTGATTTCTCAAGATGGAACCTACTCCTGGTGAAGATGCTGTGAACATTGTTGAAACAACTACAAGGATTTAGAATATTCCATAAACTTAGTTGATAAAGCAGCAGCAGGGTTTAAAAGGATGGACTCCAATTTTGAAAGAAGTTCTACTGTAGGTCGAATGCTGTCAGACAGTATTGCATGCTACAGACAAATCTTTCATGAAAGGAAGAGTCAATCAATGAGGTGACTGTCACTGTTGCCTTATTTTATCAGATTGCCAAAGCCACCTCAACCTTCAGCAACCACCATGCTTATCAGTCAGCAGCCACCGACCTGAGGCAAGACCTTCTACCAGAAAAAAGATTACAACTTGATGAAGGCTCAGGTGATCATTAGCATTTTTAGCAATAATGTATTTTTTAATTACAGTATAAACATTATTTTTTTAGACATAATGCTATTGTACATTTAAGACTACAGCCTAGTGTAAACGTAACTTTCATATGCACTGGGAAACCAAAAAAATTCATGTGATTCACTTTATTGTGATACCCACTTTACTTTTTTGTTCTGGAACTGAACCTGCAATATCTCTAGAATATACCTATATCTGATAAGGGATTAATCTCCAAACTATGTAAGAAACTCCTATAACTCAATAGCAAAAAACAAATAATCTGATTAAAAATGGGCAAAAGATTTAAGTAGACATACAAATAAATGTCCGAAAGGTATTATGAAAAGATACTCAACATTATTAAACATCAGGGAAATGCAAATCGAAACCACAGTGAGATATCACCATGCACCTGTTAGGATGGCTATTATGAAAAAACAAAAAATAGCAAGTGTTGGCGAGGATGGGAAGATGTTGGAACCCTTGTACGCTGCTGGTAGGAATGTAAAATGGTGCAGCTGCTATGGAAAACAGTATTGAGGTTCCTCAGATTCAAAATAGAACCAACATGTGATCCCCCCATCCCACTTCTGGGTATATACTCAAAAGAACTGAAATCAGGATCTCAAAAGAGACATCTACACTCCCATGTTCATTGCAGCACTATTCACAATAGCCAAGATGTGGAAGCAAACTAAACGTCCACTGAAAGAAGAATGGATGGGAAAATGTAGTCTATACATACAATGGAATACTAGTCAGCATTAACTCAGAAGAGAATCCTGCCATATGTGAGAGCACAGGTGAACCTGGAAGACACTGTGCTAAGTGAAATAAGCCAGTCACAGAAGGAGAAGCACTGCCTGACTCCACTTCCATGGCATATCTATGACAGTCAAACTCACAGAAGCAGAGGGGAGAACGGTGGTCTCTGGGGTGGGGGCAGGGGGAAGGGTGAGTTGTAGTCAACAAGTTTCACACATGCAGGATGATTAAGCTCTACAGATCTGCTGCACGACGTTGTGCCCACAGATAACAGCACTGCACTGCACACTTGAAAACTTTTTGGATCTCATATCAAGTGTTCTTACCACAATAAAATAACAAAACAAAACAAAGGGGCAGGAGGAAACTTTGGAGGTGGTGGATCTGTCTAACACCTTTCTTGGGGTGACAGTTTCTCAGGTGTGTACATATGTCGAAACTAATCACACGTATACTTCATGTGCAGTTTTCTGTACATTATCAATTACATCATGAAAAAGCTATTAAAATTTTTTAAAAATTTTGGTAATGGACTTCACCTTCACCCCCTTTAACAATTTTACAGGAAAGAATAAAATGTTCCATGTAAGAGCAAGCCTTGATAAGGAGAAACTAAGAGAAAATAATGATATTAAGGAAGAGAAGAGACAAAAATGCAGGAAGTGGAGTCCACGTGGCTGGTTCTGGAAACTGGGGAGGCGGCTAGTAAGTGGCCAGACAGCTGGAGCTCCTCTGGCTGGTCTCCCCCCGCACCCGTGGGTTAGCAGGAGGTGCCACATATCAAAGCGGGGGGTGCCTACCATTACTGCTCACTGACCATCCCATAGCGAGGCCATGCCCTAAGAGCCTGGGCCATAAGCAGAGCCTTGTACCTCTGCCAAGCATCAGGTCACAGTGGGGCCGCAGCAAAGGCCCACTGGAAAGCCCGCTCTGGAGGCCAGGGCTCCAATCACAGTAGGGAGAGGAAAAATGTTCCTGGCATTCCCAGCTGGAGTTCCAAATACACCGTCTGATCCAGGCTGTGATCCCTGTGTGACCCATGCCGTGACTCCTGGGTCTAGGGTGTGACCCACTGTGTGATCAAGGATGATGCAGGGCCTGGCACGCACTGGGGGACCCAGGGTGTTCAGGCTCCACTGAAGCACACCACTGCTGCTGCTTTTGTAGTGCAGGTTGAATAAGAGGATTTCAAGATTACTCTAGAAACCATCCTCTATTTTCCTGAATGAACATTTAGCTATAATTGATTAAAATCAGGGACTGCTTGCACTTAGGATCACTTACAGGAATTCAGGTGACGGGAGAGACTGGAGCTGGACACCGTGGGCAGCACTAAGACGCCTCCCTCTGACGCCGCATGCCCGGGTGCACCTGCCTCCCTTTCCTCTCCCCTCTCCACCCGCCCACAGGCAACAAGGGCATCGCGGCTCCACAGCTCCTGTGCTCTGCACCGCGCGAGAGACCATCCACCCCGGCCTCCCACGCTCTGAGCTCACACCGCGCCCAAGCCCAAACGGGGAGGGCACTACTTCTGAGAAGGTATCATTAGACCAAAAGAGGGAAATGGATCTGCATATTGAATAAACATCCTCCATTAGGCAGAGCAAAGCATACTGCATCCACTGCATCTCCATGCGTTTCAGTTCCATGCAGCACTTACCAAATAGTTGATGTTCAGTATGTTGTTACATTAAAAAATAATTCTAAGATAAAGTACCCGTTAAAATAATTTCAGATATAAAGAATTAAGTAACTGTCCCTTGTTGGCACAGGAAGGAAAGAAAGACGCCAAATTGCTGTTTATCCCGTTGCATTTTACTGGTTCTTTTCAGCACACTGAATTTCTTTGTACAACGAAAACTTAAAATAACAAATAACAGATTTCTAAATTTCCTGAAAAAGAGGGACACCCTCTCATATGTCATATAAGTCGCCTAGAGCATATCCGAACTAGACTTTGAACAAAACAGACTTAAAAGCGACGCGGAATTTTGACGCCACTGTGGACAACGTGCTGAGTGTTTTGCTCTTCACTCGCTCCAAGTGGAACCTGAACATTCTGCTTTCCAGTAAGTCCCTTGAAATGGCAGGGGTTTATCAAATGTGTCAACTTTAAAAGCAAATATATTCTACAAATTTGTTTCTTTTTAGTGGGAGGGTTCTTGGAGACGCCAGTCTCCTCCACGCAGGCTCCTCTGTCCTGGCTCCCCTCGTCCCAGAGGCCGCTCCCTCCCCGTCCTCTGTGCCTGCGAGAGGCTGGCTTTGCTGCACTGACTGGCTCGTGCCTTTGTCTCCCGCACAAGGCCATGAGCTCCTGAGGATGCGTCTGCAGACTGCCACTTGCACAGAACCTGGTACATGGTAGATGTGCTACCGAATGTCTATAATTGCTACTGAATAAACAAACGGAAAGCCCGAAGCACAGCACTGACATCCTTCTCAATATACAAGCTGTTCTAGGAATCAAAGAGTTGACTGACCTGTGGCGTATACTCATTCTTTGGGATGTGCTGGCTTTGGCCTTGTTCTTGGCTTCCTTATCAGGAGAGGTGTGGTTTGTCTACACTGACCTCTGGGGTGACGAGGGAGGAGGAGGCCTGAGCACTCTGGGATCAGCACCTACTTTCCCATTCTGTCCCGATTCCTCCCTTGGGCCACCCCTGCCTGCTGCGTCCTGCTGCGCTATCTGCTTGCTCTGCCGGTGAGCTGTGTCCACGGACTCCTGCAGCTGGCCTACTTCCCGTGCCCTCCTTCCCAGAGGACGAAACAGCATACAGGTCTAGGTAAACGTGTGCGCTGTGCTTCTCCTATGCCTCCCGGCCAGGAGACTCGAAATCACACTCTCTAGAAGCTCCTGGAAGTGCCTGCAGAACGCAAGTGCTTCTCTGCAGGTATGCTCAAGGCTCCATGCTGTGGCTTAGCATTTACCCGCCTTCCTCACAGCGATTCCCTTCCACCTTGTCACAGAAACAAGCATTAATTTAGAACTCCACAGTCAAAAAAAAAAAAAAAAAAAAAAAAGTCCTACACATGACTGTGCAGGGAAGAATACCTGCTTCTGGATTAGTTATCTGGCCCCTCCACTTAAATGTTTTAAAACACTTCAAGCACAACTAAAAAAAAGCCCACTGTAATCAAAACTTTTAAAAAAATTTTATGTTCTTGTATCAGTAGTTAAAAAAGAGAGTTCATTGCTTTAATGTGGACGGTGTTTCTGGTCAAGTAAGAGCTCCTGAATTTCACAATGAATAGATTTCTTTAAAAAACATGGATAAACTTTTAATTTTTTTTGTTCATGCTGATTTACGGACAATCTCCAATCTCCCATGCTGGCACAATTTATAAAATGCAGATTCTCATATTGATTTGTGAAGCACTTTGATGGCTGGCGATAAAAGGAGCCATCTCCTTCCCATCTGATACCACTACACGCTGTTGCTCAACTTTCTTCATCCTCTTGAGCCATCAGTTCCAGGGGTAAACACGCTCCGCGTCGCTGCCACATCCTGGGAGCTACGGGTACATAAGGCTTCTCTCAGCCGCTCCTTGATGAACAGGAAACCAGCGGCCAGGTGCAAACTCAGGTTCCATAACTGCTCTGCTAACAGTTCACATCCAGGGCCAATAACGGCAGTATGCATTTATGTGCAAACATCAAAGCAGTCAACTTCCTACCTCCCCTGTACGTCCCCACTAATAAAACACCCCCCGAAAGGGGATGCCTGTCATATTACTGTGAGATTCTGTGTGAATCCCTGTAATAATATTATTGACCCATACTGTTGCCAAATATCTTAGGGCATACCCAGATTGTTATTTTTCTTTTAGATTCTTGTCATTTCTCTTCGACTACACTGTGAATTTTTCCAGGGCTGAGAATGTGTGTGCCCTCTACCTTGTGGTACTTCCGGCTACCCAGGGGAGCACCTGGCACATAACAGATCCTTCAAGAAACAGAAATGTTCATGCTTGGCGAGTAATATAAGGGATTCGATGAACAGTGACCTTTCCCTTTAACTCAAGGCATGGATACAATCACTCCTCATTTTCCTGTTATGCCAAAACATCCTCTTCCCAAGCTTCCCCTGGGAGAATTTCACTTCCTCAGAATGAAAACTCACTTTTTAACTAGAGGAAAACACGCCCGGTGAAGGTTAATCCAAAGCACAGTGGTGCGATCCTGCATCTTCTCCCAGTCTCTTCTGCTAGGCTGGAGAGAAGTGATCTGCCTGGTCTGCATTCTTCCTTTATCCTCTGCCAGCGGCTTTACCTGCACCTCAGCTTAGCAACGCCTCCCCAGAGCAGCAAATGGAGTCGTGGCAGGAAGGGCTGCAGAGAGCTGTCTAACTCCTGAGGAATTTGACGGGAAGCTTCCCTAACACCCTGTTTTCAAGGGCTTTAGGCAGAACACCCAGTGACAGCAGCTGGTAGTCATCTTCCAACTCCTCCTGCCGAGGCAGATGCCAGGTGGCCTGGGGGACGGTGTGTGTGCTGCTCTCCGTCTCCAGGGAGGTGCTGACGCTTCAGTGATGCACTTTTAGAGGCCTTCTTTGTTGAGAATAATTTACCGCCCCCCAGAACTGCAGTTGCAAAGGTCTTTAAAGGCTGCTTTTTTATTCGGAAACCACAGCTTTCAGTAATGGGCCACTGTGTTTCCTGCCGCGGTCAGCCTGCCGGGTATGTGGGCCTGATGCTCGTGGCCCCGAGACAGGCTCGTTGCGGTTGTGCCCTTTCCTTCCCTACCAGCTCCTCCTCTCCGGATCCTAAGTCAAGGACAACATCTTTCACCTACCTGTTTTTCTAATAAGGGATTTTTAAAAATAGACTGTTTTTAGAGTGGTTTTAGGTTCACAGCAAAACTGAGAGGAAGGTCCAGAGGGTTTCCACATCCGCCCTGCCCCACATCCGCCCAGCCCCACCCCCGAGCGTCCCCCACGGACAGGTGCATTTGGGGCAATCAATAAACCTGCACTGACACGTCACTGTCAGCGAGTCCGCGGTTCCGTCGGGGCTCACCCTCGGTGTGGGACGTGCTGTGGGTTTGGACCGATGTACTGTGACATGTGCCCGCTGTCACAGTATCACACAGAGGAGGTTCACCGCCCTGAAGGCCAGTGTGCTCCACCTGTCCATCCCCAGCAAGGGGATTCTGGAACAACAGGGGACAGTCTTCACTTGGCCCATAAACACAATTAAAAGCATTGCTTCAGCTGATAGGATCTAATTTTCCTGTTTTTCACTAAAAGTTGGTTTACCACCTTAAAAAATAGATATTAAGTGTTAATAAATCTAAGACACTAAGTAAATTATTCTGGGTGCTGCAAGGTAAGAAATAATCATTTAGGGTTCTTTGCCTACACTTATCCATTTATGACACGCGGTAGGTTCTGGAAATCTCCTGATTATCGCTTGCAGTGTCATGAGCTGATTTCAGGCCCCAGGAGTTAGGTCTTATCTCTGAAAATGCTTATATCTGGAAACTTTTCATAGACTACTGAATAAGCTAGAGACTTTACTAGATCTCTTTGTCTCAGTTCAACTGAAAAATCTGCTTGCCACTCTAGAATTTCACTCTACATGACACATTAGCCTGACAGTGTCGACAGGAAAGTCACTTGTGGTAGAGGACTGTGGTTGGGCCAGAGGAGTCATGGCCAGTGTCAAAACAAAGACATCGCTTTGTTATCAGGGACCCACATGAGCGCAGAGATTGGACGATCCCTCACCCACCCTCCTCCTCCTCACGCCCAGGAGTAACCACCGTTCCAGGCTCACCTGCGGCCTCCCCCAGGCCGTTTCCCGGTTGGTGCAAAGTGAGCAGTGTGGGCCCGGTTCATCTGTCCTCTAGCGGCCAAGTCCTCCCAATAGCAGGCGGCCTCACCACCTCAGTGTCCTCCCATCCTTTCCAATCTCCAGCCTCCTGCACCCACCTGTCCGCGAACCTGAAAATCCAATGGGTTTCTTTTCAGGCCTGCTCATCCTTGAACTCCCGCTGACTCCTCCCTTCGTCCCAAGACACTGCTCCAGCGCTGTCATCCTTCACTCTCTTCCTCCTCCACCCCCTGCTGAAAAGCTGGCGTTCCATCTTCTGTCCCGGGCCTCTTCCCTTCTCCCTCTGCGCGTCCGCCCTGGGTGGCATGTTCCCCCGTGGCCAGTGGGCTGATGGTGCTGGATGGCATGTCTGCGTCCCCTGGGCATTCTCCCAGAGCTCCAGACCCACGGCCAACGCCCGGCTACTTCCCAGACACGGCTCCCAGGCTGCCCCAGAACTCTCAGCCTCAACAGGGTCAAAATGGACCTCACCCTGCTCTTCCTCCAGCTGCCTCTCCTCTGAAATTTCTTATTGCAGAGAACGTCACCGCCACTTTACTTCAGGGTTCGGCAAGGCTTATCCCCCACCCCCAATTCTTCCTTTCCTCCATCTCCTCAGTTACCAGGTCCTCAAGATTGCACTTGGCCCACACCCACAGCCGCGCCTGCCCCTTCCTCTTCCTCGTTCGTTCCCCTGATGGTTCCCCCCTCCTTACATGTCTTGCTGACCGGACTCCTGCACCTGTCTCCGCTGGCCGCACCGCTCACCTGTGTTGTGCGCGAGGGCAGGCTGCTGGGGCCTGACTCCCGCCCGCCACAGAGGGCTGTGCGCCTGCAGCCAGGTGAGCTCTGTGTGGATGTGCAATCTCGATACCTAAATTTATGTAAGTCACTTCAGTTAATTTCACTTAATCCTCTCAGCAAGCCCATGGCATTAGGGTTATTACTGGGATGGGCGCTGAAGCTCTGGGAGGTTTAGCTAAGCCCATGCAGCTGGAGAACGGGGGGCCAGGACCTCACACAGGGTCTGTCCGACTCCAGTGCCGCGTTCTTGACCATCACACTCCTTCTGTAGCTTCTGGGGGGTTGCAGGAGCCCCCCAAGGTTTGAGAGAAGTATTCACAAAATGGTCACATATTCCAGCAACACGCCTACCCACCAGCGGTTGACATCCTGCTGGGGTCTGTTTCCAGGCCCAGTACTAATTGTCCCTATAAACACGAAAGGGTTTATGAGTCAAAGAGGGCATTTTTGACACAGTGCTCTGAACTTCCCAGGTTTTGACAGGTCGAAGAACAAGATAAATTCCTGGGATGAAAGTAGGCTTCATGTAAGCAATGACAGCAAATTATAGTTAATATAGTTTATGCAGTACTTGACAATAATTTTATACAATATAAAAGTTTTGACTAAAATGCAACAACCTTACTGCATTCTCTTCCAAGGCTACAGGGATGTGTTATGCTTTTGTGAGTTTAGAAAAGTTAAGGAACAGCCAGAGCACTTGGGATTTCTACTGACATTAAAAGCCACGGCACCATAGGAGGCTGTGGCAATAAACGAAGACAGCAAAATGACAAGGTTGTGCCCAAGTTACTGCCCAATTCAAAAACTGCTGTCTTTTCTTGGTCACTGTCGGCATCACCTTTTTTTTACCCTGGAGTGGAGAACATTCCTTTTTTGGTGACTACACCACATACTTCCTCTAAGAGCAACTAAAGGCACAGACTAAGGTCATGTCAGCATTCTGGTACAAAAGAAAACCAGCAAATGTCCCAAAGATACCACTTCCTTCTTGAAAGATGTATTCCTGACAGAGAAATAACAAACACTCAAGATGTAACAGGACATATTAACAATTGAATAAAGGAAGAACACATGAATTCTATCCACGGATGACCATTTTAAATTTGAGTAATGATCTGGAAAAGGAATATTATCAAAGGAATAGTTAGGTGGGACATGATGGCCCTTCTCTAGCAGGAATGTGGTGAACAGAGAATTTCCATCGGAGTCAATGAAAGAGGTAGAGGAAAATCAATGGCATCTACTCCATGACAACTCCATGAACTCAGCGGCAGAAAAACCTGCTTGAAGAATGGTGAACACAACTTTGTTCGCTGTGTGTGTTCAGACACTGAATATTTTGACACCATACCCAGTCAATTATGCTTTTAATTGGTGCAGACTCAGGGCTGCCACCAACGGAGTCCAGTGCACAGGCTGCAGAAAGGTCTGTGCGGCCTGGGGGAGATCAGATGTCACAATCGGTGGCCCATGGACTCTGATCAGTCACGTAGATTGTGTTTTATTAATTTGAGCCAATGCTTAAAAATAGATGAAAACTGCCATTTCCACCTCATTCTAGAAATCCAGAAGACCTGGCCACACTGGGCCTGTGTTCTCACAAGGCAACAAAGGGATGAGGCTTGGATGCATCTATCCCTTTTAGAAGGGGCACTCACTCTCTGCCTTACCCCTCGCAGACTGATGGCCCCAGCCCCAACTATGCTGACACCCTAATTCCCCAGTGTGACTGTATTTGGACATTGGGCCTTTAAGGAGATAATTAAGGTGAAGAGGTCCCGGGGTGGGTCCTAATCCAAGGGGTCTGGTGTCCCTGTAACAAGAGGAAGAGACAGCAGATCTCCCTCTCCCCCCACCCTCTCCTGTGCACACACAGAGGAGAGGTCACGGGAGGTTACTGCAAGAAGGTGGCCACCTGTAAGCCAGGAAGAGAGCCCTCACCAGAAACCAACCCTGCTGGCACCTTTATCCTGCACCACCAGCCTCCAGAATTGTGAGAAAGCAAACGTCTGTTTTTTAAGCCATTCAGCCTGCAGTATTTTGGTACAGAAGAAAGCCAACTAACACACAGCTCATGCTCGGGATGCCAGAGTCATCGGAGAATCCCTCTCCTTGCCTAACTTCCACTTCCAGTCATCCGACCTCTTCCCCAAGCCCACACCCTCCCCACTCCTGCTACATGCTCTAGCTTGGACCCCACAATCGCTTGCCTGGACTGCTGCCTGCTAACCGGAACTTCCATCTTATCTCTGTCTCACGCCGGTACCTCCCTAAAACCCAGCCATGGCACCTGAATGATGCTCCATCTAAAAATTAAAGCAGGACCATATCACTCTTGCCTCTAAGTTCTTATTGGGACAGTGGCCCCCAGATTCTTGTGCTGTTGCTCTAGAATCATATGGGGTGCTACGTCCGGTGCAGGAAAGAAAGCTCTGTCATCAGGATTGACCCGATGGGGGAGTCAGAGCACATCAAGGCACTATGGAGTAACGCAGACTGTAACAGCGCCATACGAGAGGCACAAATAGAATTCACAGGAACACAAGGAGTTAGACATTTATTCCCACTGGAGAACTCTGGCAAAGTTCCCTAGGGGACTAGTCTCAAACTAGCGGGCACAGAGTAAGGAAGGGCACTGGAGGCAGCATGCCTTCCCTGAATATGAGTCATCTGTCCCCAAATGCCAGGCTTTCAGTGCACATTTCCAAAATAAATGAATGGAGTCAGTGAGCAGAAATAAATGGCTATTAAACACAGTGGCAGCAGAAGGAAGCGTCTGAGGATGTTATTAATGGTCAGTAAGTCATGCTTATGATTCAAAAAATTTCCAGCTAAACCCATTCTAAATCTTAACGAAACCAAGAACCTTTCTGTGCACAATTCAGATCTACACAAAATCTGATAAACGTCAGCCCAAAATTCAACAGTACGTGTTTTAGTATTAATATTGTTGGATGGCAGATACGATACACTCTCCCTGCCAAGTGTGAGTCGTTTGATCCAGTGCATTTCAGATACGATACTGATATATAAGCTCTGAGGCTACGAGATGGTCTTTAAGGAGTACAGTCACTCAAAATGTTATACGTAGTTGACTCTTCACAGTTTACCATTCCATTCTTTAGAACTTATCTCCACTTCTTTCACAGATTCATAGTTTATTAATTTTTTATTATATATCAAGCATTTTCTGCTTCACATATCCTTTTATTGTTTTTGAAGTTACGTTCAACTGTACAATCACACCACCACGTATTGTCACAATTCTAGACCTTATTTGCCTTATCCTTCTTTGTTGTTTCTTGAGTACAATTCTCCCCTTTTTGAGTTATTTTAATCTGATGCATGTTTAAAAGTTTGTCTAGAGTAATTTCTAATTAATTTATTTCCAGAAAAATACGTGGGTAGGGGAATATTTTGGGCACCATACATATCCCGAAGATTTACCTTACCCTCACATACCAACAATGGTTTAACTATGTGTGAAGTTCTAAAATTACAATTCTGTATCCTCGGACCTCTGGAAACATCTGCTCCACCACATTCTAAAAGTTAGCACCGCAGAGGAGGCTCTGTTGCTGGTCAGTCTCTTCCCTTTGGAGGTAACCCACACATTTATTTATTTTTTGTTCTTTGTTTCTCTCTCCACATTTCCCTATGCTTTAGAATTCAGATATCCCACCAGAATACAGCAGCTAGGTTGATGTTGTTTTACTTATCCATTCTTGCAGTGGGTGAGTCTCGTCAAACTCAGTATTTATTGTTCTCTAGATCTTAAGTTGTATTTATCTGTAAGCAGGCATCTTTCTAAAGTCACAGAATAGCTCCTTTCCCTGAGCACAGCAGAGCACAGACCTGAACAATTACTCTTACTTATGAGTCGCAGAGTTGGAATCAGAAGCCCACATCATCATCTTACTATTTTGCCTTCAAATTTAAAAGGCAACAAGTGGCATCAAGAATTCATGTTTTTTTTCTTTCATTCCATAGCAGAGTGCATAGAAGTGTTTTCTGTTTGTTAATTCATAGAGGCACATGTGATACTTGCTAAAGCTAAGCTGTGCGAAAACACTACTAGCAGAACAAGTAGCTAATTCTTGCCCACTCTGTTGCACGCAGCAGGCACAGGGAACAGCTCCGGGGCCTGCCGCTGTTGTGTTGCTGGTTCCGAAGAGGAGCAAACCTTCTGACAGCACCGGGTTTCAAACTTCGACGTCAGAACCCAAGTCCTGTCCTCAGCGGCTGAGTGACTTCTCAAAGGGCAACAACCCACACCTACAGACAGCTCAGCTGTCGTACTGAGGCTGGCATAAAAGCTTTGTGGTCAAGCTAAAAGGCCTTACAAATCTCCTTTCATTCGCGCTCTTGAAACGAACTGCGGCACGACTGCGACGGTGGCGGGAAAGGAGGCTGGGGCCGGGCGTCCGCGCGGACCACACTCTGCGTGGGAACCCGTCCGCCGCGGGCGCTGCCCAGCGAGGCTCGCTCACGGGCGGTAAGCGAGAAGCCCGCCACAGCCGCGAGGCGGGCACGAGCGAGACCACGGGTTGTGGGTTCTCAGCGAAGTCACCGAAGTCACCACTGCCAGGACAAGCCACCTACCGAGCTTAACGACCGGACTCACAGTATTTGGAACCGAGTTTAGAGCCCCCCGCCCCGCGCCCCACCCCGACCTACCCAGCAGCAGCAGCCGGTGCGTCCGCTGCAGGTCGCGCTTCTGCTCGCGCAGCGCGCGGTCGATGCCGCGGCTGACCTTCCTCGCCTCCCGCGCGGCCTCCCGCTCCTCGGCGCGCGACTGCTCCGGGCGCCGCCGCTTCTCCTGCGGGTCCGCTCCCGGCCGCGCGCGCGCCGGGGTCCCGCCGCCCCAAGGGAGCGGGGTCCGGGCCGGGGCCGGGGCCGGGGCGGGCGGCGCGTCCTGCTCGGGCGGCTCCGAGGCGGCGCATGGCGCGTCCCCCGGGTCGCCGAAGAGCAGCGGCCGCAGGCTGTAGCACAGACCCATGTGGGCGCGGGGCTGCGCGGGGCACGCGGCGCGGGCGGCCGGGTCCTCGTGCCGGGCTCAGGCCGGCGCCTCCGCGGAGGGGCAGGAAGGGGCCGCGCTCGGACCCTGCGCAGCGCTACGGACCGCCGGCTGCGGGGCGGGGCCGCGGCGGCCGCGGAACGAGGACCACCGCCCCTCACCGCCCCCGAGGGCCATTGTGCATTTCCGCTGGGCGCAGGGGGCGGCGGCCCCGGCGGCTGGAGATCACCTGATAACGCCGAGAACCGGCCGAGCCCACCGGTCTCCGCGAACCCGGCCCGGGTTACCGTAAATGCCGCCGACGGACCAGCCCTCACTACCGTAAATACCGCCGCCCGCGCTAGCGTTCGCTACCGTAAATACTGCCGCCCTGGCCGGTCCCGGCTACCGTAAATGCCGCCGCGCATGCGACTCTCTGCTACCGTAAATACCGCCGTCCGAGCCTGGCGCGCAACTGCGATCAGTGCCGCAGTGGCGGGGCTGTCACTACCTGCAGCTGCTGTTGGGGCAGTTGGGAAAGCACTGCGGGCCCGGCGCGGTGGCTCACGCCTGTAATCCTAGCGCTCTGGGAGGCCGAGGCGGGAGGACAGCTTGAGCTCAAGAGTCCGAAACCAACCTGGGCAAGACCTTGTGGACTTCCTCTGACCCTGGGCAGTGGTGGACGCCACTGCTGCATCGCGATGTCCTTTGACCTCTGTGTTTGACTAGAAGAGTTTCTTAAAGAGACAGATTTTGTCCTTTTTGTTTCTGTGTCCCTAGTGATAAGAATTGTCATTGTGCAATAAATATTGAACGAATGAACACACGAATGAATGAGTGACTGTAATAGTTTCTCCTGAAATGGCCTTGGCCCAGGGATGGTAAGGCCCGGTGACGCTGCCAAACAGAATTCAGAAACGGCTGGTTCTGCCTTTTGCCACATAGGCGGGCCTTGGGAGCGGGTCTCAGGCCACAGCTTCCCACAGTCCCCTCAGTGAGACGTGGCGACGGGCCGCCCTTCTGTCCGTCTGTGCTCCGCCAGGGGGCCGGGTGAGTTGCCCTCTCACCCGGCTTGGCACACCTCCTGCCCCTTGGTTGCCCCTGATCCACAGAGCTCTGAAGTCGTCACCCGCGGTGGGCTGGAACGCCAGGGCCCCGGCAGGTCTGCGTTTGCTTCAGTCGGCAGGAGCGCCGGCTGTCCCTGCACAAAGGGGGTCCCTGCCGGCCTGGTTATTGCCGCGCAGACAGCGTCGCGTCCTTCAGGCTGGCTCTGCCTGCTTCCTGCCCCAGGGCGACTCTCCTTGCCTGCCTCAGCCGCTGCCGCTCCTCACCCTAGGCACAGGGAGCCGATCCCGCCCCCAACACCTGGGGTCCCCGGGCGGTGGGTCGCACGGCCAGGATGGGCAGAGTGGGCACAGACGCGTGGGGCCTAAGAAGTCGTACCCAGCAGGGCCAGAGGCGCCAGGAGTGGGCTTCCCTAGAGGCCCAGGGCCCTGGGCACAGGCACAGGCTGGGAGAAGGCAGATGGAGAGAGGAACAGGGAAACTGAGTCTTGACTGCGAATCACTGAGTGACGCACCCCGAGAGGAAAGCCGGCTAAGGAAAGAAGGGGCCACAGAGGGCGGAGTACAAAGTACCCGGGCGTGTGGATTGAAGGACTCACACCAGAAGTGGACAACACAGAAGGGGACAGGCCGGAAGTGGTGTCCAGAGCGGACGTGGACAGCAGAGGGTGTGCCGGGTCTCGGGCCGAGGGCTCGACCAGACTCAGCGGGAGATGGGCGCTGTCGTCGTCTGGTCCAGTGGAGCAGCGCAGTGCGGATGAGCTGTGCAGCGAGGCCGGGACAGTTAACGAGGCTGAACCCTCGACAGCTCGCAAGGATTCCCTTGCTTCTGAAAATCCAGGTAAGTCCTCGCATTCAGGTGTATTCTTTTTGAATAAAGGCCTGAACACTGACAGACCTCGTGCCCCATCTGCCCAGGCAGTGGAAAATTAAAGACAGACCTAGGTTTGATTCTCAGCTCTGCCGCATATTAACTGATTTATGGCATGTCCCTTACCCTCCCTCAGCCTCACTTCCTTATTTGTACAATGAAGTGTGATGATGCTGGTTTGAAGACGAAATAAGAAATCGCATGTGAAATTCTACAGTGCCCGGACGTGATAGGTGTGCAGTGTGATCATACTTATAATTAACCTTCTATCTTCACTGTGAAGCCAGAGACTTTTTACGAGTGGCACACTGGTGACTGGTGTGTTAGTCCACTCTGCACTGCTATCGAGGAATACTGAGGCTGCGTAATTCACAAAGAAAAGAGGTTTGTTTGGCTCCCGGTTCTGCAGGCTGTGCGAGAAGCATGGCGCCAAGATCTGCTTCCGGTAAGACCCCGGAAGCTTGAACTCAGGGGGCAAGGCAAAGGGGGAGCAGGCGTGTCACGTGGCAAGGGAAGGCGCAAGAGAGAGGAAGGGGGGGGCCAGGCTCTTTCAACAACCAGCTCTCGCGTGAACTAAGAGAGCGAGAACCCACTGGTTACCTCAGACAGGGCACCAAGCCACTCCTGAGGGGTCTGCCCCGTGACCCAACGCCTCCCGGTAGGCCCCACCTCTAACACTGGGGTCAGAGTTCAGCATGAGATGCGGAGGGGACAAACATCCAAACCACGTCAGCCGGGCCGGGCACAGAGATGGATTTTCTTCACCCCCCTGGCACGAGCCGCAGCCAATAAGAAGCCGCATCTGGTCCTTGTTCTTCTCCACCTCGGTTCGCCTTCTCCTGCGCTCTTTCCGCCTCTGCCGTCGTCACTCCTGGTCTCTCTCCGAGCTGAGTCCGGCCCAGTGTGGCCAGTGTGAGATGTCAGTGGCCATCTGTGGCACACGTGCCCAGGACGAACCGTGGCTGAGGGCAGCGTCCTGCCAAAGGGCAGTTCGGAGCTCGTCCCGGAGCTAATTTCCCTGTCTGCCGCCGGTAGCAGGCCTCGTTCCCCGGGAAGAAAACGTTCACGCTCCATTTGTTTCCAAGACCTTCGCTAAACCTTTATTCTTATAAAACCTGAAAGCCCTTCAGCAGGTTGATTGAGCATTTAGTCATTTTACAAGTCTTTTCTCAGATGGGCTCATGTAACTTGATGCTTTGTACCTTGGCAAATCAGTTATTAAAATTACAGGAAAAAAAAGAGAAAAGAATTGAAAGCAACACCAAGTATTTTCTCTGACCACAATGGAAGAAAACTAGAAATCAAGCTGGGTGTGGTGCGCACCTGTCGTCTCAGCTACTGGGGAGGCTGAGGCAGGAGGATCACTCGAGCCCAGGAGTTTGAGGTTGCTGTGAGCTAGGCTGACGCCACGGCACTCCAGCCCGGGCGACAGAGTGAGACTCTGTCTCAAAATAAATAAATAAAAAAGTATGAGGTAGATACTCGGTGTAAAGATCACTTCCAGATCTTTTCCAATCGGAATTGAATTAAAGAGAGAATAGAGAGGGAGGAGGAGGAGGGAGGACGAGAGAAAAAGAGGACACGCTGATATCTTAACTCTTAAAAACCTTGAAAGCATATGTGTCATAGAAATTTTTACGGCTTGTCAAATGAAAATTTGTCATCCTTTCAAATGAACAGAAGAAGGTGAAGATAACTGACTTTTTAAACTTCAGGCGGAAATTGGAAGGCAGTGAAAAAGATGATGAAGTATTAGAACAAATATTCCATTAAAAACAGTTGGCTAGTATGTGGTATTCAGGCCGTTCTGCTTAGCAGATTTCCGTGTCCTTTACAGAAACTCATGTAGATTCCTTAGTATAGTTGTCTTGGTCTGTTCTTGCTGCTATAACAAAATACCTAAGACTGAGTAATTTATAAACAACAGAAATTTCTTTCTCTTAGTCTGGAGCCTGGGAAGTCCAAGATCGAGTTGCTGGCAGGCTTGGTGTCTGGTGAGGGCTTGCACCTTGCTGCATCCTCACATGACAGAAGGTGGAAGGGCAAAGGGCCTAGATAGTTCCTCCAGGCTTTTATTTTTATTTATTTTTTTAATGCTTGAAATTTAGCTTTTAATCATCTCAATCTCTTTTTTTAAATTTCAGAATATTATAGGGGTACAAATGTTTTGGTTACATGGATTGCTTTTGTACTGCTTGAGTCAAAGTTGTAAGTGTACCTGTCACCCAGATAGTGTCCATTGTTCCTGTTAGGTGTGATTTCACCCCTCTCCTCCTCCCCTCCCACCTGCATGATTTCCACTTAATTTAGCTTCCTTCTGTGCACATGAGCGCTGATTGGTTAGTTCCAATTTAATAGTGAGTACACGTGGTGTTTGTTTTTTCCATTCTTTGGATATTTCACTTAGGAGAATGGTCTCTAGTTCCATCCAGATTATTGCAAAAGGTATTAATTCATTTTTTATGGCTGAGTAGTGCTCCATGGTATGCATATACCACATTTTATTAATTCACTCATGATTTGATGGGCACTTGGGTTGATTCCACATTTTTGCAATTGTGAATTGTGCTGCAATAAACATTCTATTCTGAAAACTAAGTCTAGGCCTACTAATAAGGGCAAAGATGTTTTATAAAGAATTTAATGGGCCGGGCGCGGTGGCTCACGCCTGTAATCCTAGCACTCTGGGAGGCCGAGGCGGGAGGATCGTTCTGCGCTCAAGAGTTTGAGACCAGCCTCAGCAAGAGCGAGACCCCGTCTCTACCAAAAATAGAAAGAAATTAATTGGACAGCTAAAAATATATATAGAAAAAAATTAGCCGGGCATGCTGGTGCATGCCTGTAGTCCCAGCTACTCGGGAGGCTGAGACAGTAGGATCGCTTGAGCCCAGGAGTTTGAGGTTGCTGTGAGCTAGGATGACGCCACGGCACTCGCCCCAGGCAAAAGAGTGAGACTGTGTCTCAAAAAAAAAAAAAAAAAAAAAGAATTTAATGGATTGTTTACCTCTTGCTTCTATTCCCCCACCACCAAAAAAACCCCCACCAAACTACCAATGTGGTTCAGACTAGTTTGAGAAACTTAAAACTCTTAAAACAAAATCCTCGAAACTGAATCTCTCCAGCAATATGCTATTCCCCCCTGCAATTGTAGAATGTAACTTGGTTTAACAATTTTTGCAACTTATTTCTATTACTATAGCTTTCTGGCTTATTTTCCCAATCCTAATACTAACAGAAAGCCTTGGTGCCATAAATATGTATTTTATCCTAACAGTTTACCATCTCACTGTGTATAGATTTTCTCTAGCAAATGAAGAGCCACAATTGTACTATAATAATTTTTTTAAGAAGAGTCATAATAATTTTGAAATATGGTCTGCAAACTAACCCAGATTGGGAATATTGACTTCAAGAACACTTTCAATGATACCTACAAAAAACTAAATTTGGGATCTTTAGAAGCTACTGTTTACAGCAAAACTAATTGATTAGAAACTCAGAATGAAATCATTTCATCTGTATGAAAAACAAGTTTACTTTTTGTTTAGCAGTTAGTCAAGGTCACAATAAAATCATTGTTTTTAAAAAAAAAAAAAAACCCAGCTGGCTAAAGCTGGCCAATGATCACTGTCTTCATGGATGGGAAGACTGAATTTAAGAGCCTTAATCTGAAAGAAAAAAAATTTATTCTAGAGAACCAAAGTCTGTCTGAAATTAAGACCTAGTTCAAATAGTATCTCTAAATCTGCACTGTCCAATACTGTAGGCAATAGCCACATGTGGCTATTTACACTTAAATTAATTAAAATTAAATAATTTATCTACAAGAGATATACGTTAGACTCAAAGACACAAGTAGGTTGAAAGTAAAAGGGTAAGAAAAGACGTACTATGCAAAGAATAACCAAAAGAGATCTAAAGATAGGTGGCTATATTGATATTAGACATATAGACTCTAAGAAATATTAGAGAAAAGAAGAACATTTCATAATGATAAAAGAATCAACATAACTGGAAGATATAACAATTGTAAATGCATGTGAACTTAACAGAACCCCAAATACTTCAGGAGACATAGACAATTGCATAATTATAATAGAGATCTTGAACTGATACAACAGCCAAACAGAAAATTAGCAAGGTTATGGAGGACTTGAACAACAGCGTCAACCAATTTGAGCTAAGTGATTTATATATGTATATGCGCGTGTGTGTGTATGTATATATGACTCTATCCAACAAGTACAGAAAATTAAAAATTCAGTTCCTCAGTTGCACTAGCCATATTTTAAAGTACTCACATAGCCACATGTGGCTAGTGACTACCATATGTCACCAGGGCAAACTATAGAACATTTCCATCATCTCAGAAAGTTCTACTAGAATGTACTGCTCTAGATTTCTTAGGGACTTACACAAAATGTAAATTTGTGCATTAAGAAAACAGTTTCACCCACTCACCAGCACCCTCTCCACTTTATTTTTAGAACTGTTTAAAGTATGACTTAAACATAGTTAAACATTTATAACATTTGATTATGTTTTTAAGTAATCAACTCTAAAAGGGTGTTCCTGTCATGTTCTGCCACTGGGGGGCGGTACACAGCTTTTCCGACGATGCTGCCATTGTCCAAAACAATTGCTGAACCTCCCTCTGAGAAATGCCTTTCTAATTAAAAAAGGGGAAACTGCCTTGTTACTGCATAATTGTTCCTTGTTGAAGCAAAAAGTATTCTCCAGGGTATCACTCATCTTTTCCACCAGATTCAGCTCTGGATGACTTTAACTATTTCTTAAAATTGAACTCCCCCCAAAGTGAAGATTCAACACCACTGAAATACATTCAAAGAAATATGTGCCTGATTAACTTAAGGCCATGCCCAAAGGGGGCTGGCGGAAGCATCCTCAAAAATGACCTCAAAGTTGAAATAGATCATCTTCCAAACTGCGCACTTTGGAGCCAACAGTATTCTCTCTAAAACAGTAATCCCAATTACTCAGTGTACACAGCTGGTGTGACGGCTTTCCTGCACGAACACTCATGACCCATGAGTTAAACAAAACATATACCAAAAAGAAAATGTGAGAGATGCTTTAAATTTTAGATTTCCATTTTTTTCTTATGGGAAAATTTAAGGAAACATTGTGAGACAAAACTTAATTTGACATCTCAGGGCAGTTTCTCACAGTGTGATTGCAAAGCCCATCAGCATTATACGGGGGGAAAGATTTCTTTCCTCACCCACTGCTAGTTCATGGCTGAGGCACCTGTAACAAAAGACAGCTTAACAATAGAAAAGCATGCAAATTTATTTAATATATGTTCACATGACATGGGAGCCTTTGGAAAGAAGACCCAGAGAACCTGGGAAACCTGCATATTTTTATGCTTAAGTTTGATGGAGAGTGGATAGCCGTGGGGAGCGAGACTGGACGCGGGGATGTGATCTGATGGTAATAAGTGGGGCAGGGAAGGCCTGTTAGCAAGGCCTGTTTGTTCAGTTTCTTCTCTGTGGCCCCGTGTCTTCAGAGATCAGGATGTCCCTGTCCTCCAGGTATAGGGAGGGCTCCTCTGAAATGGGGGTCTTCTGACCGGCTTCAGGAGAGAAGGGCAGGAGAAAGCCAGAGCTTCCAGTTTTTACGACCTGCTTCGGGGAAGAAAGGTGAAGGGGAGGTGAGAGCGGCCTTCCTGTCTCTGCTGTTTTCTCAAATGACAGCACGTCCTGAACCTCGTCAGAATACAGACAGTTTGTTAAAGACGAAGGTGCTGGGTCCACCCTGGATCTGTGGAATCAGAATCTCCAGGTGGGACACGGGAATGTTTAACAAACTCCCTAGATGATTCTTTTTTTTTTTTTTTGGGGGGGGGACAGAGTCTGGCTCTGTTGCCCTGGCTAGAGTGCCGTGGCGTCAGCCTAGCTCACAGCAACCTTAAACTCCTGGGCCCAAGCAATCCTCCTGCCTCAGCCTCCCGAGTAGCTGAGACTACAGGTACGCACCACCATGCCCGGCTAATTTTTTCTGTATATATATATTTTTAGTTGTCCAGATAATTTCTTTCTATTTTTAATAGAGACGGGGTCTTGCTCTTGCTCAGGCTGGTCTCGAACTCCTGACCTTGAGCGATCCACCCGCCTCGGCCTCCCAGAGTGCTAGGATTACAGGCGTGAGCCACCGTGCCCGGCCAGATTCTTTTTTTTTTTTTTAATTTCTGCATACTATAGAGGTACAAATGTTTAGGTTACGTTGCCCTTGCCCCCCTTCCCCCCCCAGTCAAAGCTTCAAGCATGTCCATCCCCCAGATGGTGCGCATCGCACCCATTAAGTGTGTATATAGCCATCCCCTCCTCCCCCCTCCCATCTGCCAGACGCCTGATAAATGTTATTCCTACATGTGCACATAAGTGTTGATCAGTTAATACCAACTTGATGGTGAGTACGTGTGGTGCTTATTTATTTTTCCATTCTTGGGATACTTCACTTAGTAGGATGCGTTCCAGCTCTATCCAGGAGAATACAAGAGGTGCTATATCACCATTGTTTCTTAAAGCTGAATAGTACTCCATGGTATACATATACCACATTTTATTAATCCACTCATGTATTGATGGGCACTTGGGTTGTTTCCACATCTTTCCAATTGTGAATTGTGCTGCTATAAACATTCGAGTGCAGATGTCTTTTTTATAGAATGTCCTTTGTCCTTTTGGGTAGATGCCTAGTAATGGGATTGCTGGATCAAATGGTAATTCTACTTGTATCTCTTTAAGGTATCTCCATAGTGCTTTCCACAGAGGTTGCACCAGTTGGCAGTCCCACCAGCCATGTAGGAGTGTTCCTATCTCTCCGCATCCACGCCAACATTTATTGTTTTGGGACTTTTTGATAAAGGCCATTCTCACTGGAGATAAGTGATGTCTCATTGTGGTTTTGATTTGCATTTCCCTGATGATTAGAGATGTTGAGCATTTTTTCATATGTTTGTTGGCCATTAATTTGTCTTTTTTTGAAAAGTTTCTGTTCACGTCCTTTGCCCACTTTTTGAGAGGGTTGTTTGATTTTTTTCTTGCTGCTTTTCCTGAGTTCTAAATAGATTCTAGTTATCAGCCCTTTATCAGATGTGTAGCACACAAAAATTTTCTTCCATTCTGTAGGTTGTCTGTTTGCTCTCATGACAGTTTCTTTGGCTGTGCAGAAGCTTTTTAATTTGATCAGGTCCCATTTATTTATTTTTGTTGTTGCTGTGATTGCCTTTAGGGGTCTTCTTCATAAATTATTTGCCTAGGCCAATGTCTAGGAGAGTATTTCCAACATCTTCCTCTAGAATTCTAATAGTTTCATTCCTTAGGTTTAAATCTGTTACCCAGCATGAGTTGATTTTTGTGAGAGGTAAAAGGTGTGGATCCTGTTTCAGTCTTCTACATGTGGCTATGCAGTTTTCCCAGCAGCATTTATTGAATAAGGATTCTTTTCCCCAGTGTATGTTTTTGTCTGCTTTGTCAAAGATTAGGTGGCTATATGAAGATGGTTTGATATCTGGGTTCTCAGTTCTGTTCCACTGGTCAATGTCCCTGTTCTTGTGCCAGGACCAAGCTGAAACTCCCTAGGTGATTCTTACGCATAGTAAACTCCGAGATAATTGAGGGAGAAAATATATTTTTAAATTTTCAATAAGATTTTATTTAGCTTTATTTTATTTTATTTTTGTATTTAAGGTATACGACTTGATGTTTTGATATATACATACACTGTGGAAAAAAGCCACCACAATCAAGCTAATTCACACATTGTTACCATTTTCTTTTCTTTCGGGGAAACGCCAAACAGTTTTCCACCATGGCTGGACCATTTTACATTTCAGTCAGCAACGTACAAGGGTTTCGATTCCTCCGCCTGCTTTCCAACACTTGTTATTTTCCTTTCTTCTTCTTCTTCTTCTTCTTCTTCTAGCCATCCTAGCACACATAAAGTAGTATCTTACTGTGGTTTTCTATTCACATTTCCCTAGTGAGTGGGGATGTTGAGCATCCTTTCATGTACTTACTGACCATTTATGTCTTCTTTGTAGAAATGTCTATACAAGTCCTTTGCCCACTTTTAATTGAGTTGTCATTTGGTTGTTGAGATTTAGGAGTTCTTTATATATTGTAGATATTAAGCTCTTATCAGATATATGATTTGCAAATGTTTCCTTTCATTCTTCTTTGAATAGAGCTTGATGATAATTTAAAGATTAATAGGCTAATAAACGTATTCATAGAGACTGCTTTAGCTAGACATAAAAGCAATACATTTTACTGTAACAGTTTACTTAGAAAAATAATATCCTCCCTCAGGAAGGATGCAAGACCATAATTAAAAAGATGAGCCATTGGGAGGAATTCTGAATGTCACCTTTCTCGGCTTTGTTCCTAGCTGCTCTAGTCATAACCCAAAAGCACTCAAGAAGCTGAGAAATGAGTAGAAAATGTACTTACCATCAGCTCTGAAGCAGGAACTTTCTGCCCAAAATGACTGAGAACAAATGCACTTTGAGAGAAAAGCCAAGGGACCTTGGGCCAAAGGGCGGGGGCATAACACATCACTGGGGAGACAGGTTGTTATCATAACCTTGAATAAATGTCACATGAAATGAGCTGCACATTTCTGGTAACGTGAAGCCAGAGAAATGGAAAGACACAGTGGGATTAAGACATCATTTTCATGGGTTCAGCTAGCCAAGGTTGCTTCCAATGTTTACGACAATGTTTATAGCAGGTTATGGAACTGCAATCTTGCTCTTTTTAAACGTCGTTTTAGAGTTGCATTTAATTTAAGAACTAAAGCATTAAATATACTGAGCTTTTGAGGAAATGGTTTTGAAGGAATTTGTTTTAAAATTTCCAGCAAACTTCTCAAGACATGTTGCAAACATTTGGCTCATTGATCTCATTAAGAAGAAAGGAGCACACTGTTGGGGGGATGGGCACGCTCGTGGGAATACATGTAACCGAAATGTCTGTACCCCATAATACTCTGAAATTTAAAAATAAAAAAAATGAAAGGGTTTTGGGAAGATACATTGGCTAATAAATGCTGCTTGGTTATTAACATGCTCTTTTTTGGGTATCCCATGCATCCTCTGCTATAGTTGTTCTCTGCTGTTTGAGTTTGTTTTGCTATTTTAACAACCTCATTTTCTGAAGCACGCTGCATACATCCAAAAAAAAAAAAAGAAAGAAAATCTTTCCTTAAAAAGAAAAGAAGAGGGGGGGAGGGGGTTAAGGGCAACACACGCAACCTAAACATCTGTACCCCCATAATATGCTGAAATAAAAAAAAAGAAGAAGAAGAAAGGAATAACCCCATTATCCATGTTTCACAAGACTAAACAATGAGACCAAGGGAACTGTGTGTTTGAGTGCACGTAATGGACCACGGGCCCAGACAAGAAAACACCCTGTGTTCTACCAATTCTTCTCTGTGCAAAAACTTCATGGGAACCGCCAGGGGTAGGTCCATCACTCCAAGCATAATTCTCCAGTTCTGGGGTGCAATGATGTTTGTTTCCTGTTTGCCAAGGCCTGCAGGGAAGGGCTACTGCTGGTATTGGGCACACCAACATGAAAGTCTAAATGTAGAATTGGGCCAAGTTTTGGATGGACCTGGGTCTTGGGGCTGAGGCCAATGCAGTAGCTAAAATTTCTGAAAATGTCAGCTTTAGCCCCAAGCTAAAAAGAGTTCCCGTGGGAGTGGCCTGCAAAGGACTGAGGAACGAGGTCTGGATTTGATCTGCCAGGCAGGTAAATGCGGGTTTCCACTGTGGCTCTCCCCAGCCTCTCCCCGAGGCAAAGCCTGTTCCTGGAGCTCAGGGACCCAGGGTCATCCCAGGCTGGGGGTTGTTTCTGAGTAGTTGTGTGCCCCAGAGACATGCCCTGTGGCTCAGACGGGGCGTTCCACAGGCCTCTTCCCCCTCACCAGAGCTGCATGGCTGAGGCGGCACAGAAGAGCATGGCCTCCAGGACGCCTCGGATTCCCCGCAAGGCAGAGACAATGCGTCCTCGGCCCTCGTGCTTGCAGCACCCTCAGGACCTTCGCCAGAGATCTGCGCATCTGATTAGCTAGTTGGGAACACTGGTGGCAGGCCCCATGTGTGGGACCTCAGGCAGGACTGTGATGGTGGGAACGCTCGGAGGTGGCTCGCTCTGGGGGAGGCAGGCCTGGGCGGGTCGTCCGTGCGGGACCTGGCAGCTCCCTTTAGGAGGTTGCTAAGGGTTTGGCTGAGCCCTGCAAAGACAGTAGCCTTTGCTGTTCTAGTTCTTCCTAGTCTATTGGCTCGTTTCCCTCCAATGTTGCAAGAGAAGAGGGCAAAAAGCAGCAGAGTAGAAATGACACAGGATTTGGAGCCAGAAGACACGGGTTGGAGTTCTGACCCGCCAGGTTGCAGGGTCTCCGTTCCTCCTGTAAGTTGGGTTGTTGTGAGGATTAGTTAGACCAGGTTTGTGAAAGTGCTCAGAAAACTGTAGAATCGTGTACCAATACCTGTGGCTCTTATTATAACCTGGTCCAAAATGTTCTTTAAGTCGTGGTCACCTTTTTAAAGTGACTTTTTTCCCGTGGTCACTTTTTTAAAGAGATACCTTCGCTGCAGGGAAATCCATTCAGCTTGGGAACATTTAAAAGCAGACGTGTGAGCCGAGATGCTGGCAGCCGAACCCCAGTGATGGACGGTGTGACTGCGTCCCCATCCCGCCGCCGGCCCTTGCCTCTCACGCGGAGAGACAGGGTGGAGAAGGGAACTCAGGGAGCAGGCAGGGCGCGGGACGCACCCTCGCGTCTCAGTC
>RJWJ010000672.1:135871-190101 GCA_004363605.1 Indri indri | reverse complement strand
GGCCGGGCGCGGTGGCTCACGCCTGTAATCCTAGCACTCTGGGAGGCCGAGGCGGGCGGATCGTTCTGAGCTCAGGAGTTCGAGACCAGCCTGAGCAAGAGCGAGACCCCGTCTCTACCAAAAATAGAAAGAAATTAATTGGACAGCTAAAAATATATATAGAAAAAATTAGCCGGGCATGGTGGCGCGTGCCTGTAGTGCCAGCTACTCGGGAGGCTGAGACAGTAGGATTGCTTGAGCCCAGGAGTTTGAGGTTGCTGTGAGCTGCGCTGATGCCACGGCACTCGCCCCAGGCAAGAGAGTGAGACTCTGTCTCAAAAAAAAAAAAAAAAAGAAAAAAAAAACCATTAGGAGAAAGGTTGATGTGGAACTTCTCAATGGAGGAACAGGTGATCAGCACCTGAATCCACTGATGACTACCATCATCGCAGAGAGTGGGTACCACCGGCCGTCACGAGCCTCTTAAAGCAGTGCACTATGAAGTACACAGGATCACTTACGAAGCGTTCATGCCCAAAAAGATTTAATCTGAAATGCATCAAGCTTTTAGATCTAACAGGAAATACAGAGTTTAGAGGAACAAGTAAGTTCAATGAAAGCAAGAGAAAACAGACACATTCAGAATGTGACAACTTATTCAAGACAGGTGACCCAATTTCTGCAGAGTGTCTGTGGCCGAGGCTCTCACACTTGAATGTGTGTCAGAATCACCAGAGGGCCTGTTAAACACTGGGTGCTGGGCCCCACACTCGAGTTTCTGATTCAGTAGCACTGGGGTGGGGCCTGAGAATGTGCATATCTGACAAGTTCCCAGGTAATACTAATTCAGGAACCACGCTGTTCTATGGCAGGGCTTTGTTCTGAATTAGAAGACACTTAAGAGACACTAGTCACATGCAACTTGTGGGCCTGGTTTAGATCTTGATTCAAATAAACCAACCATACAATCACATTGTGGCCACAGAGATAGAAAGGAGAATGGTGGTTGCCAGGAGGGAATGAGGAGTTACTGTTTAATGAATACAGAGTTTCAGTTATGCAAGATGAAAAGAGTTCTGGAGATGGATGGTGGTAATGGCTGCACAACAATGCGAATGCACTTAACACCACCGTGCACTTAAAAATGGTTACATGGCTGGGCTCAGTGGCTCACGCCTATAATCCTAGCACTCTGGGAAGCCAAGGCAGGATTGCTCAAGGCCAGGAGTTTCAGACCGTTCTGAGCAAGAGTGAGACCCCATCTCTACAAAAAAAAAAAAAAAAAATACAAAATTAGCCTGGCATTGTGGTCCCAGCTACTTAGGAGGCTGAAGCAGGAGGATCGCTTGAGCCCAGGAGTTGGAGGTCGCTGTGAGCTACGATGACACCACTGAACTCTAGCCCAGACATCAAAGCGAGACTCTGTCTCAAAAATAGAGTGGGTCAAAACTCCTATGCTGATCAGTAGTAGGATCGTGCCTGTGAATAGCCGCTGCACTCCAGCCTGGGCAACATAGTGAGACACAGTCTCAAAAAAAAAAGAAAGAAAATGTTAAATGGTAAATTTATGTTATATGTATTTTGCCACAATTAAAAAATTGGGAAAATGACATTGTGTGTGTACTAGATGATATGAAAGAATTCTTTTACTTGTTCTAGATATGACAAAGTTACAGGAATTATTTGAGAAAGATTTCACATGTTTCAGAGATGCACATTGAAGTATTCAGGGAATGAAATGACATGATGTCAGAGATTTACCTTCAAATACTTCAGCAAAAAAGTGAATACAAGAAGCAAGTGTGATGAAAACACATTGATAATTATTGAAACTGATCACAGATACATGGGGATCCTATTTTTGTTTGTTTTGAAAACATAATACAAATTTTCATATACAAATTTTCATAATTTCATATTTTCATAATTCTAAATAATTTCAAATTTCATAATTTCAAATTTTCATAATACAAATTTTATTTAAAATGGTAACCTAGGGTGATCATTTCCTAACTCTGGGCCTCAGTTTCTTTAGCTGCAAGATGAGTATGGGGATGGCATTTGGATTAGATCAACGGCCTATGCAAGGGACCTCCCCAAGGGTCCTGGCGAAATCTCCTGGGGGGCTTTTAAGTTCTCCAGCCCTCCCCAGCCTGGATTCTGACATGAGCAAGAATGTCGGGGACTGTCTGACTCCCTCAGGGGAGGCTGAGGAGAAGGGCTAACTACTGGGAACTGGGCAGCCCAGGCCCTTGCCAGCTCAGCTGTCATGAAAATCTCAGCCTGTCGAGGCCTCAGGATGAAGGTGGCCTGGGGAACCTGCGTCAGCTCTTGGCTGGGCTTAGGGAGCAGGGCTCAGGAACTGGCCCAATGACCCATTTGCCTCTGAGGCCACTGGGGTCTGTTAAGCCTCCAGACCTGAGTAAAGCAGGGCCACACCAAGTGCTAGCGTGCCTGGGCAGGCCAGTAGCAGAACATCCCTACTGAGGCCAGCAGGGACGGGGAGGAGGAGCAACTGAGGACAGCTCAGGCCCGCCTTGGTCTCCCCGAGCAATTCATTTTAGGCAGCATAAGCTGCACCCACGTGTCCTCCCACAGTCTCAAGCATTTGTCTGAGCCAGACAGAATGGAGACATTCAGAAGGAGAGATCCTGAAAATGCAGACTTCGAAGGAGGCAAGACAGAAGAGGACCCCACAAGAAGGCGAGACAAGCCCCTTGGTGGTAAAGTGAGCCCATTTGATACGCCCTTCACGGTAGAACAGAGTGTGCCCAAGTGTCTGTGAAAAAGAGGGCTTTCAAAGTAACCCTAAAACAGCATAAAAGGGGTGCACTCACAAGGATTAGAGAAACCCTCCAGGGGGTCTGGAACCCATGTCTGGAACCAGCCAGCCAAGTGCAAAATGCAAATGCAGCCCCTTGTTCAAATCTTTGTAAGAATTTCAAGACGTGACAATAGAGCGTTAAACTAAGCCCGTGCCCGGTGTGAAGGGAAGCACGGGCCGTGCCCCACAAAGCCAGCCCTGCCCGAGGGGTATTGACTCGTCTCCTGGCCCAGACTCTGGGAGCACTTAGGGGCCTCCCTCCACCCCCCTCCCACAGTGGTTCTGGGCTCCGAGGGCTGCAAGGAGCTGGGCACAGCCATCCATTCCCTTCCTGTCCTCTCGGGGTACCCCAGCCCCTCCACAAGGAGGAAGGGCGTGCATGGCTCAGCTGCTGTCCCGGGGCCTTCAGAGCAGGCCCTGGCACTTCGTAAGCTCTCTCCAAATCATGCCCCAGAGAGAGATGTGGCTCCCCCGGTCTCTCTCACAAATGGTTCTTAGGGTTCCCCGTGAGCACCTGCAGCACAAAGGATCTGAGCTTGAGTCTCTCTGCTGCCCTTGCAAGGGATGGGGCCTAGTAAGCCGTACTCCACAGCTCCGGCCCGGGGCTTCCTTGCTGTAAAATGGGGCAATAGGAACCGCCTCTCAGGCTGCCGAGAGACACAGGCACATGGAGTTAGCACCCACGACTAGCATCTGCATGCTGCTACTAGGCCGTGGAACCGCCTCCTGGGACCCTCCTTGTCCCCTCTGGGTCTGTTTCTTCGCATCAGGTGGAGATGGGAAGGCATCGGGGCAATGCCTTTGCCAGTCCCTCCAAGCTCCACAAGTTCCCTAAGTTTTACAAAGAACCCCTTTCTTTCTCCTCTTGCAAGTCAAGACTTTAACAATATAACAGTTTAAAAGCATTTATGTGGTGCTGCTATGGGATGAAATTTTGTCCCCCAAAAAAGATACGCCAAAGTCCTAACCCCAGTACCTCAGAACATGACCTTATTTGAAGACAGGTCTTTACAGAGGTAATCAAGTTAAAATGAAGTCATTAGGGTGGGCCCTAATCCAATATGCCCAGTGTCCTTATAAAAAGGGAAAATTGGGCAGAGACATGCTAGAGAAGACAGCATGAAGACACACAGGAAGAATACCGTGTGAAGACGAAGGCAGGGGTCTGGGTGACGCGTCCACAGGCCAAGGAACATAAAGATTGCTGCCAACCACCAGAGCCAGGCAGCGGGTGGCACTTTGTCACAGCAGCCTCGGCAAACTGACAGAAGTGCCACCAGGGGCCAGGCACTGGGCCAAGAATTACCCTCATAACAGCCCCTGGAGGTGGCCACTGTTGCCGTCACCATCCTGCTCCAGGCCACTCTGTGAGTTCTGGCAGCCCAGCCCCAGAGCCTGTGTGTTCGACCACCGCCCTGCACCACCTCGCAGGTTAGACCCTGTAGAGAGACCTTTGTGCATCTGGCCTGGGCAGCTCTGGGTCTTCCCAGGGTTTCTTTTCATTTTACCATGAGCCGGAAGTCCTTGGCCTGGGCTGCTCACAGCGTCACTTACTCTGATTTGGGGACACACTCCAAGAGATTCTGCCTCAGTGGTCTGGGCTACAGCCTGGGCCTGCCCCAGGGAGTTTGATGTGGCCCTGTTGGGATCCACTGGCCCAAGCTTGCTTTTATCTTTCAGTCTAAAGGAGACTTCTCCACTAGAGATGAGAGAAGACGCCTGCTCTGGCCCCTGGGGGCATCCAGGTCCCACAGTCCTGGAAGATTGGAGACCACTTGTCCCGCCCTCAAGCACAGAAGGGGAGGCCGAGGCCAGGTGGCACCTTCAGAAGCACAGGCAGGCCAGCAGGTCAATCCGGAAGGTCTCCTTTGGGATGCAGGGAGCCCCGGAGGACCTTGCAAGCTGTTGGGTGCAGCCGGGACACAGAGGTGTCCCCAGGCTGCCACACCCCAGCATGGGGCACGCGGGGACAGAGCCAGTCGGCAGGGGGGGCCCTTAAGGAATCAGGAGGCATCATCAGTGCTCCAGAAAGGACCCAGCTAGCTTGAGAGGCACTTCCGAGCTCCTGCTCCATGACTACTGCCTCCACCCTGGCTCGGCCTCACCCTATGGCAGCCTCAACGCCCGCTCCCTGCTAGGACTTGAGTATGTGAGGTGCCAGGGCCCTGAGCCGCCCCCGCACTCCTCCCACCAGCAGAAGACCCAGCCCCAAGCTCTTGCTCCCCTCCAGGGGCGATCCCATCCTAAAGAGAAAGCCGTGGGAGGCAGCAGATTGGACAGGAGTCCTAGTTCCAGGCCCTCTCACCCACTTCCTAGTGACCGCATGCCCTTCTTGTCTCAACTTCTTGACCTGTCAAACGGGCAGGGAGCTATTGCCTGCCTTGCTCGATGTGTGCATGGGGCCAGGGGGTTGCCGTCGAGCATGACAGGAAACTCTGCGCGGGAGGGCAGGAAGGGCCTGTGTAGGTTGGCGTGGAGGTCCCTGACGGCACCCCCTCTGACCCCATGCCTGCCACCCCTTTCCCCAAACCTTCAGGATCTTTTCCAGCTGCTTCTGCGTGTCAACCACGATGATGTTGGCGCGGCAGTCATGGGAGATGTACTGGCAGGCCTCGGGGGAGCTGGTCGTGTAAATGCCGGTGACGATGCCACTGCAGGAGACGCCGGAGGACTTGTGTTAGGGCAGTTGCAGAGGGGCCACCCCTCGCCCCCACCCCTCAGCCCTGCACCCCCAGCCCCAGAGAGCTCCCATGGCCCAAACAGGCAGGGCTCCCTCACCAGCCATCTCAGCACAGCTGCCCTGGCAGAGAGGGGCAAAAACCGGTCTGAGGGAGGGCCCCCGGAAACAGGTGGGACGCTGGGCAGCGGGGGTGGGGGGGGTTCTAAAAAGAGATATCGACCCTTTCCTACTCTCTGTCCTCCACCAACCCACTGGGGCTCCCGCCCCCAGCCCAGCCACTCACCCTGCAAACACCGTGCCCACTGCCGAGAAGAACCACTCCGGGGCGTTGAAGCCAAGGATGGCTACGCTGTGGGCTCGCTCCAGGCCGAGCTCCAGGCCAGAGGCAGACGGGCCAGGTCAGCCGGGCAGGGAAAGGGCCTCTCAGGCCCAAGGTGCCCCCTCCAGGTTGCAGGGGACCTCCCCCTCCTCCCAGGGCCCACCCAGAGAGTCCCCTGGGGCGTCGGTCACTCAGTAGCCCTGGCTGCCCCTCCAGGACCTGACCAGGGAGCCCGGCCCCGCAGCCCAGCGCACTGGGCTCCCCAACCCACCTTAAGCGTGAAGGCAAATGAAAAGCTTGTGTCAAGTGCCCGGCACATGGTAAGGGTTCAGTAAATAGAAAATCCTCAGTACAGGGCCCAGCACGTAGTGTTGGCTAAGGGCGCGGGCGCAGCATTCACAGCTATTGTGTCCAAGGGCCTTGCCCAGTGGGGGCTGGTGAAGCAGGCCTGCAAGGGCCCCGGAGCTGGAAGGGGGGTCTGGGGAGGGGAAGGCCGTGTCTGGCAGGGGCCCCTCACCTTCAGGAAGCCCTTGGCGGCCCTACGGGCGAGCAGGTAGTACTGGGAGTAGGAGATGTGCTCCCACTTTTCCTGGCGCTTGAAGCCCAGAGCCCTGAAGTCCCCATACTTGTCCAGGGCCTCGTAGAACATCCGGTGCACAGTGTAGGGAAGCTGCGGGCAGCTGGGGTCCATCCGCAGACGCACCCGCCCATCCGCCCGGGTCGTCCACAGCACCTCCTCTGCAGGGGGAGACCACGGCTTGCATCATGCCAGCCTGGGGCTGTCCCCAGGGGGTCCCGGTACTGCCCTGGGCAGAGCTCCCAGCCCTGCAGGTTCTGACAACTCCTTGGGCACTGGGCCATGGGGCTGACAGCAAGGCAGAAACTGGGGTAGGCTGGGAGGCTGCCTGGAGGAGGAGGTCTGACTCAGCCTTGAAGGATGAGCAAAGCTTAGGAATGCAGCAAGGAAGAGGGGAGGGAAGAGCTGGAGAAGACCAGGAGGGCCTAGAGACGCTGAAGCCCCTGGACCTGGTTCTGCTTTTATCCCAGCTGGGATTTGCCTCTCGAGGTTAGGCAGTGGAGCCCGGTCAGATCTCCAGGTGCCTTCGTGGGTCCCATCCTTCCCCTGCCTGCTGTGAATGAATGCGGACAGACCCGACTGAACAGAAGGTCAAAGCATCAAAGACGGTGACCCTCCCAAGGAGCTGGAGGAGACCGAACACCAGCAGACCCTGATCTCCAGCCTGAAAAGTCTCCAGTCCCAAGAAATACCATTACAGCAGACTTTGCTTATCCTCCCTCACACGAGCATCCCAGTTGGTCTTCGCAGCACGGGTTGGAACGGGGCAGTTGCAGCTCACGGAGCTTCAGTCATTTTCCCAAGGTCACACGTCGGGAAGTACAGAGTCGGATTTGAACTCAAGTGTGTCTGATGCCACAGCTTATGCTTGGGACACTTTAAGGCTTACTCTGTGTGTAGTGGGTAGGGACAGAGACTTGCCACTTAGTGTGCGGGACTTGGGGTAAGCCACCAACACTGAGTCTGTTTCCTCAGGGAAACATGAGGATTCAGCTCTCAGGGTGGATATTAGGATCAAAAGAAATGGTGTATATGAAAGAGCCCTGACATATAGTTGGTGCTCAATAAATGCATACTTTCCTTCCTTCTCCCCTTTCCAAGTTCTCCAAATTGTTTGCAAAGGAAGCTTGGAAGGGTGGTCTGGACCCTTTGGGCATCCTGGGGCCTCCTTCCCCTGGGGCAAGGGTGGTCATTCTAAGATATGACCTCAGGAAGGGGGTGGCAGGGAGCAGGGGAGTGAGGCTGGCCAGGACAAGTGGGGCTGCACTGCCACCTGCTGGCCAGACCCTCCTCTTCTGTGGTCCTGTCTGGTCCTTTCCTGAAACCGGCAGGTGAACCAGATGGCCTTATTCCTCCCCTTTGACACTCTTAGACTGCATGCGGACTCTGAGGTTGGCAGAAAGGGGTGAAGATCTTGGGGCTGGAACAGGAGAGCCCCTTCTCCCTGTGGAGGGCCTGGGGTGGGGGCGAGAGCACATACCCAGGCCCAAACAGGAGAAGGGAAGATACGAGGCAGGCGACATGACAGCCTTCGGGAAGTGCAGGCTGGGGCAGGAGAGGGTGCCAGAGAGGCCTTATGTATTGGTGGAGGCCAAGACCATGCTGGCTGGCATCCACTCGCCCCCCACGCCAGGATGGATGCCCCTGCCACCAGCCAGGCTGGAGCCCCGTGCTCTCGGGTGGAGCCGTGAGCCGAGGGCTGCCGAGCCCCATTCCATTCACTCCTCACACTTCTCCAAGCCCTGTCCCCATATCCCGGGACCCCAGCCTGGCTCACGCCACCTATCCACCTCTTCAGGGCTTTCAACCCCTGCATTTTGCTAAAGTCCGTATCCAGAGCAGAAAGTCAAGTACACCTGCATCCCAAACCTCAATTATGTCACTGCCTGCTGAGTGACCTGACAAGTCATTCTCCTCTCAGCTGCATTCTAATCACCTACAAGTGTGAGGGGTCCAAGAGGACGCAGGGACAGTGGGGATACAGTGCTGGTGGAAAAGTGAGAAGGTACAGCCACATTGGAAAACAGTTGAGCAGTTTCTTAAAGCATTAAATGTGACTTTACCATACAACACAACAACACCATGCTTAGGTATTTCCCCGAGAGAAATGAATAAATGTCTCACAAAGACTTGAAGACTTGTACATGGATGTTCTTAGCGGCATTTGTAACAGTCAAAAAGTGGAAATAAGCCAACTGTCCATCGACTGGTGAATGAAAACCAAATTGTGGTCTATCTATGTGATGCAATACCATTCCTCTCCTAAAGGGCTGACACAGGCTACAACACGGGTGAAACTCAAAAGCACATTCCGTGACAGAAGTCGGATGCAAAAGACCACAGGTCATGTGATTCCATCTATAGGAAGTATCCAGAAAAGTCAGAAAAGATAGCACTCAGGCTAGTAGCTGCCTGGGGCAGGTGGTGGGAGTAGAGCATGCCCCCAAAATGGACACAAGGGATCTTTCAGGGTGACAGAAGCATTCTACAATTGGATTGTGGTGATGTTTGTGCAACTCCATGAATTTGCTAAAAATCATTGAACTGTGCACTCAAAATGGTAAATTCAGTGGCATATAAATTATACCTCAATAAAGCTGCTTTAAAAAAAATGGGAGGAAGAACGTTGGCCTCCCAAAGTGTCGCAAGGACCCTGTGTGATGGCCCGGGTGGCATGTGCCAGGCTGGGCAGACAGCCTGCTCAGGGTTGCTAGTTCTCTTTCTACCCGCAAAGATCCCCCCAGGGCCTGGACCAGAAAAGGTGGTCTCTCCTCTGGGCACTTCTGGAAGCTCCTGCCTATCTGCAGTCAGCCCTTCTCCCAGGTTGCCAAAAAGAGCAGAGGTAAGTCTTGTGTGATCTGTTGGCACAGCTTCCCTCAAGCCAAAAGTTTTAACTGGAACATTTATAATCTCTTTTTTAATGATGAAAATATGCATACTTGTGCTACGAAATGGGCAACAGTTTAGAAGTCTATGCTATAAACAGTGATAGGCCCTCCTTATACAAATATACGTACAGGGAGTTAGGTTTTATTTTGTTGTTGCTGCTGTTGCTTTAAAAAAAAAATGGGGGAGGGGGAGAGATGATGTTATTAATATTAGTCTATTAATCAAGGGTAGCAAATGCCAAATGCTGGTGGAACCAGGTGGATGATGTATCAGGATCGTAATAAATAATGTATAATAACAAATTAATGAAGTGCCCCAGGATTTGCAAGTGAAACTCAGAAATATAGTCTTTTCCACAGGGAAATAGGCTCCCTGGCATCTTCCTTGAGACACGTGGTGCTTGGAGTCCACCCTTTGTTTCTCTGCTTTTGATGAAGACATGCAGCAGTGCAATATTTTTCTATTATAAGAAAAGCTACAAAGTTCCACAGATCTATTGTACGACACGGTGACTATAGTTAATGACAATGTGCTGTGTTCCTGAAAATCACCAAGAGTAGAGTTTGTGTTCTCACCACAAAAAAATAGCATGCGAAGTCGTGCATATGTGAATTAGCTCTATTTAGCCACTACACAATGTCTACATATTTCAAAACAACATGTTGTACACAATAAATATACACAATTTTAATTTGTCAATTAAAAAATTAATTCAAAAAAAAGAAAAGTATGCTCGCTTCGGCAGCACATATACTAAAATTGGAACGATACAGAGAAGATTAGCATGGCCAAAAAAAAAAAAAAGAAAAGCTATAATACAAGGGCAGTGATAATTGTACGGGCTCTGGCCTCAGCGTCAGGGAGGCAACAGGGAATGGCGGGGTCTGGGGTGGGCGAGAACATCTTCATCCAAACGGTGGCTGCTCCCACCTCTAGGGCTAGTGCCCACTAGGAACAGAAACCAAGCTCTACCAGAAATCTGGGTGTCTACATTTAAAAAAGTACTACGTGGACCAAATCAAACACGGCCCTTAGCCAAGGCATGCACCTTTAATTTGGGTGGCATTAACAAGTCTCTCTCACCATGTGTGCGTGTTGCATGACTGTGCAACGCTCCAGTGTCTGGTCGTATCAACCACTTCCCTATTGAAAGACACCCTGGTGATTTCCAGCCTGAATTCAGCCCTCGTCCTAGGCTTCCCAAGAGATAGATTTCTAGAATTAGGTTTACCGGATCAGAAGAAAAAAGTGTTTAAAACCTGATGGACATTTTGGACAGAGTTCCTGAACTAATTTCTCCTTTCCCATTAACGACGTGGTTCTGCCTTTTTCCTGCTTTTTCCCTCAGGTGCCTATTCCTTTTGTCACCTCACAGCCTTCCTGGAAGGAACAAAGAAGGAATGGGAAGAGAAGGACAGTTGGTAGGTCTGCAGGTCAGTCTCCTCCCGGCCCTGCTGGAAGGGACTGAGACTGACGGGGACAAGAGACCTGGCCCTGGAGGACCCTATGCCTTTTGGGAAGGGTGACGAGGCCCACTGGCCAGCCCGCGGCCCGGCCCTTTCTCTCCACAGCAGGACCCTCCACCAGCAAGGAGAGAAGACCCCGGCGGGAAGGGGGCCTGCCCCACCTGCCTGGAGGCCCCGATCATCTCCTGCCTGCGGAGCACCCGCCATGCGCCAGCGGGACCATATGCCGTCTGTTCTTTGCCCATCGCCTCCTAGCTAAAGCTCCAAGACTCAGGGAAGCTGAATGAGTGCTGGGCTGGCAGAGCTGAGCAGCAGAACGAGGATAGAAACCCACACAGCCCAATGCCCAAGTCCACGCTGCTCCCACCGGGCATGTGGCCTCTCGAAGTGGGCTTCGAGGCAGGCCTGGGCACCACATCTCCTCTGGGAAAGGACCATCATGCCCCATTCCTAAGTCCTGTGCTGGGGCTCAGGCTGGGTGACCTTGGGCAGCCACGACCTCCAGCCACTGCCTTTTCCCACATTGCTGAGGCTCCCGGGGTGACCTTTCTAAACCCAGATCCGACCTGCTTAGAAGCCTCCAACAGCTCTCACTGACCACAGGGTAACATCTACACCATGGCCTCTAAGGCAGGCACTCCTCAGAGGGGCTCACTTACCTTTCCCAGCCTCAACCTTCCTTGCAGCCAACTAGAGCTGTTCCCAGTTTCCCTCAGTTCCCTGCCTCGGTGCCTTTGCCCGTGCTGTGACTGCCTGGAATGCCCTTCTCTCCCTCACACACCCACCCTCCACCGCACTTCAAGGCCCTCGTAGCACCTCCACACTGAAAACTTCCGTGCCTGAGCCCAGCTGAGGGTTGGGTCATGGTCAGAGCTGCCTCTCCACCAGACTGGGGGCTCCTGAAGCAGCAGCCCAGCCCAGAACAGAGGCCAGTGGGCCTTTGGGGAAGAACGAGTTGGCCTCCATCCCATCCCAACCCCAGGAGGGCTGGACTAAGTGACTGTGTGTCTAGGGGACCCAGGCCTTCATCTCTCCCCACTTCACCCTTGTCCCCAGGATGGCCTGATGACAAGGCAGGACATATTGCTGCCCAAGTGCAGAGTGAGATGGGCCCACAGAGCAGGTGCTGCCCAAGTGGGTCATGTCAGGCTGCACCCCCCACCCTACATCCCTAAGAGCCCCAGGTGGGGCCCAGCGAGGCCCTGCCCTGCTCGGGGTCCTCTCAGCCACGGGGGCCAGTGCCGAGCCCACTCCTGGATTGAGAGTGGAGAGAAGACGGCCCATCTCGCAGCCCGAGTGCCACTCCTCCCTGCCCTCCTCACACATGCAATCCCACCCTGGGCTGCGACCTTTTCCAGACAGACCTCGCGTGTGGAAGGGTTTACAAAAGGAGTATCCTTTGACCCGTCAATCACACTTTTAGGAAGTTACTCATGGGAAACAAACACGTACAGCAAGAATGTGTAGACAGATATCTTTAGAGCACCTTTCTATTAGCAAAGTCACTGGAAGCAACCCAGATGTCCAACAGGGGACTAGTCAAGTTCACTGTGGTACAGCTGTATCATGGATTCCTGTGCAGCCATTAAAATGTCTAATGACGTGAGGAAGTGCTTACACAGTAACAGCAAGTGAAAGAGGGAGCAAATAAAAGTGCATATAAAAATGCACAGAGATGACATCACTGTGCTCTAGCTGAGATGACAGAGCGAGACTCTGTCTTAAAAAAAAATGCACAGACAAAACTGAAAAGATCTACATCAACATATTATTAAAAGACTTAGCACATTGTGGGCACTCAAGACATCACCCTCTACCCTGTCTAACTAGGAAAGCTGAGTGTCCTCGTTAGAAGCTTCTGAGCTTCTGGTGTAAGCATTGAGCTTGCAGCAAGTGTTTGCTGGAGGAAGAAATCCAGTGAAGCCTGCGATGCCCGCAGTGGCAGCAGGAAGACTGGTAGACCCCAGCCTGACAGGTCACGTGGGGTGGGGGCAGGGAGTTCCCACACACAGCATATCAGAGGGAGAGGGTGCTTTTACAGAGGAGGAAACTGAGTCCCAGAGGGGGGCAGGGATGGCCAAGGTCATAGCAAGTTAGGGGCAAAGTTGGGACAAGACTTCAGTTGGTCCTGGCAGCTACCTTACATCCAGTAGCTGGCTGGCTGGGGGCGGGGGGGGGGGGGTTGCTGCTCAGTGAATGGGGTGCAGGCTTGAGGGCCCATGGTCTTTTCCCTCAGGGATGGTGTTGGGGTGGAGGAGAGTGGTGCTTGAGTCCCCTGGCTCTGCCACATGACGGGCTGCTAACAGCCAAGCAGGAGGGAGGGATGTGAGCAGGGCCCAGGTCTGCCTGGGCCCTCTGGCTCCCTCTCGGCCAGCCTCTCTGTGGATGGTCCCCCATAGGTAGGGGACACTTATGAAATCAGGTTGCATTCCCAGTCCTTAGAGTAGTCCCCATGCCCCACTGCAAAGCTCAACAGAGGCACAACCATCAGTCTGTCCCATATGCAAAGTAAGATCGCTGCTGCCATAACAGCCAAGAACATGGCCAGGACCCAGTAATGGTTCCCATCACCCAGCAAGGCAACCAGATCCCAACCCAAGCTGACTCCAAAAGGCAACCAGACCAGATCTACGCAGTGGAGACCCAGCTAGCAGCAGCCTGTAGCCAACATCCAGCAACCCCAGTACACAGCCCTCCAAGAGCCCAGTCAGCTGAGCGCCGGGCTCTGGAGCGGGCTTTCCCAGGGCCCCGCTTGCACTTCCTGCCACCTCCCTCTCCCTCTGCTGTCCTCTCTGTGGCCTCTCCTCTTGGCCCGACCCTGGCCTGTGTCTGATCAATCCGCCCCTTGTGCTGCGGGGGTTGGGCAGGCAGGGAGCTGTGTTCTTTGGGGTTCTGGAAAAAAGGCATCAGAACAGCAGAGGAAGCCATTTAATTAGCTGGGAAGGACAAAAACAAGCACAGAGAGTGTGAAGACGGGGGTGTTTTCTGCAGTCTGTGGGAAAGGCCGCAGGGACGAAGCTTATTGTGCAGATGGAGGGCCACGCTGGTCCTGAGGAACAGGTGGTCCTCAGGTCTGGGACAGATCTCTCTCCAAGACACTCCCTCGGGGCACCGGGCCCACAGCCCTCCTCCGTCGTCTGGTCGGAGGGCCTGCCCCAGGAGGGCCCTCCACACAGCAGCCGGTGCTGAGGGCCAGCCCTATGCCAGTCTCTCTGAGGACACAGAAGAGGGAGAGGCCAACTCGGCCTCAGAAAACGATGAGAGGCAAGGACAAGGCCTGGGACAGAACAGTCTGTTGTACCTTGGCCAGGTGGGGCAGAACATACCTGCCAAGGCTCTGGTGATTCCCGCTCCTCTGTGCCTGAGGGAAGAGGCCCTGCAGCTGCTGGCCATTCCCCAGCCTTCTTGCTGGACGGCCAAGAGCTCTGAGTTCTGGCCACTACAGCAGAGTGACCCTGGGCAGACCCCTGCCCACCCCTGGCCTCAGTTCCCCATCTGATTTACAATCGGGATGGACAAGATGGTCTCTATAAGCTCCCACGGTCATTAAAATAATGACCAGCTTTTCTGTCCTGCCCCAAGGATTTCACTCATCCAGGCCTGAACCACTGGGGTGAGGGAGCCGAGACGGGCTCTCCCTGCCCTGTAGTGGGCGCTCGGGACACACACAGGAGACCCCAAGCTGGGTCTCCACCCTCGGCTGAGACTTCGGGTCTGGGAAAGGACGGGGCATCCTGCCCCACAGCCCCAGGGCTGACATGCCCCCCACAGCAGGGCCCCAAGAGGAGACAGCAGGTGGGGACCCCCAGGCAAAGTCTGAAGAGTGGGTGTCTAGGCAGGGGTGGTGAGTGCCTCCACCCCTGCAGAAAAGATTTCTCTAGGGACTCCCAGAGGCGCCCTTGTTTTGGCTGGCCAGGCCGGGATTACCACCTGTTCCCATTTCATCAATGAGGGGCCATCTACACTCTTTTTTCTCACCCTCAGGGAGCCTTTCCTACCTTCCCCCAGCCCTACCAGAGACTGAAGTGACAGCAGGTCCCCTTGGGCCTCTTCCAGCCCCCCAGGCTCAGGCTGTGAGCTCCCTGAGGACAAGGGCAGTATCCAGCCCCTTTCTCACACCATAGCTTGCAGCTCCGGCCTAAAGGACCACCCATGTCCTTGGAACATTTGGCAAGGGTGGGAGCGAGGGACAGAGAAGGCCCAGCAGATCCTTTGACCCACGAAGGGCCTCTCTGGGCTGGAGACCAAGCTGGGCTGAGCACCCAGCTTCCCCGTCTTTAATGAAAATCTTCCGTGGGTGTGGGAGTTTCCTGGAGAAAGTGGGGTGGCGGAAGGGAGGACCAGCCCCAGCCAGCACCTCCACCGGCTCCAACCCCGGCAGCGGCCCTCCCCTCCTCTGTGGCCTCAGTGCTGCCCTTCTCCAGCTGGGGTTCATGCTCAGTCTAGAAAGGCCTAGAAAGAAATGTGTCTCCCAGGCCCAGCACAAGGCTGCCTTTGTGTGGTTGTCAGATTCCAGCAGCTCAACGGCCAGACTTTGTGGGGCTGTTCCCAAGAGTACAGCCATCTGGGCAGCTCAGAGCCCTCCAGCTTCCTAGGAGCTCGAGAACAGCCAGGAGCCTCCAAGGGCTCCAGGGTGAACCCTGATTCCTGTATGTAAGACTCAAAGAGCTCCTCAGAGGGGCTGTCAGCTCAATAGTTAGTGGAGGGGAAGCAGGGCCTGGCCAGGCCTGGAGGGAACCAGACTGTGCATGATGCCTTCTAGGTCCCAAAGAGGCAGTGTGGCCAGCTAAGAGTTCCACCTCTTACTAGCTGTGTGACTCTGAGAAAATCACTAAACCTCTCTGAGCTCCATTTCCTCTATCAAATGGTAATGATAAATATGGCTTCTCCACTGCCACTATGAAGATAAAATGAGGGAATACAAGAAAGTTCCTCGGCACAGGGCCTTGCACATGGTGGATGTTCAGAAAGTTTGCTCTTCTTATTAAGCAGGCAGCTGTGTGGAGAAGGAGGCCTTCAAGCCTCTCGTAATCCCACAGATCCCCTCCCCAAGAGTCTTTGACACGGGCAGTTGGCCCTTTTCAATCTTAGGGAAAGGGCGGCTTCCAGACCCCTCCTAACTGTGACAGCCCTGGTCTCCTCCCTCGTGCTGAGTCCAGGGCCCAGGCCCCGGAGCTTCTGGGCAGCCAAGAAGATAAAGGAGCCCGAGCCCCAGCTCAAGGCCCGGCACACAGAGGACATACAGTCCACAGCTCCGTTCCAGAGCCTCTCCTCCACCCCCGGGGACAGCAGGGGCTGCACCAGCCAAGCCCGTGAGAGCCAATGAAGCCTGCTCAACACTGCCCTGGGCAGAATTTAGGGGACCTCTGCCCTGGTGCCTGCAGTTAGCCACGGTGTCAAGAGGCCCCTCGGCCCCTCCCAGACTGTCCCTTCCTCCCTGTCAGCAGCCCTAGAGGCCGAGCTCCCAAGGGCAGATCATCCAGCCCAGACCCAGGCTCAGAGGGAGCTTGCAGTTCTGAGGGCAGCTAGAGGTCCCCTCCTCCAGGAAGCCCACCCTGATCCCTGGTTCCCAACAGCACATCTTCCTTCTTCAGCCTGCCCATGCCCTTTACCAAGGGCCTGTCTGCCTCAGACTGGGGGTTCTCTGAGAGCAGGAAAGAAGACTTGCCCATCCCAGTATCCCCAACAGTCCAGCACACAGGATGGAGGGGCCTGGTGCATGCCCAGCTTGGCTGTCCCGGGCAGCTTCCCAACGTCCTGGTAAACTAGACCGTGATGGCCTTGCCATCTGCACTGCAGTTGCCTGCCCAGTCCCCACCCCTCTATTAAATCCAGTGCCCACCCCCTTTCCTCCTCCTGGCCCCTGGCTGCTCAGATGGCCCTCCTCCTGCCCCCTCTGATGGGACCCTCTCTGGGAGTCCCTACCCTGCTTGTTTAAAACCCGCCCATTCTGTGTGGCCCGCTGCCACACGGGGCCAGATGACAGTCACCCAGATTAAGCAGTTGAGGCCCACAGGGCTGGGGATGGCTTGGTCCTCCTGGGGGATGCCAGGGAGCTTCCCCCACACTGGCTCTCTTTCTGCCCCCTGAACTGTAGGAACAACAACGCTGTCGTCAGTGCACTCAGGACTTCCGGAGCTTCGGGGCTTCGCCATGCTCAAGTTCCCTGATGTTGACACCAGCTCTTTGAGCACCCAGAGAAAGGATTACAAAATCTGCAGCATCTGAGGCCGAGCGAGCTGGTGGGACTTACCTGAGGGCATGGCAAGTCGGGGAGGTGCCCTGGCTCCTGGGAGGACAAATGTGGGAGGCCACCCAGGCCCGGCTGGCCCCTCCCTGGCCCAGTGCTTTCTCCTTTATTTATGAGGAGGGACATGCCCCACACACCCCTCAGGCCAGGTCCCTGCCAAGGCCACCCAGAGACACCCAGCCTGGAAGGGGGCGGCTTGTCTCATGGAGAGAATTGGCACTTGACCTCCAAGGAGCCAGGTGGCCTGGAGACTGGAGTGCCCAGAGCCCTGGCCAAGAGTCTCCCCTCATTACACTTCTTTAGGCCTCAGTTTCTTAACCAAACATGGGCACAGCACCCTTCGCTCTGCCTCCTGACGCCTCACCCTCGACCATGCCGCGGCGAAGCAGAGAGCTGGGCCCTGTCCCTGTCCTCTGGCTTCCTTCCCAGGAAACCCCAAGGGAAGAAGACTCAGAACAAAGGCCCAGCACAGCCTCCTCCCTCCTCCTGTCCCCTGGGCCTGTCCTTGTCACCCTGCTGGTTCAGGAACTCTTGGAAATGGCCTCTTCTGCCCCTTCCTCCCCAGCTGGTCCCACTTCAAATCTACCGCCTACTCTTCAAAACCCGTAAGCCCTAAGCAGGAGGAAAACAGGCAGACCCAGATAGAAGGCCTTCCTGCCAAATATACTACCGGTTCAAACACCACCATCCAACACTCGCCTCGCCCTCCCCAGATGCCAGGGAGCGGGGTGGTCCTGGGGACGGTGGCCTGCCCACCCTGAAGAGGGGCCTGCAGCTGGGAGAAGTCACCACGGGAAGCCCAGTAACCCAGGGAAGGGCTTAGCCCATGAGAGATGACCCCGGCCAGCCACAACAGCGTATGGTCCCAAGGACAGCCCCGACCTCAGTCTCCGGAGGCTGAGAACTATGGTTTCCTTTTTGTTTTTTAACTTCTGTTGTTGCTACAATGTTGTGCAGCCAATAAAAGTGAACAAAAGCTGCATTATTATTATTATCATTGTGATGACTCCTCAGAGTCGATGATAACTCTGCCTTCTTTAAGGCACAATTATCTGAAGGCGAAGGTCATAAAAGAGCAGCCCCGAATGAGGTCATAGCTGGCTCCCTGTCCCTGGTCTCTCTCCTTCCCAACCCTCTTGAAGAAGGAAGCTCCCCTCATTGCCTTCCGTCATGCCTGGCCCTGATGGTGGCCATGGTGGCCATGAGGGAAGGGGCTTGGCAGGTTCCCTGAGAGTGTGTAGACCAGCAGGAGCTCCGCCTGCCCCTCCGCCAAGGCTCTGGGCTCTGTGCCCCGCCCGCACACCGGCACAGAGCAGCTCCCAGCCCCTGCAGCCCCCGCCCAGCAGCACCCAGCCGGCTCACCTGGAGAATGCAGCCGGGCATCTTGTGCCTTCTCTGGGGCGGAGAGCTCAAGAGCATGGCTTAGGGACTCTTTGGAGAGTGTCTGCCCATCAGTCAGGGAGCTGGTGGGGGACCAGAGAAAACATTCATTAGAACATGACTCTGACCCAGCACGCATCTCAGCACTCCAGGGTGACGCTGCCATCTCGGCTTCCTGCAGACTCTCGGTGGGGGGGCGGGGGGGGCACCCACAGGGGGCCCCCCAGCAGAAGTCAAGGGGACAAGACTTCAGCGGTAGCAGGGGCTGGCCCTGCCCCCACCCCAGCCTCTCGCTGCAGGTTCTGAGGGCTCAGTAAAAAGAGAAATCAAGTCCTGCTGCGCTCTAATTTGCTGTGTGACTCCGTGCAAGTTCATGCCCCTCTCTGGGTCTCAGCATCCCCATCTGGACAAGGAAGGGGTTAGGGTCTGGCATTGGAGGATTCTGAGTACCACCCCTGTAGAGAGCAGGCTTTTGGGACTGGGAGGAGCCCCCACTCCTCACCCCTCACCCACCAGTCCTCAGCTGTGCTTAGAAACTCAGGAGGGGGCTATGGATATTCCTAGGGCTCTCAGGGGTCCTGAGCAGGCCCCCAGATGAGGGCCTCCCCTCTTCCATGGTAGCTGTGGGGTGCGCCCCATGTCTGTTCACCCCATGGAGAGAACAGGTATGGCAGCAAGGAGACGCGGGGCTCGGTGCCATCTACCTTCACCCCTGGCTCAGACCTCCCTTGCTTCCCAGGCTTGGCAACCCTGGATAAAGGGTCTCCTCTTCTGGCCAGCCCAGGGATTCCTGGGCTCCCATTATCATCTCAGCCTGACTGTCTCTCAGCACCATTTTTCCTCAGGGTTCACCTGGCCAGACCTCAACTTCCTGGGTCACTGAGCAGATGGATTTCCATACACACCTCAGAACAGTGCAGGGCTGCAGGTTTACACAACCCAGGGACACCTTTCACAATCATTGTCTATATAAACAGAGCCCACTGGAGTGGTTCGGCATGCAACCTGTGCAGCTAGTCATGGCAGCCCCGAGGGTATGACCTTGGATCCAGGGAGTCCTGTCTGTCTCTCAGGGTGGGGTTAGCCCCATCCCTGCCCAGTCCCCAGGAAGCTGAGCCAATTACCTGCTTCTCACACTCAGCCTTACTTCGTGCCGGCACTGCAGGTTCCGAACAAAACTAAGATTGTGAACACACCCAGGCCCCCTTGGCGGCAGTCTGCTTAAGAACCTGAGATGGGTTTTAAAGCAAAAGACGTGAGGAGGTTACAAAGGGAGGGGGAGGAGGGAAAGGGGGACGAGTGGGGAGCTGAGCTGGCCCCCTCTTGGGAACTTTGTAAGCAAGCCCCAGGGCATGGGGCTGGAGCAGCCCTTCTGTCGCTATGGTGACTCACTCCAGGGAGGTGGCAAGGGGACTAGAAGGATGACAAAGCACGGTTCTGGGGTAAGGCCTGCTGTCCCAGGCAGAGAGAAACACAGGTTCCTGGACGCTGTGAAACTTGTCCTGCTGACTTGGGGTCATGAGCCACAGCCGCTATTTTCTTTGGTTGTCAGGTAGAAGCTGCCTCCGCTTTGGGGCAAAGAAGACTGTCATGTTACCAGTTGGCCCTGAGCTCCGGGCTCAGGCAACGACAGAGTGAACTGGGCTCAGGGTCAGCCACCCCACACTAGGCAAGGCCACCTTGGCCGTAATCTCCTGTCGTCTTAACCACTTCCTCACAAACAAATCTGTTTTAAATCCCTACCATCACAAGTATAGGCAGCATTTCTGCCCACCAGTAAAATTTGTGGAAACTGGTTCTGGTTTTAAAATAGCTAAACAAAGACTAAATGAAAACACAACCGCCTAAGGAAGCCGAGCACCAAGAGTGCTCATACGTTGCTTGCAGTGACTTCTGCCGCCATCAGTGTGCTGGCTTCTGGCAGCTCATCTCCCTACTACTTTGCCATTGCTTTCCGTGGTGGAATAGAAAACAAAACATCCAAGCTTGTTAGAATTATAGGTCGAATCAGAGGAGATGTTCCAAAGTGGAACCTACCATGTTGCGCTCAAAGAAAGGTGCCTGAGGTTTGGAGAGCAAACCCTACTCTGTTTTGACTCCTGAAAAGGTTTTGGGCCCTTCTGATTCTTGCTGTTGTTCTGGGAAGGACAGGTGGCCGGTAAATGGTCCCAGCAGGTGAGGTGATACTACTGTCCTCATGACCCCAACGAGCCTGTCGGGGGTGATGGACATATCCCGTCATTCCGGGAAATTGTACTGGTCCCAGAATGCAGTACCCGGAAGCTGGCAGAAGCCCCAGAGGCGGAAATCACCCAACGTAACAGAATGACAGCAATGGTGGGGCAGTGCTTCTGTCTGCGCTCCCAGTTCCTAGGAAGAGGAAGCCCCCACGAGGGCCTTCACCTTAAGGAGGACAAGGATCGTTCCCATCCACGGCTCGCACAGGCACCCTGCAAGCACATTGCCTCACTCTCCTTTCACAAGACACACATGCACAGCTTTATTAGCGCCTGCCCAGTAGCATGAGAGCAAGAAAACAGAAGGCATGTTTGAGCAAACATGATGCGAGGAGTGTGGGGGCAGAGGAGCCTGGGAGAGCCAGCACTGGATCTTTCTCTGCAATACTGTTTGGTCGTTCTTGCCAGAGACCTTGCCAGAGGTTCAAAAGGGAACCATCTGAGCACAGAGCCTCCTTCAACCCCACCTTCAGGAAGCCCTCCTAGATTTTCCCAACACCCTCTCACCCTCATGGCCCTTGGACACTCAGGTTTGGGCTTTGAAGGCCACATGTGGCTTGGGAAGCTCCTTGAGAGCAAAGGTCACCCCGATTCAGCTTTGTCCTCTGGCCATGAGCATTCACCATCGGAGCTCGTAAACATTGGCTGGACCTAGCCCTTCTCAAGTTGTCACTGCGTGTGACACACAGATCAAGGACGGCCCTCATTTCCCATGTGAGCCCCTCAGGGATGAGGATCCATTTCCTATTTATTTCTGTTGCTCTTTCTTCCCGTTTAGCCCCCAGCCACCATGGCCACTGTTCTGTATGCAGTAGGTGCTCACTGAATGCTTTCTTGAAACAGCATAGCACTGAAGTTCACCAGAGTCTGTCTGCCTGCCTGGGTTCAACTCACTTTACTAGCTGTGTGACTGGAGCCAAGTTGCTGTACCTCTCTGAGCCTCAGTTTTCCACCTGTATCCTATGGCTATTGTGAGGAGAAAATGATATATGAAAAGCACTTAGTACGTGATGAGAGTCAGTTCTCATCATGATTATGGGTGGGTTCTCCTGGATCTTTGGGGGAGTGAGAAGAAGAAGATCCTTGGGCTCGACTGGGAGGGTGACTGAGTGGGGTGAAAACCCTGAACCCAAGTCTGCGGGTCCAGGTGCTGTGCCAACTACTCTCCCTGGAAGACGGGCTGGGGGCCTGGAGGTGGGAGGAAGGTGGGATCCTTGTTCCTTACACGGTCCTCAGGACGGAGCTGGCAGACCTGAGCAGAAGCACCTTTGGCATGGTACCTGTGGGGCGGCTGCACCCCGAGAGCTCACCCGGGAGAGAACAAGAATCTCAGAGAACGTGTCGCGGCGTCCCCCCAGGAGAGCCACAGCAGGCCCAGCAAGGCCCAGCTCCGCCAACCACCCTGCAACAGAGACACAGTGTGAGTCACGGCCCCACAGCCCGGCTGGGTGAGGGGACAATTGCCCTCCTTTCTGGGCCTGACTCATCGGTCCCTGGGGCTGGGCACATAGCTATAATTTGCTGCCTCGTAAGCCCACACCCTCAGACGGAACAGGGAATGACACACGGCGCACAGGAGGTGGCTGCCGTAGGGCTCCGGTCTCTATTCCCCAGGGCCTATCGCTCACCAGGACGAGCAAACAAATAGAATTTCCAGGACTCCCACTTTGCAAAAACTTCTGACTACCCTCCCTACCCTCCCTATAACTCGTAGTTCTCACCTCTCCCTGCTCAGGGGAGCAGTCAAAGAACTGTCTCCCAGAAAGATGGAGAGAGAATGTTGCCTAAATATTTCCCCATATTCTAAAATCCCCAAATAGGGAGAACAGCAGGGCCTCCTCCAAACCCCATAGTGCTGGCCACACAGGCCTGTCCCTGTGCACAGCCCTGTGCTCCCAATAACGGCAACATCGTCTGCAATGCTGATTCCACACTGGCCTTCCCTTAGCCTGTATGGCGGACCCGATGCCCCTACTTCTCTTTAGTCCGTGTGGACTGCCTCATCTCAGAGATATGGCCTCTGGCAGCTCCCTCCTGACTCCCAGTTCCTGCCCAAAGACCCCCACAGTGGACTCACGGCAGAGGGCGTGCCTGGGGGGGCCTGGCTGCCCCAGAGTGCTCACCTTTCTCCTTCTTGCAACTGGCAGACGCAGGGCTCAGCATCCCCTCTGCTCCCACAGCCAAGGCATGGTGCGTATGGCAGCCCTTGCCTGTGGGTGCCCCAGGTTCCAGGCCATGAGGCAGTGGGGCTGGGCATGAGTGGGGACCCGCCCCAGCCCGCCCCGGGGCTGCCGGTGAGGTGTGGCCCCAGATACCTCTGACCCACATGGCATAGGCCCCAGCTACCCACCTGCGCGGCTCTTACCTAACAGGGCGGGTGGCAGGAGAGGCACCTCCCAGTGTGGGTAGGAGAGGCTGTCTCTTGGCTGTCATCCTTCACAGAGCCTTGGGAGATCTTTCTCCTGCCACCGGGCCTCAGGGTTAGGTGGGAAGCCTGACTTTTTTGTTTTCCTCTGTTTTCTACTTTTCCTCACTAAGTGTGTGTACTATGTCACGTGTTTTATGTGCTTGGTCCTTACATCCCCTCCATGGCCCTGTAATGTAGATTTTATTCACAGCGGCATTTTCCAGAAGAGGCAGTGGAGGCCCAGCGAGCTCTGGACTTGCTCGGTGTTACTCGGCCAGCAAGAGGCAGAGCCAGCATTTTAAACCCAGGTCTCCAGCTGGCTTTGAAGCCAGGATACCACGTGCTCTAGGTTTACCCATTATTTGCATCATAAACTCAGCCAACCACTTCAACTCCTCCCCATCCTACCTCTGGAGAGCCCCTGTTCCATGGTAACAAATATCCCTGAACTTCGTCCTCTGCCTTCTAGTGTTCCCCTCACCCCACCTTCTCTGCCGCCCTGGGAGCTAGCAGGTTTGTGGCAGCAGTATCTTCCTGCTCCCCGGAGAGCCCCTCCCCACCCACCACGTTGTCCTGCCTCCCCCCGCCACTCCCCTGGAGCTCCCTGGGGTCCTCGGTGGTGCTCTGCCCACGTCTCAAGCCCCTCTCCCCGCTGGGGAGCTCACTCATCCCCTTCACCTATAATTACCATCTCAAGCTGCAACTCCCAAATCCCAAGCTGCCTCTGGAGTGAGTGGGGGTTGGATGAGGTGAAAAAATGGAGGCAGCCCTAGATGCTGTGGGGGGACATTTTAAGCCCCAATTTTGAGGCCGAGGGGCCAGGCACTGAAGCAGCAGTGGGGACAGGGGTTTGTTCGAAGGCCCTCCACCTAGGCAGATGGTAAACAGCTGTCAGATTGCTGCTGAGCTGGTAGGTCGATGCCAGCACCCCAGCTTCAAGAGAATTCTACTTTATGTGTTTGGTCCTCGCATCCTCTCCACGGCCCTGCAATGTGGATTTTATTCACAGCGGCATTTTCCAGAAGAGGCAATGGAGGCCCAGAGAGCTCTGGACTTGCTCGGTGTTACTCGGCCAGCAAGAGGCAGAGCCAGCATTTTAAACCCAGGTCTCCAGCTGGCTCTGACCAAAGTCCACTTCCATAAAGGCTTCTTTTCCCAGCGATCCTTTCCCATGACTAGTCCTGAGCCTCTGATGGGAAAGGAGCCCCTTTGAGAACTTGCTGAAAGGCTTCCCCTCACCACCACCCCCCATCAATGTACTTCTGCACCCAGATGGTCTCTTGCTATTTCAGGCTCCCACGGGACTCCAGAAGCCCATGCCGTAATACATTAACAACCCCAACCCTAGCTCAGACCTCTCCCCTGTCTGAAGAGCTAAAGATGGAATTGTTCCTCTCCTTTTCCCCCTGTCCTGGTGAGGGCTGAGCAATGATGCCAACAATTGGGGTTGGCACTGGTGCTTGACGTGGTTGGGGGAAGGCAATAGAAATGCCCCCCACTTCGAGGCTAGCAGGAGCCCCATGCCCAGATCTCTCGGCCCTCTGGGCGCTCCGTGGCCACTCTGGATGTAGAGTTTCCAAACTGATGAGGTTTGAAAAACCTCAACAGTTAGAAAGCCAGCGTGTGTCTCACTCCAGGGTCAGGAGGGCTTGGGAATGTGTACTCTTCCCTTGCCACTCTTTTGCAAAACCCGCCAGCTGACCTGCCCTGGCAGAGACTCCTCCTCTGGAAAGCCCTCTGGGAAGGGCCTCAGCACTCATGCTTCTTCCCGGAGCTGCCCTAGCTGATCTCCTCTCAGGGCACATAGTATTTAGAGTGTGGGTATTGCTTTTTTAAAAAAAAACATAATTGTCTGCCATGAAATAAAAGTATTAATTAAACCCTCATTCCCAGAGCTGGAAATGATCTCGCCCCGCCCCAGTGACTGACCGTTCCACAGGGACCCTCCTTCCATCTGTGCATACTGACATAGCACCTCCTCTGTGCTGGATGCCGCGTGGGACATGGGGATAGGGTGAGCAAAATGGACCTGGTCCCGGCCTCAAAGGCTTAGAGGCGATGGGACAGATGCTCAGTTAACAGAGACGCATTCACCATGGGCCGCCTGCCCAGGCTTGGGGAGGACACAGTGAAGTTAAAGGGAGAGAGCCGCTAAGGGGTGAAGGTCTGACTACTGCATGTGAGGCAGAGGACAGGCGCCCCAGGCAATGGCACAGTGGGGGAGTCTGATGCAGACAGGAGCCAAGGCCCAAGTGACAGACCCAGGCTGTGGGCCATTCTCAGCCTTGGTCCCCCAGCTCACAGGGGTGGGGACTTGGGCTGAGGCAGAGATCTGCTCAGGACTACTTGTACTCTTTCAGAAAGGGTGCGGGCAGGGCAGAGATATGTTTAAGACATATCCCCCCAGAATCCACCAGAAAGAACATATTTGGAGCAGGTACCCAGAACCCTTGACTGACAGAAGCTCCCAGTCTGAGGCCAACAAGAGTGTGTTTGCTAAGAGGCCTCCGCCCCGCAAGGCTCATCCCAGCTTCGGCCTGGCTCCCGCCTTGGCGGGTGGGACAGTACAGCCAGCCGGCTCACTTTTAACCCACCTGGCAGTGCCCAGAGTGCCCAACCCTGTCAAGCCAACTCCAACAGCTTGCTGTGTGGAGATAAATGTGTCAGACATCAAGTCCCTGCCAAGACCCGAAGGACTCTGCCAGCAGTTTGGTCATACCCAGAACAAAATTCTCTGGACGCTGGGACATCTGGCTTTTCGCCCAGGCTCTGTCTCTGTTGTGTGACCTTGGGCAAGTCCCTGGTTCTCTCTGGGACTCCATTTCCTCAGATGTCACAGATAAAAGGCCTTCCAATTTTCTATTTGCGATTGGTCATCCAGGGGCCTAGGCTGGAATTCTGCTACACCAGGTAGGGACAAGTCTACAAGGTTGGTGGTTGTGAGGTTCCCAGGCCTGAGGGGGAAAACCAGACGAGAATAATATTAATACTACTACTAGCTAGTAATTAACACGTACCCAGCGCCTACTGTGTGCCAGGCAATGTTCCACGCACTTTACATGTATATCAACAAGTCCAGTCCCCATAACAGTCCAATGAGGTGCTATCACCATCCCCACTTTACAGATGAGGAAACTGAGGTACAGAGAGATTACGGAAATTACCCAAGGTCTTTGGTTAACAGAGTCAGGATATAAATGCAGGAAGTGGGCTCCAGAGTTTATGCTCTTAACCAACAACCAGCCATTCCCAGTAGCCTCAGCCCTTTTGGGTGATTAGGGTGGGGCAGGACAGGAACAAGGATGGGAGATGCAGAGAGTGAGGCATCTCAGGGTCCTCGAAACCCCCTTCTTCCACCATTCATCATCAGACAGTTTTGAAAACTGTTGTATATGAGCAACAAGCATATATTAAATCATAATTAAAGCATTTTCTTATGTTGTATTGATGACAAGCACAGAGAACTGCCAACTGGTAGTTTTGATCATCACGGGGAAGGCAGTATAAAGCTCGGAGCTGACATAATTCAAGCCCCAAGCAAAGACTACTAGAAAATCACCATCTCCCCATCACTTGCCATTTTTATTCGAAGTACCACGAGTGTGAGTTTGGGCACACTCCTTCTCCTGTTAGGGCCTCAGTTACCCCATCTGTGAAATGGGGTCATGGTGGATGAGACGGCCTCTACGTCCTAGCTCTGATGATAGGTGATTCTCCTCCTTTCTTCTAGGGACACGAGAAGAAGGATGAACGCTGCCTATTGCTCAGGCTCCAGAGAAACTTCACGGGGTGGAGGTGGGGTGAAGCTGGGAGGAGGCTTCCACCAATGCGGGCCCTATGTCCTGCAGGGGGCTGATTCTGGCTCACAGATTTGGTCCCTGCCCTGGAGGAGCCCAGGGTCTAAAGAGGAGGATGAAGAACAGAAACACACACATGACCTGTACATGTGAGAGGCATCTCTGCACATAGCAGGAAAAGGGGCCATGTGTGAGAGCACAGAGCAGCAGGAGACTGGTCTTCTGGGGAAACTTTATTTCACTTTGGCACTTAGTATGTGCCAGGCACTGTTCCAGTTGCTTTATATGTATTAACTCATTTAATTAGCTCAACAATCCTATCAAGTAGGTGCTGAATTATAACCCCCATTTTATGAGGAAATGGGAGCAGAAAGAGATGAAATAACTTGCCGATGTTTATACAGTTAGTAATGGGGACAGTCGGGATTCAAATCTAAGCACTCTGGCTTCAGATTTCATGTTCTTAACCACGATATGCACCACCTAAAACTGGGCAAGGCTCTGTGAGGTCCCTGGCACCTCACCGCACACTTCTACAACACAGGATTTCCCAGGGCACAATAGACTAGAAAGGCAGAGCACTGTGGCTAAGACACTAGTTTCATATGCATGCGTATTTAAATTCTTCAAACTAACATACTATTGGCTCCCTTCAAAGTATCATTCATGATATCCAGCATACAAGGAAGAATGAGTAGACATATGAAAAAGTAGGAAAATGTGAGCCAAGATCAATAAAAAAGCAGTCAATAGAAACAAACCCTGATATGAGACAGATGTTGGAATAAACATGCAAGGATTTAAAGAAGCTATGAACACATGTTTAAGAATTTAAGGGAAAGTTAGACCTAATTGATGAACAGATGGAGAATCTCAACATGAAAATGGAAAGTATGAGAAAAGTACAATGTCTAAAATGAAAAAGTCACCGGATGGGCTTAACAGCAGATTGGAAACTGAAAAAAATGTTAGTGAACTTGAAAACATAGAAGTATAGAAATTATTCAATTCAAAGTGTAGAGAGAAAAAATATTTCTAATGTGAATAGCACAAAACATTCTTGAAGGAAATTAAGGAAGACCTAAGTAAATAAGAAAACATCTCATGATCAACAGACTTAATGTTGTTAAGATGGTAACACTCTCCAAATTTATCCACAGGTCAACACAACTCCTATCAAAATCCCAGCTGGCTTCTTTGCAGAAATCGGCGAGCTAGTCCTAAAATTTATATGAAAATTCAAGAGACCCAGAATAGCCAAAACAATCTTGAAAAAGAAGAAAGTTGGAGAATTTACACTTTCTGATTTCAAAACAGATTGAAAACCTGCAGTAATCAAGACAATGAGGTACTTGCTAAGGATAGACATACAGATGATTGGAATGGAATTAAGAATTCAGAAATCAAGCACCCTCCAAGAGATGGACATGCTTGGGACTGGGACTTGGGGGGAAGCGGGGGCAAGGGCATCATACGTAACCTAAACACCTGTACCCCTATAAACAACAAACAATAAAAAAATTAAAAAAAAAAAGAATTCAGAAATCAAATTCACATTTACAGTAAATTTATAGTGAATTGATTTTCAACAAGGGTGCCAAGACAATCCAATGGGAATAATCTTTTCAACAAATGGTGTTGGGACAACTGAATATCCATGTGCAAAAAATAAAAAAAAATAAAAAAGTTTGGACTCCTTCCACACACCATATACAAAATTAACTCAAATTTATCAAAAATATAAATGTAAGAGCTAAAACTATAAAAATACTATGAGAAAAATGGGCAAATCTTTGTGACTTTGTGTTAGGCAAAGATATATCTTAGATATGACACCAAAACCACAAACAACAACAACAAAAAAAAAACCGGATATATTGGACTGCATCAAAATTAAAACTTGTTCTTCAAGGGACACCATCAAGAAAGTGAAAAGTTAACCCACAGAATGGGAAAAGATATTTGCAAATCATATATGTAATAAGGGAATTGTATCTAGAATACATAAGGAACTCTTAAAACTCAATAATAAGACAAATAATCCAATTAAAACTGGACAAGGGATTTAAATAGACATTTCTCCAAAAAGACATGCAAATGGACAACAAGAACATTGAAAAATGCTCAGGCCAGGCGTGGTGGCTCACGCCTGTAATCCTAGCACTCTGGGAGGCCAAGGCGGGAGGATCACTTGAGGTCAGGAATTTGAGACCAGCCTCAGCAACAGCAAGACCCCGTTTCTACTGAAAATAGAAAGAAATTAGCCAGGCAACTTAAGAAAATAGAAAAAATTAGCCAGGCATAGTGGCACACACCTGTGGTCCCAGCTACTCAGAAGGCTGAGTCAGGAGGACCACTTAAGCCCAGGAGTTTCAGGTTGCCGTGAGCTAGGCTGATGCCATGGCACTCTAGTCTGGGCAACAGAGCAAGACTCTGTCTCAAAAAAAAGAAAAACAGAAAAAGAAAAATGTTCAACATCATTAGTCATCAGGAAATGCAAATCAAAACCACAATAACACCTCACACCTGCTAGGAGATTGTAATAAAAAAGATAACCTCAGCGTTGGTTAGGATGTAGAGCAATTGGAACCCTCATTCACTGCTGGTGGGAATGTAGATACTTTAGAAAACAACCTGGCAGTTCCTCAAAATGTTATGTATAGGGTTACTACATGACCCACAATTCCACTCCCAGGTATATACCCAGGAGAAATGAAAACAGTCCACACAAACACTTGCACATAAATGTTCACAGCAGCATTATTCATAATAGCCCCAAAGTGAAAACAACCCAAATGTCCATCAACTGATGAATGCATAAATAAAATGTGGTACATCCATACAATGAAATATTATTCAGCCATAAAAGGAATGAAGTACTGATATATGCTACATATTATAGTATGTCTTAGTTTTCATGGAACATGGATGAATCTTGAAAACATTATGTTAGTGAAAGAAGCCAGTCACAATAGATCATATATCATCCCATTTAAATGAAATGTCTGGAATGAGCAAATCAATATAGAGAAAAGTAGATTATTATTATTGACTATAGTTTCTTTGTTGTGCTATCAAATACTGGTCATTCTGTCTAACTATCTAACTATATTTTTGTACCAATTAACTATCCCCACTTTATCCCCCCTCCTCACTACCCTTCCCAACCTCTGGTAACCATCATTCTACTCTCTGTCTCTATGAGACCAATTGTTTTTAATATTTAGCTCCCACATACAAGTGAGAGTGTGTGAGATTTGTCTTTCCGTACTTGGCTTATTTCGTTTAACATGATGTTCTCTAATTCCATCTATGTTGTTGCAAATGGCAGGATTTCATTGTTTTTGTGGCTATATAATATTCCATTGTGTATAGGTACCACAATTTCTTTATCTGTTCATCTGTTGATGGACAATTAGGTTGATTCCAAATCTTGGCTATTGCAAATAGTGCAGCAATAAACATGGCAGTGCAGATATCTTTTCCATATACTGAATTCTCCTCCTTTGAGGGATTGCTGGGTCATATGGTAGTTTTTTGAGGAACATCCATACTGTTCATCATAGTGGTTGCACTAATTTACGTGCCTACCAACAGTTTATGAGGGTTTCCCTTTCTCCACATCCTCACCAGCATTCATTATTGCCTGTCTTTGTATACTTTAAATGGGTAAATTTTATGGTATGTGAATTATATCTCAGTATGACTGTTATATTAAAAAAAAATGAACAGAGACTCAGTGACCTGTGAGACAATATCAAATGGTCTAACATACGTTTAATTGGAGTCCCTGAGAAGAAGAAAGAGAGAATGGGGCCAAAAAAATATTTAAAGATATAATGTCTAAATTTTTTTCAAATTTGGTGAAAAACATCAACCTACAAATTACATATGGAAAACCTAGAAATTACAGAAGATCACTGAACATAAGCTAGATTAAAAAATAAAACCACTCTCAAATCCATCATAGTCAAACCACTGGAAACCAAAGATAAAGATAATATTTTAAAAGCAACCAAAGCAGGAGCAAGTGGGGTAGAGTGGGGAGGACACATTACATGAAAAGAAGCAATGGTAGAAGTGATGACTGACTTTTCATAAGAAACAATGAAGACCAAAAGGTATTGGAACAATATATATTTAAAATGCTAAAATATGTATATGGCCAAGCCAGAATTCTTTCCCAGTGAATATAGCCTTGAAAAACAAAATAAAATAATGACATTTTTGTTAAATGAAAGACGTGAGGATTTCTTACCAGGAAACTGCTGTTTGAAAGCTTGAAATCTTGAAATCTTGTCCACAAATTTTTTAACACTCCTCCCATCAACAGGTGGAGTCTAATTCCTCTCTTTTTTAATATGGGCTGGCCTTAATGAGTGGCATCTAGCAAATACAATGTATGGAAAGTAACATTATATGGCTTCCAAGGCTAAATCAAGGCTAAAAAGTGATATAGTTATCACTTGACTCTCTTGGGACACATGCTTTTTGGATCTCTGACCCACCATGTCAGACGTCTGGCTACCTCAAAGTCACAACGTTGGAGATCATGTGGAGAAGTGGAAATAGAGATGCTGAAGAACCAGCTATTTCAAATCCTAGCTTATTGAGTCTTCCCATTTCAGGCACAAGACATGTGAGTAAAGAGGACTTTGAGATGGCCCTAGCCTCAGCCACCAGCTGCCATGTCACAAGGATACTCAAGTAGCTTATGGAGAGACCCACTGTGAAGAACTAAGATCCCTAGACAACAGCAGAATGATAAATTGAAAATGTTCCCCCAAAGTTATCCACATCCTAATTTCTGAAACCTGTTAATATTACTTTATATGGAGAAAAAAAAAGGATTGTGCAGATTTTTCAGATGTGAACTAAGGATCTTGAAACAGGGAGATTATCCTGTGTTATCGAAGTGGGCCCCAAATGCAATCTCATGTGTTCTTACAAGAGAAAGCAGAGAGAGATTCAAAATACATAGAAGAGAAGACAATGTGACCACAGAAGCAGAGATTGGAGTGATGCAAATACAAGCCAAGAGTGGGATGCTGGTAGCACCAGAAGCTGGAAGAGTCAAGGAACGGATTCTTCCCTGGAGCCTCTGGAGGAAGCACGGTCCTATTGACACTTTGATTTTAGTCCAGTGAAACCAATTTTGAACTTCTATCCTCCAGAACTGTGGAAGAATAAATGTCTATTGTCTTAAGCCACCAAGTTTGTGGTAATTTTTTATAGTGGCAATGGGAAACTAATACAGCCAGTGAGGAACAGAGGCTTGCCAACAACTGCGAGAGTGAGGTTGAAAGCAGGTCCTCCTACTACAGCTGGCTGTCACCCTGGCTGACAGCTTGGCTATAACCTCATGAGATCTTGAGTCAGTACCACTAAGCCAAGTTCCTCCTGAACTGCTGGCTCATAGAAACCGTGAACAACAATAAATCATTGTTGTTGGTTGAAGGTACTATGTTTTTGAGTGATTTGTTAATCAACAATACATAATTAGAACACCTTCACCACAAGAAATGTTACAGGAATTTATTTGGACTGAAGGGACTTGTATCAAATGGAAACATGAATCTACAGGAAGGAATGAAGATCACTGGAGATGCCGAATATATTAGGAACAAGGCAAGGGCATCCACTCTTCCTGTCTCTATTCAACATTACATTGGAGGTGCTAGACAATGCAATAAGGCAAGAATTAAAAGGAAAAATGACTGGAAAGGAAGAAGTAAAATTGTATTAGTAGATAAAAAAATTGTGTACATAAAAATCCTAGGGGAATCTACCAAAAAAAGTACTAAAACTAATAAGTGAATTTAGTAAGACCACAGGATATAAGGTCAATATTAAAAAATCAATTGTATTTATACTAACAAAAAATGATGGAAAAATTAAAGTAATGATACAATTTACATAGCAACAAAAACATGATTTTTTGGAATAAATTTAAGAAAAAATGTGCAAGACATCTATACTGAAAACTACAACCATAGTTGAGAGATATCAAAAACCCTAAATAAATGGAAATATATACCATGTTCATGGATCAGAAGATTCACCCCAATTTTAAATACGTAGTCAATTCATTCCCAGTCAAAATTTCACAGTCTTTTTTGTAGAAATTGACAAATTTTACATGTAAATCCAAAGGATCTAGCATATTAGTAATCTATTGTTACATAACAAATATCTCAAAATGTAGTGACTTAAAAAAACAAACATTTATTATCTCACAGTTTCTGTGGGTTGGGAATCTAGGTGTGGCCTAGCTCAGGCTCAAAGTCTCTCATGGGGTTACAGTCAAACTGCCAGCCAGGGCTGAAGGCTCGATGGGGGAGGATGTGCTTTTCAAGCCCACTCATGTGGTTGTTGGCGGATTCAGTTCCTTGTGGGTGGTTGGACTGAGGGCCTCCATTCCTCTCTGGATGTTGGCCAGAGGTCTCCTTCAGGCCCTTGCCACACAGGCCTCTCTCTCAGAGTAAGCAAGTAAGAAACTGAGAGAAAACAATCACAACAAAAGGCACAATCTTTCTGTAAACTAATCTCCAACGTAAAATCCCATCACTTTTGCCATATTCTATGTTAGAAATGAATCAGTAGATCTAGCCCACATTCCAGGGTAAGGGATTACACAAGAATCTAGAAGGCAAGAATCACTGGGGAGCATCTTAGAGGTTGCCTGCTATACCTAGGATAGCCAAAACCATCTTGGGGGGACAAGAATCCACAGAGTTGGAGGACCAACACTACCTGATTTCAAGACTTAGTATAAAGCTATAGTAATGAAGATAGTACGGTATTGATATAAAGACAGAAAAATAGCCCACAGGAAGAAGGCCCATATATATGTGGTAAATTTTTGACAAAGGAGCCAAGGCAATTTAATGTGGGAAAAAATCATTTTCAGCAAATGACACTTGAACAACTGGATAAATATGTGGAAAAAAGAAAATATTAATTCAAGATGGATCATAGACCTAAACGTAAAAGCTGAAACTATAAAGCTTCTAGTAGAACACATAGGAAAATATATTTATGACCTTGGAATAGCAAAGGTTTCTTAGAGAGGGCACAGTAGCACCAACCATATAATTAAAAAAATAGGTAAATTGGACTTTATTAAATAAAAAATATTTGCTCATCAAAAGACACCTGTAAGAAAGTGAAGATAAGCCACAAACTGGGAGAAAATATTTGCAATACATGTATCTGTTCTCAAGTGTCCCTCACAGGCCCCCTTGCAAGTAGCCAGGTTGGTCTGAGACCCAGGAGTCTCTCCTGGGACCCAGTGTGAGGCAGGACTTTCTTCTACCACCACTCTCCCTGGACGAAGCCATGCCTTTGTAGGGGTGAAGAAGAGGAAGGTAGCAAGTTCCCTTTCCCTGGAGGTATTCAAGTCAGAGTAGATTGATAATATGTGAATGTTGTAACAGAGTGGGCTGGACTTTTTTACTGTGATAAAATGTATGCAGCATAAAATTTGCCATTTTAACCATTTTTAGGTATTTAATTCAGAGTATTGATTATGTTCCCTCCATATTGTTTTTATTCCTTCATGGCACCCGTCACAGTGACAGTTTAACAAGTAATTGTATAATTGTTTGTTAGCGTCTGTCTTCCCCACAAGCATGTGAGCTCCTCCAGGCAGGGACTCGCTTTGTCTTCTATGATATCCTCTAGTGCTTAGTACAGTGCTTGAGTATTCAACAATAAATAATTTTGAATAAATGAGTGTATTCTTACAAAAACAGAAAAAAACAATAAAGAAACCAAAACATGAAGGGAAAATAACAACAACTGTGTTTCTACATCATGGGGAAGTGGATGGTAAAGAATTTAAAAACTAGAAGGCCCCGGATATTCCATATTCTTAAGGACGTCTGTATATTTTCAGCAACATTCACATTATGGTCATTCTTCCTAGGCTAGCACATTCCAAAGATGGGGAGCTCACTCCCTGTCATCCTTGGAAAGGTTTGTCAGTGAGAACGGCCTTGCTCACGAGGCTTGTAGCAGCCTGCTGTGACTGTCCCACATCGCTGGCTCTTAGGAAGCTCCTTTCTGTACCCAGTCTTTGCGCAGGCAGCACTTGGAGAGGCAGCTGGGAACCCAGGGTGAGGGTGGCTAATTCAGAGCCTGCCATCCTTCCCTGGGCCAGACAGAGCCCCCGGGGCTCCCGTCTCCTGGCCTCTTGCCTCCAGCCCACCCCTAGTCCTGCCTGTATTCATCACTGCCAGATTCGCCTCCCCAAAACCAGGCTCTGCCCAGGCTCCTGCTGCTCCCACACTTCCTGGGGCTCCCTCTGCCTCCTCTTCTGGCCCTGGCTGCCCAAGTGCCTGGCTGCCCTGGTCTGGCCTCATCAGCCTTGCTAGACCGAGGGGTTAGCCTGGCCCCAACCCGACCAGCCTGAAGGCCACCTGTAACTCCTCCACAACCACACCTTGGTCAGCACAATGCCCCCTGCCGGCCATCCTGGGCATCTACAACCTTTCAAATCCAGGATGAACTGGACCCCTCTCAGGTTCCTTCCAAGCCTTTCCTCCATAATGGGCTTCTTCAGACTCAGGGACACTGGTGCTTCTCCTGGACAGAGGGTTTAACAGGGCCAGGCTCCAGGGCCTGGGCATGTTCAGTGGGTACCCTTGATGGATGGCGTGGCAAAGGGAGCAGGATACAAGTTGCAGAGCAGTGCCAGACCCAGGTCCCAGCAAGTTCTGCCGCTCCTGGTCCTGGCCTGGTGGCATCCTCCAGACAACCGCCCATACCACTGGGCTCTAGCCCTGCAACTGGTGTGACACAAAAGGGGTGAGGCCAGGATGCAAGCTGTCTCCTGGCTCTCAGCCTCACCTCTGCAACACTGGAGGGGAGAGATAAGTCCCCCTCAGGCTATCAAAGGAAGGCAGGCCCGCCTTCGGCCTCAAGGTCAGGGCAGGCGGGCAGGCCTGAGGTGGAGCCCTTCCTAGCCGGAGTTGGCCTGGCGGGGCAGAGAAGTGGAAAGGTGGCGGCGGCAGCAGCAGCAGAAACTGTCTCTGATTTTGGAAGTGTTCAACAAGGGCTCAAAGTTCTTTCCTCACAGCTACTCTGGAAGGCTGACAGAGGTTTATTTTCCCATTTGACAGATGGGGAAACTGAGGTGTCTTGCCCAGGGTCACAGAGTAGGTCAGGACCAGGGCTGGACTGGAACCCAAGGCATGGGCCTTCCAGCCTGCTGCTAAGAGAGTTCCAGGGTGTTGCTATGAGGGTTACTACACCTATGATGTGTGATCTTGTGCTTTTGAAAGCATTTTCTTTTTTTTTTTTTTTTTTTTTTTTTTGAGACAGAGTTTCACTCTCTTGCCTGGGGCGAGTGCCGTGGCGTCAGCCTAGCTCACAGCAACCTCAAACTCCTGGGCTCGAGCAATCCTACTGTCTCAGCCTCCCGAGCAGCTGGGACTACAGGCATGCGCCACCATGCCCGGCTGATTTTTTCTATATATATTTTTAGCTGTCCGATTAATTTCTTTCTATTTTTGGTAGAGACGGGGTCTCGCTCTTGCTCAGGCTGGTCTCGAACTCCTGAGCTCAGAACGATCCGCCCGCCTCGGCCTCCCAGAGTGCTAGGATTACAGGCGCGAGCCACCGCGCCCGGCTTGAAAGCATTTTCATACACGCATTGATACAATCACCTAACTTTTCTATGTCAATGAAGTTCAGGCATTTTATCTTCATTTGCATAGAGGATGATATTAGGCTCAGAGAGATTAAACCACTCACCCAAAGTCACTGAGAAAGTAGTGGAACTGGCACGCCAGCTCTGGGTTTTCAGCCCTTCTCTTGCTCCTTATCAAGAGCAAGAGACTCCGAGAGGGAGTCCTGCCCTGGGCCAGGGCCCCAGCTTTGGCCGCCTCCCTTCAGTGATGTCTGCAAGACAGGCCCAGTGCTCTGTGAGCCTCACTGGACACCCAGGACCCTCTGCTGCCCCTTCTTGCCATGGACTTCCACAAACACTGAGCTCCTGAGTGCCACCCAGCCCCTCACTCACAGGGGTGGCAAACCTTGGGACCCAGCAGATCTTGTTTTTGTTTTCAGTGGCTCCTCTGGCCCTGGCTGCCCTCCTGCCAGGCTGCCCCTTGTCTGGCCACATTTTGAGGCATGCCTCTGAGCACGTCACCAGGGCAGGCACGCCCGGCGCTGCTGCTGCCTGAGACTGTGGTCCAGGGAGGAGGGGAGGTGGCAGGACAGTGGTGCCCGGAGCAGGTCCTGAATGTGTCCCTGGGTGAGGAAGTCAGGCCAGCTTTCCTCCAGGGGTGTGCGGCCCACGTCCAGAGAGGGGCTGGCCCTCTCACTCTTGGAGGCCTTGCAGGTGAGGAGCCCCTGCTTCCGGGAGGACAGGAGCTCACTCCGGCTTAGCAGGGTCTCAGGGAGGGGCCCCGTGTCTCTGAGGAGTGTTAACATTGCTCCCTTTCTCTTCCATCTTCCTTCTTCAAACCTCCCGTCAGAGCAGAGGCCTGGTCTCTGCAGCTCAAACACTAAAAAACGGCAGTTTCTCCCCATTACCACAGACCCCTCATTTAGGCTCTGTCCTTGCCCATTCACGCTCTAGCCTCCCAGATCTCTCCCTCCCTGAACTTCCTGCCTCTCCCCGTCGGGCTGCTCCCCCGCCTCGGCTCTGTCTCCGCTCTGACTGCCAAGGCCCCCAATCATCCACGGTCTGGCTCAAGTGCCCGCAGTTAGAAGCCTCTGCCCCTCCTGGGTATGGATCACGCAGACGTCTGGGCCCTGGAGCTCTGTGCGGGGGCCTTCTCCCTGCCTCCTGGCTGGGGAGTCTGGGGCTGGGACTGGGTACCTTCTTCCCAGGGTCCCCCACTCCTCAGACAGGCAGGGTCTGGGCCAGATGAACATGGGTGAGTGCCGAATAATTGAATCCACTTCCTCCAAATCAGAGACTAGTCAAATATACACAGCAAAAGGGCTTTAAGGGAAACTTCAGCCACTGTACTCATGTACAGACAGGGAAGCTACAGCCCAGAGGGCCAGGGACTAGCCAAGGTCACACAGCAAGCTGGAGCGAAAACCTCTAGCTCCCCCTGAACTTGTCTGTCATTGACCCCCTCCCTCCCACCCCGCCAAGCCAAAGGTCCCCTGAGGAGACAGGGAAACAATCATATTTGCTGAAAAATTCTTCCTCCATCCAACTGCAGCCCACAATTCACACTCCTGGGTTGTGACTCATTCTTTGGTTGCTTCAGTTGAGCCTCTCGTGGCCACACCAGGGAGCAGACACACAAGGTAGCACTCCACATGACAAGTTCTTATTCCAACTTAAAGATCATCCAGACCCTTCCCTTCATTTCCCAGGCAAAGAAACCGAGCCTGAGAGAAGCATCTTGCCCAGGTCCACAGAGCAGAGTCACATCTAGTCACACAGTCTCAGTGTGCAGAGACTTGACCACCGACTTACCTGGTTTTCGAGTTTTCTTGGGTGGCCCCCGAGATCGTGCCCTGTTGGCTGTCCTGTGGAACCTCTCTGCTGTCAAGCATGCTGGGGTCCCTGTGGGGGCAGCTGTATCCAGCTCCAGAACTGCGTGGCATCTGCCTCAGGGGTCCCCGAAGAGCTCCGTCACCCACTGTGAGAGGCAGGCCTTGAGTGTGTAGCGGGGACAGGCGGGGGAGCGACTAGAGTGACCCAAAGAGGCCCATTTCCTCTCTACTTTTAGAAGCTCAAAAAAAAAAAACCTCTCCTCCGTGGTGAAGTTGCTTAGAATTAAAACTTTCCTTTTCTTTATGGTTTTGTTCACCCAGGATGAGGAGAATTTCAATGAAGCCAGTGTTCTTTTTGATGCAAATTTGCTCCGGTTCTGCCAGGGGTTTGGCCAATGGGTTCAGAGCTTCTGGGCCCCCAGAAAACCTCCTCACTGGCTTTAAAAAGCCACAGTGGAGCAAAAGGGGTTCTCAGCGCAAACCCAGACCCAGATCCTGCAGTGGCGGCTCTCCGCAACCTTGACCTGCCGCAGGCTGGACGCAGCCGAAGAGGGCGTCCACCCACTCAGCCCACCTCCCCCCAGGTCCTGCGCTGGAGGCTGGAGGCTGGGGAGGCCCCACAGCTCCTGCTCGCAGAGGCGGGAGGGAAAGAGATGTTCCCAACACCAAGGACTGTGATATAATTCACAGACACGTTTCCACTGAAGAGATGTGACAGAGGAAACCTAGGAACTATCCAGTGACTATCCAGGGACACCTGAATAGAAGCATGGATCCATCCCTTCAGCTGAAGGAAAGAGGTGTGTTAGTGGCGGGTTTTCAGGCAGCCATAAAGAGATGTGGGAGATTCACATAGGACAGGGGTTGTCCCTGAGTACCAGAAATCTCCCCTTGAGACTGACTGTGCATTTATTCCCTAGGGCTGCCGTAACAAAGTACCACAAACTGGGTGGTTTGGAACAACAGAAATGTATTCCCTCTCGGTTGTGGAGGCCAGAAGTCCAAGGTCAAGACACAAGCAAGGCCACACTGCCTCCGAAAGCTCTGGGGAAGATGCTCTGCCTCTCTCCTAGCTTCTCATGGCCACCGGCGGGCCTCGGTGTTCCCCGGCTTGTAGCTGCACCACTCCAGCCTCTGCCTCCCTCTTCACGCTGCCTTTCCTCTGCGTGTCTGTCTTAGTCCATTTTCTGTTGCTGTAACAGAATACTTCAGACTCAGTAATCTATAAAGAAAATGAATTTATTTCATGCAGCTCTGGAGAGCACGGTGCTGGCAGCTGGTGAGGGCCTTTTAGCTGCATCATAGCATGGCAGAGGGCATCGTGTGGCAAGAGGGAAGAGCAAGGGTGTCAGCCCAGGTCTCTCTCCTTCTTCTAATAAAGCCTCCAGTCCCGTCATGGGGCCCCACGCTGACGACCTTATCTAATCCTAATTACCTCCCAGAGGCCCCACCTCCAATCAACATATGAATTTAGGGATTAAGTTTCCAACACATGAAATTGGGGAAAGACATTCAACCCATAGCAGTCTATGTCCCTATTTTCTCTTCTTATGAGGACACCAGTCATTAGACTGGGGCCCACCCTAATCCCATATGACTTCATCTTCACCAGTTATTAATACATCTGCAAAGAGCTGATTTCCAAATAAGGTCACATTCTGAGGCTCTGGGTGGACATGAATTTGGGGTGAGGGGATGCCATTTGGTGCAACAGCAGGTGCTGGTGGGATCCCTAAGAGACATTCCCAAGAAGGGGAAGTGGGTCCAGCTGGGTCACAGGCAATGCTGCCCTGACTGGTGAAGGCAGGGAACTGGGAAAAAGCAGGGCTGTCTCCTAGCAAATTCAGGACACAGGCCCCTGAACGCTGCCTCCCCAATACTGCTGAATGTGCGCTGGGCAGGAGGCCTGGGGTCTGGCTTCGAGGCCTGAATCTTCCACTGACCCCCACCCCCGTGACCTTAGGCAGATCTCCATCCTCAGGATTCAGCTGTAACTGTCTGGATCACAAGGGTGTTGGCCTGGTGGCCGGCCAAAGTGGCCACCAGCTCCACCTAGACATAAGAGGGTGGTGGGGAGAGCTTTGCTCCTGGGCTGACTGATGAGCCAAGACGGCAAACTGCGAGTAACAAATCAGTGCACCCCCGCCCGAGGGGAAACTGAATCAGAGAAAAAGACATCAAATTCTGAGCTTTTAAGTTTGAAAGCCTTGGTCAAGATGAAAGCCTGGAAGATTTGGAAAGACAGTGAAGAGGTGGGACAAGCTCTTGCTCCCCCAGCCCCCTCTCCCCTCCCACCCCTCAGATGCTCACGGGTCCTGGGGACAGGGAGGGCAAAGACAGTGCAAAGGGAAGAAAGAGCCCAGGATGGTCATGAGAAGATCTCCTTTGGGCAGATCTTCCAGATCAGGGTGGAGATTTGAGGGTAATAGGGACCTGAGGTCACCCAAGAAAGTGACAAGTGGCACCCCCAGAGTGCCCAATGCAGGCCATGGAGGAGAGATGGCTCCAGGGCACCGGGACAAGAAGGCCCGGGCAGCCACCACCTCAAAGCAGGCAGTGAACCGACAGTCTGGGGACCACATGAGGAGAAGCAGTTGGTGGTCTGGTGAAACAGGCCGATGGGCACGCGGGTACCCAGCAGTCACTGCCAGGAGGGTTGGCCGCACCAGGACCAAAGATACCTCTCGGCAGAGGCTTGAGGCCGGGACACAGTGCTGAAAAGGATGGGGAGTGGTGGAGTCTGATTCAGCTTAGCTTTTCCAATGGCTCACTTCATTTTGAAAAACAAATACAGACAGCATGCCAGTTGTTCTCTGTTTCCCCCAGATTCCCTCTCCACCCTGTCCTCAGGCTCTGTCCCCAGAGCTGACCTGTGTGAGTGTCACTTGGGCTCCTGGCCTCTGACCTCTGGTTGCGTGAGGCCGATGCAGGCTGCGGCAGGAGGGCAGAGGGCGGGTAGAAAGAGAGGCTGGGGTTTTATTCCTCCTCCCCTCCCCGCTGGCCACACCTTGGGCAGCAGCTCCTGTGGACAGCCCCTCTCAGCCGGCTCTGCTTTGGATGGGACAGTTCCTCCCTGGCTGTCACAGGCTCCTGGAGTTGCCCCGCCTCCCTTGTGGCTCCTCGAACCCTGCCCTCACCTCTCTAACTGCCCCTTCAGTAAACTCTTCCCCTGTCCCTTCTGAGCAGGCCGTCTCTTTCCGGCAGAGCCTTGACAGACACAGCAAGCGTGCCAGATGCACACAGGACTGACTGCTCAGGGGGTCAGGGTCTCCTGTGGGTGCGGTGACAGTGTATTGAGACTAGGCAGAGGTGGTAGTTGCACAACATTGTGAATGCACTAAATGCCATTGCGTTGTATACTTTAAAATGGTGAATTTTATCTCATTAAAAAAAACATTTTTTAAAAGGTACAAAGGTCTTCAGAGTGAAAAGTAAAATTTCCTCCTACTCTCTGCCCTCTCCTGTCCCTCACCCACCTATTCTCCCCAGAGCCACCATTGTTAAGTTTCTTTCTGCATCATTCTAGAAATATCCCAGGCATATACCAACGGTAACACACAGCACACAGTTTTGTACCTTGCTTCTTACACCTGACAATACTCCCTGGAGGACTTTTCATATTGTTGTCTGAGAGCTTCCTGGGTCTCTTTTTTGGTACGTAGGTGCTGCATCCCAATGGAGGGCTGCCCAGGGACACATTTAACCAGTTCTGTATGATGAACGTTTACGTCGTTTTCAGTCTTCGGTTGTTACAGACAAAGCTGCAACAAATGGTATTATTCCTGCACCATCCCCACTTGAGCTAGTCTATCTCTAGGATACATTCCTAGAAATGGAACTAACTGCTGGAACTTTAAGTTTAAACTTGAAAATGACAGAGTTTTGTAAAATGAACAGATTAAAAGTTCTACCAGTAGGAGGAAGGGGAGAGAGCTGTAAAGATATTTTTTTCCCATTGAGTTACAGAAAATAAAGTTGCAGTTTTGCACACCTGAGTTTGTTGACTGCAGCAGTTTGTGTCTGCTGTGTGTGTGAGGGCCAAAGGCTTCCGCACCGGCTGGAGGGCTCTTCTCTCTGCTCTGGCTGCGTGAGGGGAGGGTGCAGCGGGGAGGCTTGCTAGCTGCAAACAGGATGTGTCCAGGAGGCTCCGAGGCCCGGTACAGTTTGGTAAGATGGGGCCCAGCCAAGATAAGGTTCTGCAGAGAGACAGCCCAGTGGATGATGCAGATCTTCCTGCCTGGAGTATGGGAACCCCCTGAAGTCACAGGCGATTTGTATGTGTGTCCATCATTTGTTCGCATTTTTCTAGGGAGGGAGAGGGTGCTGGTTCTTGGTAGATCCTCTAAAACGCCTGTATCTGACAGTGAGGAACCAGAGCAACAGTGCAAACCCTCAAGCTTTGGAGTTACACAGACCTGTGTTCAATCTTGTCTCTTCTGCTTATGAGCTGAATGACCTTGGACAAGGGAATCCACCTCTCCAAGCCTGAGTTTTGTCATAGCGAGATGGGTGAGTAGTGACTACTGGAGCTGTGGGTGAGGAATGACCCAGACCGCATGGAGCTGGCAGCTGGTAGGGACGTCGTCGTGACACTGTCGCGCCCTGCTATTATACCACCTGTTTCTGTGGACTTGTCTGCCTCCTGCCTCTCACCAGCACTCCGAGGGGACCACTCGGGTCCCTACCGAGGTAGAAACAGTGATGCCCAGAAACTGCTGCCTGGAGCGAACGGTGCAAATATGCCTGCAGAGCCTGTTTCCCTCTCCCAGAGACCAGCCGAGGAGGGACTTGGGGAAGAAGAGAGAAGGCAGGAGGGAGAGTGAAAGGGAGAGTGAAGCATATGGGCTCAGGGAGGATGAGGAGTTCTCACAACGGGCGGGAAGGGGGCTGGAAGGGACTCAGAGGACAGCAAGTGCTGAGGGTGGGGCCCTGCCCACCACTGGCCATGGGTGACCAACTGCTGTAGTCCTGAACCTGTGTGAGCTGTCAAGGATGAGGCCATGAAGGACTAGAACCAAAGTCAGAGAGCGCATTGCTGTTCTGCCAGAACCTTGCAAAGCCTTCCCTTCCCAGAATAAAAGCCAAAGTCCTTACATTGGGCCACAGGCCCTCTGTGATCGGGCCCCACCATCTTCTGCCCTTGTCTCCCACGACTCCGCCTTCCCCACCAGCCACACTGGCTTCCTGCTGTTCCTCCCACACACCAGGCTGGGCTGTGGTACTGGCTGCTCCCTGGGCCTGAAACACGCTTTCCCCATATATCAGCCAGCTCTCTCCCTCACTCTCTCAGCCTTTACGCAGATGTCACCCTCCCAGGGAGGCCTTCTCTGACCACGCCATCTAAAGCCACACATGACCCGGCACCCCACCCACTCTCTGTTTGGTTTTCTCCAATGCCCTGACCGTCATCTCATCTTAACATGCTGTGTGTCTTACCGTGCATGTGTCTGTCCACTAGAGCGCATGCTCCTTGAGGGCAGCGGTTTTGTCTCTTGTTCCTTTCCTATCCACAGCACTCCAAAACAGGGTCTGGCATAGAACAGGTGCTTCATAAATATCAGTCACACGCATGACCTGTTACCTATGAGCATGGAAGAGGTGCAGCCGTGGACTCTGCCCACCATGGCTCCTTTTGGAAACAGGTCCTGGGTGTCTCCCAGCAAAAAGGGGGCTGTGTGTAATAGGTGCTATGACTGAGCTGACACCTCCACCTGAAGATATGCTATTCAGTCATAAGGAAAAAAAGGTGATTAGAAATACCAAGAAAAAGGGCCTGCAAAAATAAGTCATGGCACAAATATGAATGTGGCATGATTGTAAACAATCAATTGTAAGAAAACGGGAGTCTGCATGTTCTCACTGGACACATTGTTTCTCGGGTAGCCTGGGTCCCTGGCACTGGCCTCTAGGGAGGGAAATATCATCACAGCATGCTGCTTGACTCAGCAGTAGATGACATTTACTGTCACAGAAGCGATTGCTGTGCTCACTGGTTTTCAACTTTGAGAATCAAGACCGCTGTTTCCTGATCCATTTCTTAACCACCTGTTTGATTTTTGCCATATCTACATTCCTCTTGTACTATATATCGTTTAATATTTTTCTTCACCTCGACTCACTTTTTAAATTTATTTATTTATTATTTATTTATTTATTTAGAGACAGGGTCTCCCTCTGTCTCCCAGGCTGGGGTGCAGTGGTACAACCACAGCTCCCTGCAGCCTCGAACTCCTGGGTTCAAGCGACCCTCCTGCCTCAGCCTCCTGAGTAGCCGGGACTACAGGTGCGCTCCACCATACCTGGTTTCGCTTTCAAAATTTAAAAATGGACTTTAGCTTTATCCTAAGCAATTATATCCGTGAAATCACAAATTGAACGATTCATTGTATACTTGTATGTACACATATATTGCCTAAAGCAAAATTAACGTGGAAACTATTTTTTAAATGTTTGTCCATGTACTGCCCATAACGTTATCATAGGACACGTTTGGGATCTACTGCAGTATAGAAAAAGCGCTGAAAACTTCGTTTTGTTTTCATTAAAGAATGTAAGTGGGCCAGGCGCGGTGGCTCACGCCTGTAATCCTCTGGGAGGCCGAGGCGGGCGGATCGTCCTGAGCTCAGGAGTTCGAGACCAGCCTGAGCAAGAGTCTCTACCAAAAATAGAAAGAAATTAATCGGACAGCTAAAAATATATATAGAAAAAATCAGCGTGGCATGGTGGCGCATGCCTGTAGTCCCAGCTACTCGGGAGGCTGAGACAGTAGGATTGCTCAAGCCCACGAGTTTGAGGTTGCTGTGAGCTAGGCTGACGCCACGGCACTCGCCCCAGGCAAGAGAGTGAGACTCTGTCTCAAAAAAAAAAAAAAAAAAAAATGTAAGTGTTATTAATTTAATCCTAAGGACGCCGGCTGTGGGAGGGTGGGCGGAGGCTGGGAGCTGAGGTGCAGCAAGACCGAGGGGTGTCCGTGTGCTGTTTAAAGGCACAGAAGCAAATAACAGAACTGGAATTTGGAGTGTGATTACCAAAGGCCAGAAGGAGGCAGGGAGGAAGCTGAGCGTGACAAGCTAATCGTCGTGCGCAGAGTCGTGCACCGCGAGCAAATCGAGATCCAGAGACACAGACACGTGCTTTGAACCTGTGGCGCCCCCACAGGAAAGCGGTATTAGTGGCAGAAACGAGAGGGCTTTTTCTGTTGGGGATGTCTGCTCCATAAGAAATGGGGTTTTGCTTTGTGTTTTATTTTAAAAAGGTGCCCCTGGGGCTTGGGTGGGAAGAGCACTGCTGTGTATTTTCAGGGTCAGCTATTCTGGGCTACTTTTTTGTTATGTGTATGCATTACTAGGATACAATTTGCTTTTCTTTCTGAATTTCAAAATGCTGTACCTGGGGCTCTGGCTGGAGGCCTGGCGGCGCTCTGTGCGCCGGAGGGGCAGGGGAGCGACGGGCCTCTGCCGAACCGTGCTGGCCGCGGCACCTCCCGCCTGCCCTGGAGTCCCCAGACCCTGGGATCTTGCTGCCAGCAGCCCCGAAACTGCCTCCTGCCACCCCGCCTGCAGGACAGCTCCATCGGCCATCGCAGCGCCCTGGACAGCAGGTCTCAGGGTCCAGCTGCGAGACTCCTGCGCTCCTGAGGGCGCTGAGGCCCTGGGCCGCGTTTGTGTTCTCTTGGGCCCCTGTCTACACTGCATGGGTCGGTTTTGGGTCCCGGGATCAGAGCTGAGTTTCCTCCACCTCTGGATAGAACCCAGAGAATTCAGAGGGTCAAACTTCTCTCCCAGGGACTCAGATTCTTGGAGGATTAGGCTACTCGAGCAGAGCTTTCCTGTGAGCAGGAGCGTAAGGACATGACGCATAGAGGATTCTAACCAATAGGTACACAGCTGGGAGCCGACATGCGGACTGCCGAGGTCGGTCCCTCTGGATGAGGAAATTAGGGAAGAAATAAAGGAAGGAAGAAAACCCAGACGCCTGCCCAGCTTCTGCAGAGGAGCCACCTTCTCTTCTCACCTGGAGAGACCTGGCTCCAGGGCCACGTGACCTGCATACTCAGGATCTGGACCAAGCAAGGCAGAGGTTGAGCACACTGGTCTTTGAATGAGCTACATGACCCAAGCCAAGTCACCCCACCTCTCTGAGTCTCAGTTTCCTCATCTGTAAAATGGGACTCCTGATCCCCTAACTGAAACCAGCTCAGGCAAAAAGGACAACGAGATGACTCATTCGATCCAAGACAGGGTTAGCAGCCAAATATGGAGGGTCAGGGGTGGTCTGCCACCTGGACAGGGCCCACCTCTCCTCCCCCCACCCCATCTGCCTCATGGCACATTGTACACTGGCTCCTTCCTGTGGAGACACAGGAGAGAGGAAGGAGATAGCAGAAAGCTCCCTCCCCCCAACTTCTGCTATCAGCAGAATGTCCAAAGTGCAGAGCACAGGATCTGTCTGGGTGTCCTACGACGTGACATGGCAAAGAGCTCTCTTTTCTTGTGCCACAGGGGACAGCTCAGAAATGCACTCCCTGCCTTGCATTTGCTTCCTCCCTGTTCAGCCTCACTGCCTTTCTCCTCACACTTGCGCCCTAGGGTTGCACTTCCAACAAAGCCTTAGGACATAAGCTTCGCCTTGGACTCTGTTTTTTAGGGAGCTGGGAATAAGATAGCCATTTAAAAGCTGTGTGACCTTGGATACATGAATTAACCTCTCTGTGCTTTCGTCTTCTCATCTGTGAAATGGAGTCATCATAATTCCTATCCTATGGGATCGTAGTGAGTTAAACACACAGAAGGCACTCAGCAGCATGTAAGCTTTCAGTAAAAGTTCACGTTTGCTATTTTTAGTATCCTGGGGCCAGAAAAAGCTCTGGACACTTGTCAGAGGCAGGTCATCAAGAGGAGAATGGATGTTTGAAAGACTTTCTCCAGGGCTCTCATCAATGACAGAGCCTGGGGGCGGAGGGTGCTTGTTGCTGCCCAGGCTGCACCCTGCCTGGAGCTGGCGGCCCCTGAAGTTGGGGGAGTGGCCTGGGGCCGGCGAAGGAGCACTGGACTGAGAGTCAGAAGGATTTGATTCCAGCCTGCATGACCCCAGGAGAGGCCTCTGCCTCTCAGAACCTCAGTTTCCTCACCTGTGAAATGACTACATTGATTGAACAGAACCCCAGTGAGTGCTTACCCCTGGCGAAGTCTGTGACTGTCAGACCTGGAAGGGCCTAGAGACATTCCCTCCAGCCCTCGGCCTTCATTTTACAGATGAAGCGGCTGCGGCCCAGAGCGAGGAAGTAGCGTGGTCAGGGTGAGGGAAAAGGCTTGTGGTATTGGACAGGCACAGTGTGGCGCGTCAGAGGGAGGGCGTGTATAAGTTCCTCTCTCTGAGCCTAAGAGCTGGCCTGGGAATACCTTCCTCCGGCACAGACTTCCAACATCAGGGATCCTGAAAGGGGGTATCTCTCCAAGTCTGGGGGCTCTCGAGCCTCTGCCTGGGCCTGTGGATGTGGCTGGGAATGAGGACCCCAGGCTGAGTCCTGGCACATGGCCAGGCAGCCAGCAGCCAGGGCTGAGGCAGGCTGGGGCAGATCAGCTCTGCTCACCATGGGGGCCGAACACCCAAGCACAGAGAACTTGCCACCCTGCTCAAACCCTATGTCTTACTTAATGACAAACTTCTAAGGCCAGGCCGTGAGGGGTGAGGGAGCATCTTTAGCTGAGCCAGGCTGGACCCTCTCAGATTCTAGCTGCTCCTTGATGTCCAGAGGTCATCAAGAAAGGAAGTATCCAGGTGGGAAGAAAGGAAGTATCCAGGTGGATCCACACTCAGGTGTGAGTGGCTGCTTCCTGGCCTTCTAAAACGAGGAGGGGAGGGGAAAGAGGTGATACTGGTGCCAACGTGCCCAGAGCCGTGCTAGCCATTCACACCAAAGGTTTCAGGAGTGCCTCGTGACAGTCCTGCCAGGAGGCATTAGTACAACTCCCCTGGTACAAATGGAGACATTCTGAGGGGGCTGAGATACACCAAGGTCCCCGAGCAAGCCAGTTACAGACATGGGACCAGAACCCAAGTGGGCTGACATCTGACCCAGGCCTCCACTGCCAGCGCCAAGGGCCTCCTGAGCTGTGGGGCAGGAGCTCAGAGGAGGCCCTGCAGCCATTGGATGATGACTGTGTGGTGGCTGCATCCACCCCAGGCTGGGCCTTCCCTGCATGTTCTCAAGAAGCCCAGCGGGACTCACAGTGCAGGGCGCGGTTCCAGCTGAGCGCACTGGTGCTCTTTTCTGTAACGTTGCCCAAAACTCTAAAAAACACTTTTTTCTTTGTCCAAATAGGAATCTGATCACTTCAATAGAGCACTCTTGCCTGGTAGGACTTTAGGGGCTCCATTTTTTATGATGTTCTCTCTTAGGCAGAACCCAGACACATCTTGCCCCCACTCCCCAAGAAGGTAGAGCGAAGCCCCTGTCAAAGATAGGGAGAGAGCTGCCCATTCCTGGCTGGTTGGGAATAGGTAGGGTTAGCCTTGATCGGCCCTTTTTGAGGATCTCTGGGTCACAGAAAAGTCACCCCAGGGACCTTCTCGGCATCTATAACTGACTTCCCTTGGGGCTTTACCACCATTTGCAAAAACCATTCACACTGCAGGGCCATGGAAAGCTGAAGATGGTGTTGTAAAGGGACAGAGGGGTGGGGAGAGCCCTCAGGTTGCTACCTTTGGGGTGGGCCCAGGAAGAGAGGGCAGACAACCCACTGCCTTCTGCCCTCTCACTCCCCATGCTTACTCCTCTGGCAATCCTTTCCAGATAGCCCTACGTTCTCTGACTTCCTCATATATACCATGAAGACTCCCCACCACCACTTTCAGCTAAACTGCCACTTCTGCTCAGCCTGGGGCCATGGAAGCTTGGTTTTCCTGCTGGCCCCATGGTCTAACAACACTCAGCTAGAAGAGCACAAATAAATGTGACCATGTGTCTATCCCTCTGTCCACCCATCCCTCCATCCCTCCAACACCAATTTAACAAGTGCCTATGATTATCCAGGAGACACCTTGGGGACACCAGGATAAGTGACACTGGTCTACTTATGTGGAATCACAGCCCAGCTAGGAATCAAGCATTAGACATCAATAGTGATAGAAACAGCACCGTTTTTTTAAAAATAAGCTTTTATTGTGTACTAGGCTCTGTGCTAAAGCATTTTATGCACATTTTCTCATTTAATCCTCATACAACCTTATCAAACCACTGTTATTATTATTATTATTATTACATAGATAAAGACACTAATATACACAGACATTAACTTGCCACATGGGCAGCAAATGACAGATCCAGGTTTTGCACCCTAGCAATGCCACCTGTCAGAGCCACCAGTGTGTGTGGGACTAAGGAAAGGAGGCCACTGTCACCATGGGTGCCAGGAGTGGTTTCCTGGTGACTTGTCAGTGGGGCCTGGATTGGAGGCACTGAGACTTGGGCCATGAGAATTCTAGGAACAAAGGTAGAAAAGTGCAAGGCATGTGGAGGGACCAAGGAGGGGTGTGCAGGCTGGAAGAGGAAGGCGTGGATGTGGACAGAGTGGAGGGAAACACAATTTCATAGGCTTGAGCCCCTCCTGCCAGGCCAAGGGTTTGGGGCTTGTGGTAGGAAGAATTACGGCCCCAAAGATGTGCATATCCCAATGCCTGAAACCTGTGAATATGTTAGCTTACACGGCAAAAGAGATGTTGCAGGTGTGATTAAGTTAAGGATTTTGAGATGGGAAGAGTAGCGTGGATTGCCCAGGTGAGCCCAGTGTAATCAATCATGAGTCCTTATAAGAGGGAGCAGGAGGGTCAGAGTGAGGGATGGAGATGTGATGGGAGGGGCCAAGATGGGGGACTAGAAGCAGCCTGCACATGCCACTCTTTGTGGGAGGGCCCCTCCATTACAGGAGGCCTCAGGTCTGATACAGGGAGCTGACTAGAGACTGTGCAGCAGCATTGCTTCAGAGAGAAGGCACAGTGGGGTCCCGCCGGCTTACAAACCCTGGGCACTGTGGCTGGCACAGTTTTGAGGTCCCATCCTCAGAGTGTTGCATCTGCTGGGAGTCGTATCTGTTGCCACCTTCCCATTGCCCCTGCTGAGCCGGGGCTGGAGTAGGGAGGCCAGACGCTCTCATGCACCCTGTGGGCAGGTGCTGCATGCCCCCACTGCCACTGGGGGACCCAGGCAGAGCAGGCACCCATGGACCCAGTGCCTGCTGCCATCGTCTGGGTGGCCCCACCCAGCCACAGCTGCCATGGGACCTGGGTGGAGCATGGACTTGTGGCCCCCAGCACCTGCTGCCACCACCTGGGTAGCGCTGCACTGATGAACCTGGGCACACCTATGCCACTGTGGGCAGACCACCCACTGCACATCCACTGCGTGACTACTCCCTGCCACACGCCTCCTGTTCACTCGCCCACCTGTGACAACTACAGGGGAACAGGGAGACACAGAAGAGCAGCAGTGTTAAAAGCTCACAGTGCATCCACCCTCTCCTCCCCAGTCAATCTTTCGGAGTAGGACTCAAGCATGCCATCCAGGAACCTCTCTCCAGCTCTTCACTGAGCAGCAGAGTTCCCAGCAGAGGAGAACAGGTGTACTGCAAAGCTATCTGTTTTCAGCTGAGAGGAGAGGTACCAGATAAAAAGGAACCAGCATAAGAACTGGCAGCATGAAAAAAACCAGACCGTTTTGACACCCCAAAGGATCATACTAGCTCTCCAGCAGTGGACTCCACCCCAAAGGAAATTGTTGCAATGCTGGATATGGAATTCAGAGTATGGATCACAAGTAAGAGCAATGGAATTGAAATGAAAGTTGAAAACCAACACAAAACAAAAAAATAATTCAGGGTATAACTGAAAAATTCACTAAGGAAACAGATAATATAAGAAAAAATAGAACTTTTAGAAATGAAAGTCATTTAGGGAATTTCAAAAAATACAGCAGAAAGTTTTAACAACAGACTAGACCAAGCAGAAGAAAGAATTTCAGAGCTTGAAGACAAGGCTTTTGAATTAACCCAGTCAGTAAAAATGAAGAAGAATGAACAATCTCTCCAAGAAATATGGGACTATGTAAAGTGAACAAATATATAAGAAGCATAGGTATCCCTGAGGGAATAATGGAGGAAAACTTCTCTAGTTTTGGTAGAGATATAGACATCCAGATACAAGAAGTCATCAAATACTTGGAAGATTCAAGGCAAATAGGACATCACCGAGGCACATAATCATCAATCTGGCCAAAGTCAAAGTGAAGGAAAAAATCCTATAAGTTCTGAGACAAAAGCATCAAGTAACTTACAAAGGAAAACCCATCCCAGTCCTAGAGTGCTGCGTCTACCCAGAGGTCAGATCCATTGCTGCTGCCTCCCCAAGACTAATGGCAGGCTTCTCAGCAGAAACCTTACAAGCCAGAAGGGATTGGGGTTCCATTTTTAGTCTTCTTATTAATAGAATAACTGCCAGCCAAGGATTTTGTATCTTGCAAAACTAAGTTTTATAAATGAAGGAGAAATGAAGTCTCTCCCAAACAAGCAAATACTAAGGGAATTTGTCACCACTAGACCTGCCCTACAAGAAATGCTTAAAAGTGCTCTATACATGGAACAGGACAGTCAATATCTACCAGTGTAAAAACACCCAAAAGTGAAAACTCACAGCCGTTATAAAACAGTAACATCAGAGAGAAAAACAAAGCAATTAGGTAACAATCAACATGATGACCAGAACAGTATCTCACATATCAATACTAACATTGAATGTAAATGGTCTTAATGCCCCACTGAAAAGATATAGATTGGCTGAATGGATAAAAAAATACAACCCAAATATATGCTGTCTCCAAGAAACCCATTTAACTCACAAGGATTCTCAAGGTAATAGGGCGGAAAAAATATTCCACTCGAATGGAAATCAAAAGCAAGCAGGAGTTAGCTATTCTTGTATCAGATAAAATAGACTTTAAATCAACAATGGTTAAAAAAAAGACAAAGATAGCCATTATATAATGATAAAGGTATCAATTCAACAAGAAGATGTAACAATTCTAAATATATATGCACCTAACACAGGAGCTCCCAGATTCATAAAACAAATTCCACTGGATCTAAGGAAAGAAATAACAGCAACATCAAAATAGCCAGGAACTTCAACACTTCACTACAGAACCAGACAGATCATCAGGGCAGAAAATCAACAAAGATACATGGGACTTAAACAGAACTCTAGGACAAATGGATCTAACAGATATTTACAGAACATTCTACTCAAAAACTTCAGAATACACATTCTTCTCATCAGCACATAGGACATTTTCCAAAATAGATCATATGTTAGGTCACAAAACAAGTCTTGGCAAATTTTAAAAAATCGAAATCTACCATCTATCTTCTCAGACCACAGTGTAAAACTAGAAATCAATTCCAAGAGGAACTCTCAAAATGACACAAATACATGGAAATTAAACAACCTGCTGCTGAATGATCCTTGGGTCAATTATGAAGTCAAGATGGAAACAAAAAATTTTTTTGAATGGAACAACAAAGGTGACACAAGTTTCCAAAATCTCCAGGACACAGAAGAAGCTGTGCTAAGAGAGAAGTTCATAGCCTTAAGTGCCTACATCAAAAAGACAGAAAGATCACAAATTAATAATCTAATGTCACACCTCAAGGAACTAGAAAAAGAAGAACAAACCAAACCCAAAAGTAACAGAAGAAAAGAAATAACACAGATCAGAGTAGACCCAAACAAAATGGAAACCAGAAAAGCAATGCAGAGGATCAATGAAACAACATGTTGGTTCTTTGAGGCCAGGCATGAAAGCTCATGCCTGTAATCCTAGCACTTTGGCAGGCTGAGACAGGAGGATCACTTGAGCTCAGGAGTTTGAGACCAGCCCAACCAACATAGTGAAACACCATTTCTTAAAAAAAAAAAAAAAAAAAAAGTTGGTTCTTTGAAAAAATAAACAAAATCAATAGACCACTAGCTATATTAACCATAAATAAAAGGGAAAGGATTCAGATAAGCTCAAACAGAAATGAAAAAGGAGGTATCACAACTGATACCACAGAAATATAAAATATCATCCAAGACTACCATGAAAACCTCTATACACACAAACTAGAAAATCCAGAGGAAATAGAAAAATTTTTGGAAACACACAACCTCCCAAGCTTGAATCAGAAAGAAATAGAAATCTTGAACCAACCAATAATGAGCAGTGAGATTAAAACAGTAATTTAAAAATCTCCCAACAGAATAAAGCCCAGGAGCAGCTGGATTCACAGCCGAATTCTACCAGCCCTACTCAGAAGAACTGGAACCTATTCTACTGAAACTGTTCCATAATATCAAGAAGGAGGGAATCCTCTCTAACTCATTCTATGAAGCCAATATCACCCTGATACCAAAGCCAGGAAAGGATACAAGAAGAAAAGAAAACTATAGACCAATACACCCAATGAACATAGATGCAAAAATTCTCAACAAAATACTAGCAAACTGAATCCGATAGCACACCAAAAAGATAGTCCACGAGGACCAAGTGGGTTTCATCCCAGAGATGCAAGGATGGTTTGACATACACAAATCAATAAATGTGATTCACCACACAAACAGAATTAAAAACAAAAACCTTAGGCCGGGTGTGGTGGCTCATGCCTGTAATCCTAGCCCTCTGGGAGGCCAAGGCAGGAGGATCGCTTGAGGTCAGGAGTTCAAGACCAGCCTGAGCAAGAGCGAGACCCCACCTCTACTAAAAATAGAAAGAAATTAGCTAGTCAACTAAAAATACATAGAAAAAATTAGCCGGGCATGGTGGCACATGCCTGTAGTCCCAGCTGCTCAGGAGGCTGAGGCAGTAGGATTGCTTGAGCCCAAGAGTTTGAGGTTGCTGTGAGTGAGGCTGACAACACGGCACTCTAGCCAGG
>RJWJ010000672.1:0-135771 GCA_004363605.1 Indri indri | reverse complement strand
TTGAAGACATTACCCCTAAAAACTAAAACAAGACAAGGATGTCCACTGTCAGCACTTCTATTCAGCACAGTATTGGAACTCCTAGCCAGACCAATCAGGCAAGAGAAAGAAATAAAGGGCATCCCAACTGGTAAAGAGGAGGTCAAACTATCCCTGTTTGCTGACAATATGATATTATATCTAGAAAACCCTAAAGACTCCACCAAAAGACTCCTAGAATTAACAAATAAATTCAGTAAAGTCTCAGGTTACAAAATTAATATGCATAAATTACATGAATGTAGCTGACACTCAAATCAAGCACTCAATACCATTTATAATAGCTGCAAAGAAAATAAAATACCTAGGAATATATTTAACCAAGGAGATGAACGATCTTGACAAGGAGAATTACAAAACACTGATGAAAGAAATCATAGATAACACAAACAAATGGAAAAACATCCCATTCTCATGGATTGGAAGAATCAACGTTGTTAAAATGCCCATACTGCTCAAAGTGATTTACAGATTCAGTGCGATTCCCATCAAAATGCCAACATCATTTTTCACAGACCTAGAAAAAACAATCCTAAACTTCATATGGAACCAAAAAAGGGGCCAAATAGCCAAAGCAATCCTAAGCAAAAGGAACAAATCTGGAGGCATCGTATTGCTTGACTTCGAATTATACTTCATGGCTGTATAATCAAAACAGCATGGTTATGGGGTAAAGGTAGACACATAGAACAATGGAACAGAACAGAGAACCCAGAAATAAAGATATATAACTATGACCAATTGATTTTCAACAAATCAGACAAAAACATACATTGGTTTTTACAACATTTTTCTAGAATTCTTACAGTGTCATGCCTTAGGTTTAAGTCTGTTATCCACTGTGAGTTGATTTTTGTGAGAGGTGAAGGACATCAACAGAAACTTTGCAAAAGAAGATACACTAATGGCCAACAAACATATGAAAAAATGCTCAATACCTCTAATCATCAGGGAAATGCAAATCAAAACCACAATGAGATATCACTTATCTCCAGTGAGACTGGCCTTTACCAAAAAGTCCCAAAACAATAAATGTTGGCATGGCTGCGGAGAGATAGGAACACTCATACACTGCTGGTGGGACTGCAAACTAGTGCAACCTCTGTGGAAAGTAATTTGGAGATACCTTAAATAGCTACAAGTAGAACTACCATTTGATCCAGCAATCCCATTACTGGGCATCTACCCAAAGCAACAAAAGACATTCTGTAAAAAAGGCATCTGCACTCGAATGTTTATAGCAACACAATTCACAATCGCAAAGATATGGAAACAGCCCAAGTGCCCATCAATACATGAGTGGATTAATAAAATGTGGTATATGTGTACCATGGAGTTCTACTCAGCCACAAAAAACAATGGTGCTCTAGCACCTCTTGTATTATCCTGGATAGAGCTGGAACCCATTCTGCTAAGTGAAGTATTGCAAGAATGGAAAAACAAGCACCACATGTACTCACTATCAAATTGATATTAACTTATCAACACTTAAGTGCACATATAGTAGTAACATTCATTGGGTGTCGGGCAGGTGGGAGGGGGGAGGAGGGGATGGGTATATTCACACCTAATGGGTGTGGTGCGTGCTGTCTGGGGGATGGACACACTTGAAGCTATGACTCGGGTGGGTCAGAGGCAATATATGTAACCTAAACATGTGGACCCCTGCAATATGCTGAAATAAAAAAAAGAAAATTGTCTTTAAAAAAGTGGGGGAAAGACACGAACAGATTGTTTTCAAAAGAAGATAGACAAATGGCCAACAAACATTAGGGAAATGCAAATTAAAACCACAATGATAACAAAATGAGCAGATTATCAGTAACTGGCAGCCTGAACAGAACCAGTTCTCAGCTGGCAGCTGCAGGGCCTTTGTTTAGTCGAGAAGGGACTTGTTTGCAGGGCTCGAAGCAGAGCACTTCCCGGCAGATGTACTAAGCCAGCCCCGCAGCCGCTCGGCGGTAGCAAATTTGTGCCATGGCTGCCCACTGCCCTTTCTCAGCAGGGCAGCCGGAGGGTCTTGTGGGCAACAAGTCGTGGGGGGCCACCAGGGGTTTCTCAAAGCACCAAGTAGGAGTCTCCACTGTGGGGGGAGTGTGCTGGGAGAAGGCAAGAGGGGCATTGAAATGCCCCCTGAACCCACCCAGCAATGCCACTCCAGGAGTGTATCTATTAATAAGAGAAGTGTGAAGGCGCACGGCAGTGCTGTGACTGCCCCACACTGGAAACAGCCCAACGTCCACCAGCAGAAGAACAGATGGTTAAAGTGTGCGGCATTCCTACAATGGAACACAAACAGCAATGAGAATGAATGAAATATTGCTAAACACAGCAACATTGATAATTCTTGCCAACTCGATATGGAGCAGGAGAAGCCAGACACAGAATACCTGTTACACGGCTCCACTTGTATAATGTTCACAAGGAGGCCGAACGACCCTCCATGCTAGGCAGCTTCTGGAGTGCTGCTGATGCTCTCTTTCTAATTCCGGGCAGGGGTTAAATAGGAGTGTTCACTTTGTGATAAGTCATTGTGTTGTACACTTAGGGGTTGTGCATTTTCTTTGTGTGCATTATATTACAATGAGTTTATTTTAAAAATTATTAATATACTGGAGTGCTTGGGGGTATTTTGGTGGCTGTGTGATGTAGAGGATGTTGGCTTGGAGTTAGAAGACCCAGGTTCTATCTTTAACTTGCCTGGACTAAGATGCTGTGTGACCCTGAGCAAGCGGTGACCCCTCTTTGGGTCCCAGTTTCCTTCACCCAAAAATTGGGAGAGAGGGTGTATATGTGGATTATATGATTTTTGCAGGAACTCAGCAGAATGCTGGACTATAGCTAACCTGAATCCCTATTTAAAAAGAAAAAAAGAAAGAGAAAAGAAGGAAGGAAGGAAGGAAGGAAGGAAGGAAAGAAGGAAGGAAGGAAGGAAAGAAGGAAGAAAGGAGAAAAGAAAGAAAAGCGAGCCCAAAACTTTGTTTGAACTGGAGATGATTTCCTGTTTCCTTGTTAGAATGGCCATGCGATGGTTTGCATCCGTTACTAACAGCCCTATATTTGACCTTGGCCACACAGACAGGTGTGTGGTGGACTGGAAAGAATGTCGTGGGCTTTGGGGTCATTCAGTCTGGGTTAGAGTTCTGGCAGGGTCCCCATTTTAGTTGTGTGTGAACTTGGGTGAGTTATTAATATTAATACTTAACCTCCCTGAGTCTCAGTTTCCTCGCCAGTAAAATGAGGGCAGCTGTGCCCACTCCACTGGGCAGATGCGAAGATTAAGCAAAAAGTGCCCCCAGCTGTGGGGGGCGGGGGCGCCTGGGAGAGCAGGCCCCTGCTTTACAGGTCATAGAGACCTTGTGTGAGAGCCTCACCTCACTGTGGGGGCTCAGGCTGCCCCTGCGCTTGAGGCCTGGGTGGTAGGGGCTTGGAAGGAGATCACAGAGTAACAGGGCTGCTCTGTGGCAGAGAGGGCCCTGGGCTGGTGTCCAGGGGGCCTGTCATCACTGCCAGTGTTTTGTGGACCTGCTGTGGCAGGTGCCAGGGAAGTCTTGCTGAGCCGAACTGGAGTGCCAGCCTTTCATACTGAGCTCAGCTCTGGGGCCCACGCTCTGAGGGGTTGTTGACAAACTCTTGAGGAGGGGTCCAGAGTGGGGTATGAGGAAAGATCTTGACACATGAGAGAAAGCTGGAGAAACTGCTGGAATTGGGGCAGTGTAGCTTAGAGAAGACCTGCGGGGCCTGGGGTCATTGCTTTGGCAAGTCCAGTGGGCTCTCCGGATTTCCTGGCCTTTTGTGTGGAGACTCTTTCTCAGAAAATCCAAACCTCCTTATTTTTAAAGTCATATTTTCTAATTATATGGTGTATATATGTTCATGCAAAAAAATTTGAAACACATAGAAAAGCAAAGTAAGGAAATAAAACTCATGCACCATTGCCTCATCTGGAGATTGTATCGTTAGCATTTTTTGTGTATACCCTCGTGGTCTGTATGAACAATCACCAGATATATTTTGTCAGTCAGGGTTCTTTTTTTTTTTTTTTTTTTTTTTGAGACAGAGTCTCACTTTTGTTGCCTTGGCTAGAGTGAGTGCCGTGGCATCAGCCTCGCTCACAGCAACCTCAAACTCCTGGGCTCAAGGGATCATCCTGCCTCAGCCTCCCAGGTAGCTAGGACTATAGGCACGCGCCACCATGCCCGGCTAATTTTTTCTATATAGTTCTAGTTGTCTGATTAATTTCTTTCTATTTTTAGTAGAGACGGGGTCTTGTTCTTGCTCAGGCTGGTCTCGAACTCCTGAGCTTAAAAATCTGCCCGCCTCGGCCTCCCAGAGTGCTAGGATTACAGGCGTGAGCCACCGCGCCCGGCCAGTCAGGGTTCTTGGTTGTGGGCAGCAGAGACTATGGCTAGCTATATTAGTTAAGGCATAATTAGCTGCAGTATTAAGAAAATACAAAAATAACAATAGATTTATACAACACAAATTAATGTATTGCACATACAAAGCCCCACAAAGCTGTCCCTGCAGCAAGTGAACATGGTTTCCTCTCTTGCCACTGCACAGGTCCCCTTATTGACTCAGCTGCTCCTCAGGCCTCACTGGCAAAACATGGTGGGGGGAAAGTTCTGATTCACACAGAACAGAGGGCCCCAACCCCCACTCAATACACGACATCCCAGGTTACCAGCCAGCACGCAGCCGGCAGACAGAGGAAGAGAGAATGTGGAGGACTGTGTGGGAGGATTTTGTGGGCCTAAAGTGGCGTCCATGCTATTTCTCCACTTTCCACCGGCCAGAATGCAGTGACGTGGCCACATCTAGGAGGCTGGGGCACCAGGCTTGAGACTGAGCAGTCTCCAAGGAGCTCCAGGGAGCCAAAAATCAGGAAGCAATAAACATGGCAACGACCCCGTAACCGGGCTGGGCCTGCCACTGTCATCCTCACCCCCAGCCCCACCATGGCTGCTAAGAACTTCCTCAGAGTCTTCCTTGGCTCCTGGTGTCACTCTGTGGGGATCCAATGTTCTAGAAGAGAGTGTCTCTCTGACTGGTGATGCTCTCATCCCTGGCTGCACCAGGGCCAGGAGACACTGGGTCTCGCGCCTTAACCTCAGCCCTGGGAGGCAGGCTCTTCCCCCTCTGCTGGGCTCCCCCACACCCTCCCCAGGGGAGACAATTTTCTTTTTCTTCCAGTTTTATTTTGGCAAAACTGACAAAAATTGTACATATTTAAGGCATACAATATGATGTTTGATATATGTATACATTGTGAAACGATTACCATAGTCAAGCTAATTAACACATCCACCACCTCACATAGTTACTTTTTTGTGTGTGTAGTGAGAACACCTAAGATCTGCTGTCTTAGCGAATTCCAAGTATACAATACACTATTGTTAACTATAGGACTTTGCACCCTTCCCAACATCTCCCCTCTCCCGCCCCTGGCAAGCACCACTCCACTCTCTGCTTCTATGAGTTTGACTTTTTTAGATTCCACTTATGAGTGAGATCACGCAGCATTGTCAACAGTGACAAAAAGACAATTTTCTGAGGGGCAATTGAGAAAGCAGATTGGTGCTAGATAGTCAAATAACAATTTTTTATATTATCTCACCATACTGTGTTATTGGGCCTGCCCTGTCTTGCCCCGTGTGGCCCCTCCGACCTGCCCACCAAGTGGCCATAGCTGTCCCAGGGTTTCTGCAACAATGGAGAGAAATCAGAGCATCCGGTAAACAGAATTGTCCAAAAGCCCACAGGAAGGAGCCATGCGGAGTCCAAGACAGCTCAAAGCAGCTATGTCTCATTAAGGTGAGTTAAGCCCCCAAATACACAAGGACAACTTCCCCAGCCCTCCCCATCATTGTAACAACCCATAGCCAATAAAAAGCATGGAGAGGACTAGGAAAGAGGATGCCTACACATGCAAATTTCAGTTTGGAGGTGTTTTGTCTTTTGAAGACCTCACTCCATGATTGCCCAGGTCCTTGACACACCGCATTCAACATTTGAAACAATAAGTACACAAAAAGATGCTGACATTGTTGCTTCTCAGGGAAATACAAATTAAAATCATGGGTTATGACTGCACATTCATCAGAAATGGCTGAAATTAAAAAGATGGATAATCCCTAGTGTTGCCAACAACACAGAGTGACTGGAACTACATTGCCGGTGGAAGTATACAGTGGTATAACCATTTTGCAGAACTGCTTGGCAGTTGTGAAATAATAAGAAAAATGCATATAAGTCTCTGCTCTTGGTCCTTGGCATGGAGCTATTGAAACCTTTGTAATTTTCTGAGCAATAGAGATGCTAGGAGAATCTTCTGTTCTAATATTTGGTCTTTGACCCAGATTCCTAACACAGAACTCCCTTGGAATTTCCTGGATGATAGGAGTGTCTTTTGTTCTAATGAGGTGACTCTTGGTGAGTTCCTGAATAGCCTCAGGATGGGGGCTGATTGCCAGGGGAACCAATCGCGTGATCAAAGGGTTGGAATTTTCACAGCTCCCCCGACCCCAGCACCTATGGGGAGCAGTGATGGGGCTGAAGATTGAGTTAATCACCAATGTCCGATGATGTAATCAAGCATGCCTGTGTAATAGAGCCTCCGTAAAACTCAAATGGACAGGATTCAGATGGGCTTCCAGACAGCTGAACACTTGGAGGTTTCCATAGGGCGGTGCCCTCAGAGAAGGCATGGGAGCTCCATGCCCCTCCCATATACCTGGCCCTTCGCGTCTCTTGCATCTGGCTGCTTATCTGCGTCTTTTGTAATATCCTTTATAATAAACGTGTAAGTAACGTGTTTCCCTGAGTTCCATGAGCTGTTCTAGTAATCAAATCCAAAGAAGGGGTTGTGGGAACCCCAGTTTACAGCCTGTCAGTAAGGAGCACAGGTCACAACCTGTGCTTATGATTGGCATCTAAAGTGGGGGGCAGTCTCGTGGGACTGACCTGTGGGATCTGATGCTATCTCCAGGTAGACAGTGTCAGAATCAAATGAAATTGGAGGACACACAGCTGATGTCCACTGCAGAATTGCTTGCTTGGTTATTGGTGCAGAAAAACCCCCACACAGCAGTTAAACAGACACCTATTCTATGACCCTATAAATCCACTCCCAGGTACCTACATTAGGAAACAACCCTAATGTCCATCATCAGAAAAATGGATAAACAAATCATGGTATAGTCATACAATAGAATACTTGTCATTGCTACAAATGAACTACGGAGAACAGTTACAGATAAATCTCAAAACTGTACAGTGAGCAAAAGTAGCCAGACTAAAAGAATACACACTGTATGGTTCCACTGACATGGAGTTCAAGAACAGGCAAACTTAGTCTGTGATGACAGAACTCAGAATAATGAGGGAACTTTCTGGGGTGATGGAAGTACCCTGTATCTTGCATTCGGGTGGTAGTCACACAGGTATACACACATGTAAAAAGTCATTGAGCAGTCCACTTAAGTTTTGTGCAACTTACTATGTGTGATTTATACTTTAATAAAGTACTATGAAAATTTAAAAATTAAAATGGGTGGCCCCTTTTCAGGTTACAATGGCCCTTTTCAGGCGAATACTCAGCTTTGCCCATCTATGGCTCCCAGCTTCTGAATGAGTAGGGAGATTTACTCTTTTTTTCTGGATGCTGGGGGGTGGGACTTGGACCCAAGGTGGGGACATCTGTCACCTGGTCCCTGCTGGCTCTGATGGCCTCCCCTGAGAGGCCTGCAGCAAATGAACATGGGGTTATCTCTCTTGCCACTGCATAGGTCCCCTTATTGACTCAGCTGCTCCTCAGTCCTCACTGGCAAAAAATGGTATCATGTCACTGTCTGAATTTGCTTTTCTTTGATTAGTAGTGAGGTTGAACTTCTAAAATGTGGTTACCAGCCATTTTCATTTCTTTATTCAGAGCCCAACATTTTCTAGGGCCTTGTTCCACAATCAACTTGTCAGCTAACCAAAAAGGAAAGACGCATTTCTGCTAAGCAAGCATTTCTAAAGGATATACATTTTTAAATTTTTTGCAGCAAGATTCTGTTCTTCTCTCGCCTGTGCTTCTCCCAGGGCAGGAGTATCTTTTCAAGGGGTATTTTTTTTTTTTTTTGTAACAACGATAGTAACAATAATAAATGGAACTGGCTGCTCATCAAGACTCAGTAAATTTGGCTCAAATCCCTCAGCTGTGACAGCCTGTCACACTCCAAAGCTCTCCCAACAGTTCTGTGCCTTCCCAGGGGCTGAGGATCCCACAGCCTCCTCCAAGCTCTTCTCTCTTCTCTCTCTCTCCTCGCTTCCCATTTTTCTCCTTCCTCCAAGTATAAGAAATTCCTTTTTGGTGTGATGCCAGGTAATTTTGCCATCACCTTTTAAGAGCCTGACCTTGGAATCTCAAACACCTCTCTAAACTGCTTATCGATATATTTTTCCAAAGGTAGCTCCCATTCTAAGGACAGGCAATGCTAGCTACTTAGATGCACATTTTAAAATGTTACCTGATCATCGTCATGATAGAATCACGGTGTCTGACTCTGAACGGATTCCAGGCTTGTTCTCCCAGCGCCCAAGCTGGTGAACACACTGCGCTACTCTGACGGTGCGAACAGGCTCTGAGTGGGACTTGGAGCCAAGAAAGGCGAGCTGGGCTCAGACCACAGAAAATTCAACGCCAGGGAAGGACTTAGATTTGCTTATTCTATTCAAGGATCCATCAAAGGTTCTAGAGCAGGTTTGTGACTTGAACAGAAATGGACTTCTGGAAATGTTATAATCAGGATGCCACGTGGGCAGCTGGAATGGAAGGACAGTGATGGGCGGGGAGGGTGAGGCAGAGGATGGTGAGGGCACGTCTTAAAGCAGAGGACAGGTCTGGGAGATTCCGGGGAACACTCGCACCATTTAGTAATAGGGAAGGAGAGAGGAAGAGATGAAATGCCTTGAGGTTTGAGCCTGAGTGTCTGAGGCTGAAGTCAAATCTTCTTTCTGGCATGGCGTAGTCTGTAGTTTGCCAGGCACCGGCCTTGACACAGGCCGTGACTGCTGAGACAGAGCTGGCCAAGGCTGTGGAAAGATCTGAAGAAACCATCAAGTGTAGCTTTTACTAGACACACACACAGGACATCCTAGAACAGTGGCACCATTAAGGCAAACGTCTCAGCCCAACTCCCCTGGAGAAGGAAGGTTTTTCAGCCTTCCATCCTATTTGCCTTTTTGTATCTCCAAATATGATACATGTGTGGAGCTTTTTGTATCAAATAACAACAATGGCCAATATTTATTGAATGCTGTGCCTAGTACAAATGGCTGTTTATTGTATAATTTATATTATTGTGCATATATATTAATATATGCATGTGTGTATAAATATATATATATAATCTTACATATTCCTCATAGCCCTATGAGGTAGGTACTCTTTTACAGATAAGAAACCGAAGCAGAGAAGTAACTTGCCTAAGATCACGCAGCTAGGAAGTGGCAGAGCCAGTATCACAACCAAGTGCTGATGGGTTTATTTTCTGGAAAAAACCAAACTAGGAGACAGCAGACCAGGCCCGTGCCCCCAGTTTAGCTGCTGGCTGGTGCAGTCTTGAGCAGGTCATCTTTTAAATGTACATGCCCTCATGAGGACTCTTTTGGGAGTAATGGATATGTTCTTATCTCTTAAGGTGATGGTTTCATGGGTCTGTATGTATATCAAAACTGATCAAATGGTGGGTACACACGGTCACAAAGAGATGTAAAGGACACTGGAATCCAAGAAGGTGGGAAGGTGGGAGGGGGTTGAGGGATTAAAAACTTATGAAGTACAATGAACACTGTCCTGGTGGCAGGTACACTGAAAGCCCTGACTTCAGCATTATACAATGTATACATGTAACAAAAACATTTGTATCCCCTTAATATTTTGAAATTAAAAAAATTTAAACCATGTGGATTGTCTATGTTACCTATTCAAAATATCAAATTTAAAAGTTAAAGTGGTAAAAAAAAAAAAACTTATCAAATGGTACACATTAAATATGCACAATTCACTGTGTGTTTATTATACCTCAATAAGGCTGTTTTTAAAAACTGATAGCAATTATATGATGGAATTAAAATATTTGTAATATTTCCACAGTAACTCTCATTTATCTTACATGACGCCATTTCAGTGTTCAAACATTATACATAAAATACATAGTTCAACATTTCTGAAGCTAAGTATCCCTTTAAGAATTTTGCTATGCCTCAGAAGAGCAAAATGTTTCCAAATTAAGACAGAGAGCTACCATGGCCCAAGAAATGTTTTATAATCTGGCATTACTGAAAATAGAACAGAAAGTGAGCAAAGATGCTGTTTATAACAGTGATTTTTCTGAAATAAAGTAAAAAAAAGTTATGAAATAAATATATAACAATTTTTTTAAAAAAGTAATCCCCCAGCTTAAAGTCCTTTAGAGGCTTCTTGTCACCCTAAGGATAAAATCCAACTCTGCTGTAAGGGCCACACCCTGCCTCATCTCTGTTCCAGAAACACTGGTTCCTTTTTGGTTCTAGAAAAGGCCAAGGTCTTTCATGCCTTGGGGCCTTCAAACATGCTGCTGCCTGTGCCTGGAACTTTGTACCTCTAGCCTTCACGGCCAGCTTTTTCTCAACCTCCAGGACTCTCCTGAAGGTCACGTCCTCCAATAAACCTCCCTGGACACCTAGAATTCAATGGGATACTTTTCCTTCATGGCTCTCATCACTACTCGCAGCTGGAGCTTTATTTGACTTTTATTGACTTGCCCTTGCCCTCCATGTGGGCGAGAAAGGGGTGTTTGTCAGTGTGCTCCAAAGCATCTTGCAGTGCTGGACACAAAAGGCACTTTATTAACACGCTGAAAGGATGGACGGATGTCTTCTTTCTGGACTCTGGGACCGCACAAGATGGGTGCCCTGATGAGAGGACCCGAGGGGCAGGAGTGCGAGTGAAATCAGCCTGTGCTGGAGGTCACCCAGAGTGGTTAGATTCAGGCATTCAGGCAGGTGAGTCTGTGAACTAATCACAGGTGGGCATGGCCGCAATCCAGCACTGCATTGTCGATTCCCACCGCAAAGCCAGCAGATGCACCCTGTTGTGATGAAGTCAATAAATTCCTTTTTGTGAGCACGTGCTCTCTGCACAGGGTAAGCCCTTTACTCATTGTCTCTATTCATCTTTACGATAACCCGTGAAGTACATGCTCTTATCCTCATTTTACAGAGGAGAAGATGGAGGTTTAGAAAGAGGTAATTTGCCCAGAGTCACACAACCAGCAAGAGGCAGGGCCTCTTCAAGCAGAAATCCCTCGAGATACTGAACCATGGTCTGGAATGACAACTGCTCTTTTGGGGGCCGATAAACTAACATCCTCTCATTGGAGAAGCCCAGTGTCCTCCCCTCAAAGTGCTGGCCCCACCATCCTCAGCCTCTCTGCCGCCCACTGACCCCTGTGCTCCTTCCCACTGTCCAGGCCTTCCATGGTCTCAGCCCCTCTCCACCTTCTGTGCTCTCCTCCTGCCTCTCTGATGGCTGTTCTTCCTACTCCCAATTCCTAAAGGCAGGTGCCCCCCAGACTTCTCCTTGGCACTCTCTTCTTCCTCCTACACCCTCTCTCTGGGCCAGCATCTGAAATCTGCATGACCAGCTCAGATCTCTCCCAGAAGGTCCAGATCCACGCTGCCCCTGATGACTGCTGCTGGTTACTCCTTCCAGAATGGAGGTCCTCCTCTGAGACCTTCAATGGCTCCCCAGGGTCCATCAGAGGAGGAGCAAACTCCTGCCCAAGGCATCCAGGCTCCAGTACACCTGTCCCTGAGTCCCTCCCAATTCAAAGCCTTCATCCACCTGTGCTCTCAGCCTTTATTCTTCTGTCCCTCCAGCATGGCTCCCTCCCTCCCACCTTTCCTCAAGGGACTTCTGACTTCTAGTCTACGGCACATGTCCCTCCTCCATGAAGTCCTTCTCCTTAGAGAACCTACCCCAGGATTCCTTGGGCAAAAGCTACTTTCGTGCTTGTTTGGATTCCCCTTGCACACTGGGTCAGAAAGGAAGTCAGGCACTGAGAATCAGAGGACAATGCCCATTCTATGCCTACTGGTTTGACCTCTTTGTCTAAGAGTCCGCCCAGCTGCAAAATGAGATGGTAGAATTGGATCAGCATTTCCCAAATTTCAGTCATTCAAGTATCACCGGTACCACTTACGCTTAACTATTTATCTATTCTTTTTAAAAATATATGAAAAGGAAACTTTATATTGCTTCCCATGACTGGAAAACCAATGTCACTTGCAATAAAATTTGCAATAAAGAAAAGGTAATCATGAAAATAAACATGTAACTGATAAAGTAAGAAATGTCTGTGTAATGCCTCAAACCCACCCATGTATAGTTCTGGGAAACAATCTAGATTATCAAAGGCTTTGTTGAAGATAAACAAAGCTGGACACTAGTTAAAATGGAAAGGACAGAATTTAATCAGTAATAACTGTTGCAATAGAGAAAAGAGTCTATCATGAACTTAACTTTGATTCATACAAAAGTAACTGGGCATTTTGAAGAGAGGATGAGAGAACAGGGAGAGGGCAAGCAGGGGTTCAACAGAGTCAGGGAAGTGAAAAATTACCAAGTGCCAGTCAGTGTAAATGAGATTAGGCCAGCTGTGTCTGCTAACTGGCAATTACTGAAGTTAGGAGTCTATCCTCCCACAGAGACTGGCAGGCAGAAGCTCTATCCTCAGGTGTGGGATGAAAAAAGCAGTACATTTTGGGGGCAGCCTTGAGTTTTCTCAGGCAAACGCTCTAAGGGGATCTAGGGTCATCTCAGGGATTGGCCTTGAGCTGTTAGAAACTATGTTAGGTTTGTTCAGTCTTTATAAGTCTAAGTTGAAGCCCAGCCACGAAGAGGCTAGAGTTTGGCCAAGAAAAGAATCTTTGTCAGCTTTTCTAGCTTAGACAAACGTAAAAAAATATATATATATATATGCATCAACATGTTCAGACTATGTACCAGGTGCTTCACAAGATTATAAGGTAGGTACTGTTGATGTCATCCCCATTAAAAGGATGAGAAAACTGAGGCTCAGAAAGGTTGCCACCTGCTCAAGGTCACACAGCCAGAAGTAGTAGTGCTGAGATCTGAACCCGGTTCCAGAATGAGCTGTTACCCAGAATCCACAGCCATATTCTATGCCTCTAGGCTCCAACCACCTTTGAGCCATCCCTGTCCCTCACATGCCCATCCTACAAATGTCACTGGACAGAGTACTGGATCCGGGCAAGTATGTGGTGCTGGGCAGTGGATCTCAGCTCTGGCTGCACATTGCAACCACGTAGGGAACTTTAAAAATACCCATGCTTGGGACCCGACCCCAGAAACTCTAAAGTAACTGGTCTGGGGTGCAGCCTGGTCACAGGGATTTCTATGAGCTTCCAGGTGGTCCCTATGAGGAACCAGGTTTGACACCATCCTGCACCAGGACCCTTCACAGCTACCATCTCATTTGATCCCTACAAGGGTCCTCTGAGAAAGGCAGGCAGAGGGCAATCATGTCCTGTTGATGGACAAACAAGCTCAGAGAGGAAAAGGCTCATAGAGTTAATAAGATCTGGATATGGAATCCAAAATTTCTGACCTGGTCCAGCTCTGAGTTCTCTGCCCAAAGGTTCTGCCCTACGGGGCATATTCATAATTCAGAGAGTGTGAAAAAAAAGCAATGTCCCCAAGAACAGAGATGAGCAGCTTAAAACTTCTCTTGGACAGTAAAAGTCATTTCTCACCCCCATTGAACACGTGGATGAGGGGTTAGTGCCTGCTTCAGCCATAGGACCCAAAACAAGGCCAAGGGATCCCAGGGTGGTGAGCAGTGACCCGCCCTCCCTGACAAAGTATTCCACTGGCAGAAACCAGGCTGGGCTAGGGCAGCGGGGCCTGCAATTCTCCGATAGCGATAGCAGGGCCTGCTTTCCACGCCCACTTTTCTGCAGCCGCTTGTGATCTTGGCTCACGGTGCACCCGCCAGGAGCTGGGAGTGACCCAGGGAAGTCGGGCACCTATTACTGTACCCGCCCTGGCAGCGCCCTGGGCGACCCAACCGTGTTAGGGTCCCAGCTGTGGGACCCCATTATGCGCCCAACACTGGGCCCGCCAGCCTGGTCCAGCCCTGGTAGTTCGCTCAATGATGATGAGCGGAGGGGAGGGGCGGTTTCCCACCTCTGGGAGAAGAGGGGCCACTGCCCGCCCTTGAGAGATTCTGAGGAACGCTGCTGCTCAGATCTGACTGACGTCACAGCTAACGCTTGGGGGAACTTAAGTGGTTCCCAGTGGTGGCAGAGAGGTCGCTGTCCACACCTCGGGCTAGCGAAGCCCCCTCCCACCTACTCCCTGCACACATCTGGAAGGGCTTAGGTTCACCCCAGCCTTGAAGATGCCACGGGGAGCCCCGGCAGCTGCAGGCCCTCGGAAACTGGGGCCCCACCGCGGCAGAGGGCCCCTACCCACTCCAAACCCCTCAAAAATGCCACAATCCCAGGCAGGCCTTAGGGCGCCACCTGGCTGTGACCGAACAGAGGGCGGCCACACCCCCGGGGAGAGGCCGGGTAGGGACCGCAGGACGCGGCTCTCCCAGACCAACGCCTCAGCGCAAAGTCCCCGCGGACACTGCCCTGCAGGCCACCCTCCCCGCGAGCAAGCAGGTCCCACGGACCCTCGCAAGAGCAAGGGGGCGGCGGCGGGACGGTCCTCGGAGGGCGCCCTCCACGCCGAAGCCACCTTCCAAGGCCCCCGACATGGCCCGTGGCGGCAGTCAGAACTGGAGCTCCGGGGAGTCGGACGGGCAGCCCAAGAAGCAGGCGCCCGAGGAGGCTGGGTGAGCCGGCGGGGCCGCGCCGAGCCGCGCCTCGGAGGTCTGGGCAGCGAGTCCGCCGCGCCAGCGAGGCACCTCAGGCGCCGCCGGAACCTCCGCGAAGGTTCTCGGCCCTTGTGGCGTCACTGTCTCCTGGCGGAACCTTCCGCCGGCGCCGAATAAAAGCCGCTGCGGAGGAGCCGGCCCGAGTGCGGAGGGAGGCGTCCGGCGGGCGCGGGCTGGGGGAAGGGGCCGTGGCCGTGACGGGCGCGGGCGGCGGGGGCCGGGCCGGGGGGGCGGCGGGGCGCGCTGACCGGGCCCGCCCCGCCCCGCAGAGACAAGATGGTGAAGGAGACCCAGTATTATGACATCCTGGGGGTGAAGCCCAGCGCCTCCCCGGAGGAGATCAAGAAGGCCTATCGCAAGCTGGCGCTCAAGTACCACCCGGACAAGAACCCGGATGAGGGCGAGAAGGTGCGGGGCGGCGCGGGCTCGTTGTGAATTATTCAGCCCGGGAGGACCCGGGCTGTGAATTATTGAACGCGGCGGGGAACCCGAGCCGCGCTGGTTCCGGAGACCGTCCCCGGGCGCCACCCGCAGCGGGCCGGCCGGGCCGGGAGTGGCGGGAGGCCGAGGGGCGCCGCGCGGCGCGATCTCCGCACTTCGACGAACGCTGGCCTCCCCGTGGAGGTGCACGTGGTGCCGGGGCCAGGGGTACTCGGACCCTTCGTGAGCCCCCGCGCGGCCCATTCATTCCTCCATTCGCTCCACAAGTGTTTATGGAGCCCCCGCCGTGGCTGCCGGATGCCGGGGAGGCGGTGCGACTGAACCGTGGGAGCCCAGTTCTCTTAGGGTTTGTGGGCATTACTGTGGGAGAGGCAGCCAGCAAATCGGGAAACAGAGGCACATGCGACCAGGAGTTGTGCACTTGCTGGGAACGACTGGTTCACGTTCCCTGTTGATGCATAAGCCCTAGGCATGAGTTTCTTGAATCTGAGCTAGTACCTGGGATAAACCCGGTGTCCCTCTTGAGAATGGCAAACTGGATTTGGTATGTGTGCTTGCCTTCTACCTAACACTTGTCAGACGTTGAATGATCACATTTTCTTCATTAAACAGGGACATGGACATCTGAAACCTGACCCATCAGTTTATATGCATATTCCAGGTTTTCGAGACAGATGACCCACAGTTGATCTTAAGTACCAATAATAGGCTGAAATGCTTTGCATAATGGGGACCTAAATTAAACTTTTTCATCCTGTTTATGGAAACAGTCTGTTTTTATCCCTAAAGAGGCTCATGACCCACCTGAATAGGTGACTTGAAGGATCAGGTATTGCAAGGAAAGCTTGTCAGCGGCCTGCCCATTCCTCCCTTCACTTCTTGCCATTTTCTTACAAAACTTTAGTTGTTCCAGATGGGTCTTGGAATGTGGGGCCATTGTAGTAGCCGATAGCAATGACACCTGGGCCACTTTTGAAGCCACCAGTTGATCACCTGTCTAGCATTTAGACCGTGCAAATGACTCAAATCAAAATACCTGTCTGCATTAGTATATTCCAAGCTGAGAAGGCTACATTAGGAAGGTTGGCTGGGTGGTAACAGTGATAGAATATTTATATTTAGCCACATGTGCCGAATGTGGCTGTCACAAGTTTAAGATGCTTTCCTGTAAGACCATTTGTCTGTTACTTGTGTTCTTTCTCATCTATATTTAGGTGGCTTACTGTAGCTTTTAAAGTCACTGGCTTTTTACACAGTATTGGTGATTCATAGATCTCCCTAAATTCATTGTAGAGTTTCTGACAGTCCGTTTAAGGAGACATTCTAGGTTTCTAATTTCACATTTCCGCGGGCTGGCTAAAGACAATATATGGGAAATTTTCCAACCTTGGTTTTCGGTCAAATCTCACAGTCTCACCAAGAGGGAGTTCATGACTGTGTGCATGCAATTTTAGATGAATGTGCTTTTGATGTTCTGAACTTTTATTTTTAAAAAGTTAGACTTGACCCGTACTACATGTGTGTAGGTTTCACCCTCCATATACCTGTCTGGGCAGGCTGTTTGGTTTGTTTTAAACTATTATTTATTTATAGCCAGGCACTGAATTAGTGTCACATAAATGACCTCTTGGCAGTGAGATCTGGCAGGCCCCTCTCAGCTTGCAGTGGTTTCTGTGATGTTCCCACAGCCGGGAATACTTTTCCCTTCCTACCTTCAATGAAGGGGATAAAATAGTTTAGTTCTCAGCTAAAACATCTTCCAGGAGGCTGCCGCTGAGCCATAAACTGAACCACTGGCCCAATATTCATCCTGCTTTAATGGTGTTACTTGTTTGATACCCACATTCTTTGCTGTGGTATATGCAGGGAAGGGCCTGTGTCCCCATGGCCATTTACCGGCTGTGTGTCTAGCTGTGCAGGGTAGGTAGTGAAATATTTGTTAGCCGGCTAAGTGAATGAATAGCAATGTCATGATAAGAAATGCACTTTAAGAAGTTCTATGTGGGAGGAGGAGAGAGCTCAATAAATGCACAGATTGCAAGGGAGATTGCAGCGAAGGGGGGATTGGGAGGTCAGTGGAAATATGGTTTGGAAATCAAAGGGAATAAGGAGAGCGGGGACTCAGTTTGTAGAAACTCTGCTGTAAAGTTCCCCAGAGAGGGCTCATTCATTCATTCATCATATAACTCTTCTTCAGGTCCTACTGTGTGCTGGGTGTACTGTGTAGGCGTGTGTGTGTGTGTGTGTGTGTGTGTGTGTGTGTGTGTATGTATGTATGTATGTGTATAGTCCTTGTCCTTTTATCTGTCACAAGTGGAACCTCTTTATTTTTCTCCTAAGTTTGTCACTGTATTATTAATGTCTTTTCAAAAATAGATTCTGTTAGCCCTTTCCCCCCTTCCTCCCAGACAACTGAGAAGGCCGTTGGGGTGTTGGTCTTTGTTTTCTTCCCTGTTGTCCTGTGTTGCTAAGCACTGGGGCAGCCTGTGTGTGTTGTCAGGTGCTCTGTATGCAGTCTGTACTTCTCTGTGGCTGGTTTTTTGCAAGACATGTGGGTCGTGGGTAGCAGGTCAGCAAGATAGTCCCTTTCAGGGTCAGTGATAGAGGGGGCATATTCTTGACTGTTACCCCATGACCATGAATTTGGTCTTTTGGTCAGTCTCATTGGAACTTTTAGTTTGAATAATAGAGTATCAAGTTAAAAAATAAGAAAAGATAATGTAACAGTACAGAAAATTTCAGAATACAGAGGAAAACCCACCAACTGCATGTCATCGTCACCACTCTGTGCTTCTTTCCAAGCTTTTCTTAGGATGATCATACATGGTCATCCCGATACAGGCTATTTTTTTCTCTCCACTTAATATTTTATCAGAAGTACTTTCCAAGTTGTTCCATAGTCTTCAGCCATTTTCCCAGCTGTATGGCAGTCCCATTAAGGTTCTGTGGCAAATGATCACAGTCTGAAAGGCAAGCTGGTCAGAGCACTAAGCTCCCACTGGGAGAAGGGGATCCAGGCAGGGGCTGAATTAGACTCTTCAGTGCTGGGACCCCAGAGAAGGGGTGGACCCAGTACTGGTAGTTGGAGCCCCCATCCCACATAAGATCTGGCCTCTGACTGAATATCTCAAGTGACAGGGTATTCCTTTTTTATTCTTAGATTAATTCTATTAAGTCCAAGGGTCTTCTGAGTATCTAGGGAATTTGGTAAGTGTTTCTAGTAGACATTCTCATTAAGCATATTTGCCCATTCTCTGACCTGCAGACAGGCCCAGAAACACTCTAGGGACAGCCTGGCCTAGTTGCTTTCTGATCTTCCGTACCAGGCAGCCAATCTCTCTCATTTTTTTCTGCTGACGAAAGGGGTAACAGTGAGTGATACCTACTACTTTGTAGAAATGGTATGAGAATTATATCAAAAGATCTGGCTGCCTTGTGTATGATGTTGATTTTTTTAAGACTTAAATTTTAAATTGTCCAGTTTTTTGTTAGCCATTATTTAGTAGCTGTTATTTACTAGTTATTAATTAGATCTCAGTCAGGGATATGTAGAACAAGGGAATACCTAGTGTCTGTCAATTTCTGTATTTGTGTCTTCGTGGCACTCTTTCTGTATATCTTGTGGAGCCAGCTGCATTATAGGATGTTTGTGTATGCATCTGTCTCTCAGACTGAACTGAGTCTTTGGGGGGCCAAGATGCTACCTCATTTATTTATTTGTGAATTCCCAGAATTGAGCCATTTCTACAACAAATAATTACCAGTACCTTCTGTGTATCAGACACAGTTCTAAGCTCAGGGAGACAACAGTGGGCAAAACTCCCTGTCGTCATGGAGCTTACATTGCAGTGGGAGGGTACAGCATCAGCAATAGATGATACAGCACGTTACAAGGTGCTTAATGCCGTGGAGAAAAATGAAGCAGGGCCGGGGGAGGGACTGGGGGTGGGCTTACAGTTTTAAAGCTGGACCACTGGGGAGGCCTCCCTGAACAGGTAGATTTTGAGCAAAGTCTTGAAAGAGGTGAGTGGGAAAGCCATATCAGGTGGAGGCACTTCTGAGGCACATGCTGCGGTGTTGAGAAACAGCAAGGAGGCTGGCGAGGCTGGTGCAGAATTGGGGGTGAGGAAGGGGCACAGGAGGAGATGCACGCAGACAGCTGTCGGGTTGGGCTTATGGATGAGACTCAGGACTGGCTTTTACTCCTGGTGGCCTGGGCTGCCTTGTACGGGTTTTGGCACAGAATCCATGCAATTAGCAGCCCCAGCTGGAGAACGGACTGAAAGCTGGGGTGAGAAGGGAAGAGGGAGACTAGTGAGGAGGTTACTGCAGTAGTCTAGTCCAGAGACGGCCGCTTCAGCCAGAGCAGGTGTGGTGGTGGTAAGGAAGGGATTTTGCATATTTTAGTGTTCTGATTTTATCTTAAATACTTCCATGTACCTACAGAAAAGATGAGGGTGGTACAGTAAACATCTGCATGTCCTTCACCTAGCTCCACCAATTGTAAATAAGTTGTCATATTTGCTTGTCTATTGTTATTATTTAGTATTACTATTTGCTAAAGCTTTTGAGAGTAAGTTGCATCTGTCATAACATTTCAGCCCCAAATACTACAACATAGTTCTCTTAGGAACAAGGGCATCCTTGTACATAACCATAGTGCAGTTATCAAAATTGAGTGGTTTAACATTGAGAAAAAAGATCACATTTCTCCAGTTGTTCCGATCATGTCTTTTGTAGCCATTTTTTCTTCCAGTGCAGGATACGATCCAGGATCACACATTGCATTTAGTTTTCCTGTCTTATAGTTTTGCAGAATGTCACTGAATTTGGGTTTTCTGATTGGATTCTTAGAATTGGATTTCAGTGATACGTTTTTGGCAGGAATGCTACATGGGCTATTGTGTCTGTCTTAGGGTACTGGAGATGCAAATGTGAAGGTAGCGCCAACAGGATTTGTTGACAGGTGAGATTGTCATTGACAATAACTGAGATATGGGGAAGGCTGGGGGTGTGGCAGGACTTTGGGGAGAAATCAGGGGTACAGGTTTACACATAACATCTGTCTGGCACGAGGTTGGGTGCTCACAAGTGCCTATAGTTGAATTTCATGCTAGTAAACTAGTAAAGTGATTCCCATGGGCAGGAAAGCCACTGGTAACACCTGGAGTCCTGGGCTTACCTGGTTATGGATTAAGCCCCGGCACGGTCTCGTTGCACCCTAGCTGGCTGGTCTTGACTTCTGTCTGGTGCAGCCAGAGTAGGGAAAAACTTTCCCTCTCTACTGCTCTCTCTCCCTTACTCTTGCCACCAGGCCCTTAATGGTGTTTGCCCTCTGTTTCCCAGTTTACAAAGGAAGCAGATGGGAAATTTAGGTTCCAGACAGAGGATGTGTAGACTGCTAGTTTGAGGGATTGGGTGCAGAATACCTCTATTATTGTTTTATTCATATTCTTACGGTGGATTTGCTTAATAAAACAATTCAAACCTACTCTCTCTCTCTCTTTTTTCTTTTAAAGTTTAAACTCATATCCCAGGCATATGAAGTGCTTTCAGATCCCAAGAAAAGGGACATTTATGACCAGGGCGGAGAACAGGCAATTAAAGAAGGAGGCTCAGGTGGCCCCAGCTTCTCTTCACCCATGGACATCTTTGACATGTTCTTTGGTGGTGGAGGACGGATGGCTAGAGAGAGAAGAGGTAAATGCTTTTAAAGAAATATAAGCAGGTTTTATAGTTTCCACAATCGCATGTGTTGTTGGAATCAGGATGGATCATGCTTTAAAAAGGTACAATTGTCATGTTTGGGGTTCATTAACTTTAAATGATTCGACACTTGTGTAGTATTCAGGAACACTACCTGGAATCTCTTAGTGTGCTCAGTAATTATCCGACACCCTCCAAACAACACAGGTGCAGGAGCGGGACGGAGTGGTGGATAAGAAGAAGGAAGGTCAAGTTCATCTTGTCCTCTTTTCTTCTCTTGTTGGGGTCAAACACGTGAGTGTCCTGGGGGACATAAATGACACCTCCTGTGGTTGTTAGTGATCCCCTTACCAAGAGTGCTTTCCCCTCCTGCCCACCCTCCTTTCGTGGCTCTTCATTTCCCTGACCCAGGCCAGGGTCCGCAGGCCTCTGATTCTGGCTGGTACTCTGCCACGTTCAGGATGGCCTTGTTTTCCCTGCCTGCTCAGGGGATTTTTCTAGGTAACAAAATTCACCTCTTTATGTTTTAAAATCTTTGTAAACTACCTGTCTTTTCAGAACGCATTATGATTAATCTCCAAGAAGTGAATGAGGAACTTAGCCCTTAGCTGAATGGACCCAGGCCACTGTTTTTGAGTTCTGGGGTTTCTGTTAATACATCTTAACTTCTTGCCAGGCTTTGGGCTGTCACCTCTATTGTCAGTAGTCTGTAATAGGCTAGCTCCCTTCCTCCCTGTCCAGTTTACCGTTGACAAGCCATTTTGGATCTTGAAACCAGATAGATAACCAAGCTTATTACAATTCTGGATAAAGTCAGAAGAAATAAGCTGTGCATTGGGGTTTAAGAAGTGTGGTTTCAGTACATGTGAGGCCCCTGGATAAATGAAGCTGTACTTGTTCCTACATTATAATTGACTTTGAGCTTTAAAAAACTTGGGTGTCAATTCTGTGAACACAGTGTGCTGAAAATCACCAAGTGTTTATTAGGGAAAAATCCTTCCCCCGTCCTCTGCGGGTATTTGCCTGCTCATGTAATTGGTGGTGTGGACCTGAGTAAAACCTTGGGTATTCTCTTGCCGAGCTCTCTCACTGCCTTGAGATGAAAAACTTCATGCTTCTAATTAAGTCATCTCTCAAGGTTGACAGCCAATAAACCAGGACACCTCATCTCAGTGACTGCGAGAGTTCTGCGGGCAGCAGGGAGGGTCTTGGTGCTGTCAGTCCTAACAGGATGGCATTGGCTGGACCAAACACATTCCCACTCTTAAAAGTAGATGCCCAGCATCCTGAATGCAGAGGCAAGATTTGGGCAGAGGAAAGGATTTCCACTTGGCCACAAATTACAAAAGGGCTCAGAAAGTAGAGCACTTTATGCCCAAGGGGAGGTCCAGAGGCATTCATCTATGAGAAAGGGCTCCTTTCCCGGGGAGAACTTAGTAACCAGTTTCGTTGGTTAACACTGCCTTAAGTGTCTCGGTTAGCAATCTCCCTGTCCTCAGATTTAGTCTCAGAAAATAAAAGTGGAAAGTCATTTTGTTGACCTCTATAAATGATTGAATAATTAGCTCATAGCTAGAGAGGGTATTAGTTCTCGTTATTGGCAGAGGGCCAGAGGGCAGGCAGGTGTAATAGAAGCATTGCTTCCTGAAGGGATGGGGATGAATGACCCTGGCACAGCTTTGCATCTTTGGAGATTTCATATAACTACGGGTCATGTGGGTGGTATTTAATACAGTGGCATATTTACTTCAGTATTACTAATTGTTTTTTTTTTTCTCCCTTGGTAAGGCAAGAATGTTGTACATCAGTTGTCTGTAACTCTTGAAGACTTATATAATGGAGTCACGAAGAAATTGGCCCTCCAGAAAAATGTAATTTGTGAAAAATGTGAAGGTAAAAAATTAATTTTGTAATGACTCTCACAGTTCTTATCCTTCAGATTTGGAAGCAAGTCTGCTTGTTTTCCAGTTCAGAGAAAAATAATTTATCTTCAAAGACAAGGGTCAAGCAGAGGTTGCAGACAAGTGGCCTGAGGGCCAGATCTGTTTGCCTGATGAATGCATGTTCTCTTTGGGCTGCACCTCTGTTCAATCTGTTAACAGTTCTTTTCAACATGTAAAAATCAAGACAGTTCACCTAATCCAGGAGTCAGCAAACTTTTTCTGTAAAGAGCCAGATAGTAAATATTTTAGGCTTTGTGGGCCATGTAGTCTGTTGTAACTACTCAGTTCTACAGCCCCAATTCATAAATTAATGGACATGCGTGTGTTCCAGCAAAGTTTTATTTACAAACCCAGGCAGTCTGGCGATAGTCTCCTAACCCCTGACTTAAATGTAAATGTAACTGCCATGATTATTTAAATCTGAGTTTTCAAGAAAAGTCAGATCTGGTGACCCCGGCCCCACCTTGTCCCACAGAGAATTGGCTGAGCTGGGCAGGAGCCCCTCTTGACACGGGCTGTGTTCTGTGGACCTCCACAGCCCCAGCTTCCTCACTGACCTGTGGGCATGGTGGTCACCCACCCTAGGGTGAGAGAAAACACATTTGATCAAGCTAAAGCAAAAAATTTGGCACAGTCAAAAACACAAATGTTGGAGATCAGATGTTGATATCTGGATGGCATCTGCTTGGCCAGGTTCACCCAGACTCTTCCACATTTTTTCTTCCTGATCGTAAGCAGAATTCCAAGCCCAATGTCCAGTGCAGTGATTCAGTGTCCTGTGGCATCCAGTGGGGACACGGGTCAGGGGCACCCAGCCCTCACTGCTGCCCCCCCCCCCCCCCCGCAGGCATCGGCGGGAAGAAGGGATCAGTGGAGAAGTGCCCGCTGTGCAAGGGGCGGGGCATGCAGATCCACATCCAGCAGATCGGGCCGGGCATGGTGCAGCAGATCCAGACCGTGTGCGTCGAGTGCAAGGGCCAGGGCGAGCGCATCAGCCCCAAAGACCGCTGTGAGAGCTGCGGCGGTGCCAAGGTGATCCGCGAGAAGAAGATGATCGAGGTACATGTTGAAAAAGGTGAGGCTGCGCATAACTAGTGCTCCACACTACTCGGTGCTGACCTTGGGACACGTGGGTTAGGGGTCAGGGCAGTGAGCATCACAGCTCGTGTTAGGGGTGCCGTGAACTCCTCCGATTCCCAGGTCATCTTCTCTTGACCCTCCCTGGCCTTATTTCCATTCCGTGTCACCTGCCAACGCTTTCTTGCTGAGGTCTGCTTCCTTGGGATGACAAACCACCTCTTTTTAGGGTTTTCTAAGGCTCTGAGAGTCTAACTTGGCCTAAGTTTTGGTCAGTTGCCCTCTCCTGACATTCTCAGACCATCCTTTAGAGTCTCTGGAGTGTTCTTCCCAATAGCTTTCATTGCTCAGTGGCCGAAAGAGCTCATCTGAGCCTTCGTACCTGTTGCTTTTGTCCAGCGCCCCCCCACCCTGCCACCCCCACATCACATTCTTCCAAATACGGCACCTTCCCCGGCTATTCATTTTGCCTGACGCCATCATTTTAAGGCCTTTTTCCATCTCAGCTGTTCTCCAAGTATACCCTGAATAGTTTGTGGCTTTCTAATCCTATGTCAGAGATGAGACCAAAAGTGAAAGAATCAACACCCAAAACAACACGGGTGTTGTTAAAGGACTTCTCGTTCAAACATGCCTGAACCCTGTGCCTGTGCATGCATGTCGACTTATTAGAAAAGGACAGGGCCAGCTGTCCCGTCCCCAGAGCTACACCCTGTGTGCACTGGGACGTGGGTGGTGACCTCATGCTCCCATTGCAGCATCACAGGGCCCGGGGCAGGGAGTGCAGCATGGACCTGGGCTGTGGGGACCCATTTGCCCTCTCCCTGTGCACATGTCTAGGCCTTGTGTTATGCCGAGGGAAGCGGGAGCTCTTTCCTCAGTGATCATCCCAGCCGCCTCTCCCTGCCTCCTACGTGTGAGGTTGGGAGGCTTGGCGAATAACGAACCCCCTTTGGACTCTGCATTCTTTCTTTAAAAGCTTTGAGGAAGTATGGTTTGTATGAGGAATGGCTAATCAGAAGGGCATGATGTTTCATAGGTATGAAAGATGGGCAAAAGATACTGTTTCATGGAGAAGGAGATCAGGAGCCTGAGCTGGAGCCTGGTGATGTCATAATTGTACTTGATCAGAAGGATCATAGTGTCTTTCAGAGACGAGGCCATGACTTAATCATGAAAATGAAAATTCATCTTTCTGAAGCTCTTTGTGGCTTCAAGAAGACGGTAAAAACCCTGGATGATCGAATTCTTGTTATTACATCCAAATCAGGTAATGTTTCAAATGTGTGTTTCCGTTGAGGCTCTGTGTGTTTGGCATAATGATTCCGGCAAGGTAGCCTAATTTTTTTTAATCAATAAATAATTTATGTAAAAAAACGGGTAATGATCAAGTCAGGGTATGTGAGGTATCTACCACCTTGAGTATTATTTCTTTGTGTTGGGAATAGCCTGATTTCACATTTCAGGTTGACTTCTGTTAAATAAGTTATTATGATTGATTTTTCTCTAAAGTCATCACTAATGACTCCAAAGCATTTTATTAATTTCTTTTATATTTTCTTAGGAAAAAAATTCAGAGGGGGAGGGGGACCTCTGGCAAAAAAAATTCAGAGTTGGGGGTAAAAGCCTCAAATAAGGATCTTGGGGGTCTAAAATTCTAGCTGGAATCTGCCAACTAAACTTAAATTTAAAAAATTTATTTTTATGTAATAAAACACAGCTGATAATAGTAGTGTTTTTCTATCAAATGGTAATCTGTGCTGGTCCATCCACATGTTCCTCTACCCTCTGTGTTGTCGATTACCCATGAGAGGAGATGTTTTAAGATAGAATTTTCCTGAAAATAAAAGACAGGGTATGTCCGCTTATCCTTGGAGGCATCCACAGGAACCGTTGGTCTGTACACACCACGGGAGCCAGAGGGAGCTGCCTTGGGGCCTGAGTTCAGCCTCCCAACCCTGTGTAGACGCCAGGGCACTCAGCTCCCAGGAGGGCACTGGGTGCCTGCCCATAAGTGGCTGAGAAGGGGGAGAGGCCACTCGAGGGACCTTGGCTTGAAGCTGCTTCTGGACAGCACTGAGGTCAGCGGTACCCATCAGAGACAGTCTGGACATGTGTGGCGGTAGCCAAGGCACCTGGGCAGCTTGGGGCCTGCACCAGCCACGAGCAGTGCTGCTCTAGCGCCCTCCCTGTGGAGTGGCTTTTCCTAGGCCATCTGAGGTCTGGGGCTATAGGCGCAGTTTCAAGCCTGGGCTGGGCCGCCAACCGATAAGGCCGTCTGGGGCAGTGACAGCTCGCGAAGAGGCTTCGAAGTCCGGCGGGGCGAGCGAGCCCCATGCCTGGCTGGCCAGCTTCCAAGACTTCTGCTGCCTCAGTGCCAAGTCTCTCTCCCCTTTCCTCTCCTTACCTGCTTTCGTCTTCCCAGCCTTCTTCTCTTTCTCTGTCACTTTCCTCTCTTTGATTTTTTCTGGTTCCCCTTTTCTGCTGATAACATGAAATGAAATGATATATCCAAGCCTTGATCAGAGTTTGTGGGGTTTTTAAAAAACTTTTTATTTGGAAACAATTTCAAGCATACAGAAATCTGTAAAGAAAGCTGGGCATGGTGGTATGCACCTGTCACCCCAGCTGCTTGGGAGGCTGAAATGAGAGGGTCGCTTGAGGCCAGGAGTTCGAGTTCTGCCTGGGCAACATGGCAAGACCCCATCTAAAAACAAACAGAAAAGTTGTACAGATAAAAATAGTCCAAGGCCCACCCATATATGATTTGCCCCTTGTTAACATTTTATCTCATTTGGTTTTTCATTTGCTCTGTGTGGGTGTGTTTGTATACAGACACTTTGTCAAGGATTGGGGAAAACACTGCAATGTAATGCAGAATTTGCACAAAAATTTTACACAAAACGCTTTCCTTTAGGCTCTGTTGCATAGACCTCCCAGGGAACCCATTTCCTCCCCTCACTTGAGGAGGAAAGGTTGAGGACCCCAGTTTACCATAGCCCCAGGCTACTGATCGTGAGCAGGGACATGCCCAACACCCAGCGTTGTGTCCAAGACTCCCTAACATTGTTGCAGCCCGGTTTCTAGCCCTCCCGAGAGCCAGGGCTGGGCAGCATCTGTGTGTAACTTATTTGGGAAAGCCCGTCCTTGGCCAAGGGTTGCTGATTTGAGGTCTTGTGTCAGCGTGACAGAACGCCTGGGCACAGGGCCCTGCCATGGGGACTAGAGCCCGGTGCTCCTCACCACCCCAGCTGACCCCAGCCCGGGGAGCCAAGGACAGCGTGAGGGTGGGAGGGAGGAGCCGCGGAGGGAAGGAAGCGGCAACCCCTGAGAACCCGTTTCCTTCCCTGGTTACAAGGAAGGGCTGAGCAGCCAGAAAGCCTGCTGTTGGAGATTCCTTTTTGGTTGTCTTTCTTTGTGTTGTTTTTTTCCCCATGCCTTTTCTTCGTTCTCATTTATCTTTTTTTGTATCCTCTCTTCTCTTTTTCACCCCTCTTTTCTTGTTCTGGCTTATTTCTTGTTTCTTCATTTCCTCTTCTTCCTCGCCCTCCTTGCTCCTGCTGTCACAATGCTTCAGAATCAGATTAATGCAAAAAGTGACTTAGGAGCCACGCAGGGGTTTGGTGCCCCCGCCTGTCGGCAGGTACCGTGTGCTGGAAGAGCCCGTCGCGGTCTTCCTTCTCTCCCCCGTCTCCCATGCTTGCGCCTGCGGCTCCCACAAGCTAGAAACAGTGTGGGGAGCTGGGCTTGAGAGCGGCACAAGTGACACCCGGCAGGCACGAGGAGACAGAAAGGTTAATCACGTGTTGCCTGACAGTGGGGATATGACCTGAGAAACTTGTCATTAGGCGATGTCATCGTGTGAACATCATAGACCGTATTCACACAAACCTAGACGGCACGGCCAGTCGCGCCTGGCCGCAGACCAGCCAGCATGCTGCTGTGCTGGACGCTGCAGGCAGTTATAATACGTGGTGAGAATTTGTGTATCTGAACACACCCAAACATAGAAAAGGTACAGTGAAAACACGGTGTTATAATCTTAAGGGACCACTGTCATACACATAGTGTGTTGTTGACTGAGACGTTATGCGGTGCATGACTGTATTTCAAAAAAAAAAAAAAAACAAACCAAGAACACTAAAGCCCAGCATCCCAGGGCCAATTAGCTCAAGGGCCACCATCCTGCCCCACAATAGGCTCTGAGGCCAGACTGAGTCACAGCCCTGCCCGTCGATGACCCCCAAGGGTAGAGAGTTATAGGCACACTTTATGTTTTGAAACCTTGTATGTTGTACTTTTAAAGATTTCCTCTTGAGAGAGACGTCAGCTTCTGCACAGCCCCTTATGGGAGGGGCTGCTGGATAAACCAGTGTTTAGCTCTCTCTTCCCCACCCTCATTTTTTTCTGAACATTTCTGTACTTTGTCCATTTTCATCACTGAGCTGAAGAACATGCTTTTTCAGAAACATTTTATCCTTTTCCTTTCCCATGCTTGGAGGGAAATCACATTTTTAGACTTGGGGGAGAGCCTCAGAGCTCTGGGGGTCTAAACTCCGTGATGCCTTCTGAACTCATGCAGCTGTGAGGCCCAGTGGGTGCAGCCAGGAGCCCGACTGCAGCTCACCAGCGTACACGGAAGTGCGTACACAGTGGCCAGAGCCACCTTGTGAGCTCCCTACCTGGGAATCTGATTGTCACCTACAGGGGGCCACAAGCCAGTTTTCATGCCAGTGGGGGGCTGGTTGGATTCCTTGGAGGCCTCTTCCTGTTCCAGGCTCTGCTTGAATGTGCAGGGAGCAGACTCTTGTCCCTCTCATGGTAGAAGAGGCAGGCCGACAGTGTCTTGGCCACACTGTATGCAGCCTGGGTGTTGTGACTTCCACTTCGCTTTTCTAAAACCTACCTGGTGACGGAGACTTCAGCATGCTGCCCGCTTGACACACTGCCGGCCCCTCCCCGCCTCCCACCAGACAGTACCTGACAAGGATGACTCGGGCTGGGACTGGCTTTCCAGTCAGGTGCGACGTTAGCCCTTCCCGTGCCTGCTGCCGAAGCGGTGCTAGGGCTTGCTCCCAGCAATTCCAGGAGGGAGACTGGCCTCTGCAGACGGCCGTCTCCCTGTGTCATAACCAGACCTCTTCTGTGGCAGGTGAGGTGATAAAGCATGGGGACCTGAAGTGTGTGCGAAATGAAGGAATGCCCATCTACAAAGCACCCCTGGAAAAAGGGACTCTGATCATACAATTTTTAGTAAGTTCACTGCATTTTCTTCTCATTATTAAAATGCCTTCATGGGAAGGGGAAAAAGCAACTGCCTTTCCTTGCCATCTCGCCCTTTACAGGTCATCTTTCCCGAAAAGCACTGGCTTTCTCCAGAAAAGCTTCCTCAGCTGGAAGCTCTGCTCCCTCCGCGACAGAAAGTGAGAATTACAGATGACATGGATCAGGTGGAGCTGCAGGAGTTCCATCCCAGCGAGCAGAACTGGCGCCAGCACGGAGAGGCCTACGAGGAGGAGGACGACGACGGGCCCCGGGCCGGAGTGCAGTGCCAGACGGCGTGACCCGGGCAGTGCCACGCAGGCCGCCGGACCAGCACATGGTGAATGTAAAGTTGGCACAATGAAAATGGCATCGCTTTAATGGCCTTGTGTTTGGGGTGTCCTGTGTATGTGTTCAGCATTCAATTGCTGAGTGTCTTTTTGGGTTTTCTTTTGGTTGTAACTTAAGTTATAGCTTAATTTATATTTAAATGTTTTAAGTGTAAATCACCTCTAGTCTGCATATGGAATCTGTTCATATACATTTTCAAGACATGCTTTTGAGATGCCAGTGACCACACGGACACTTTGTGCTTCTCCTGGCTTTGCCATGTTCAGTTCCACCAATAAAGCACAGCCCGGTAGCAGCACCCAGCCCCCTAGCGAACCCCAGGGCACAAAGTGGACATCCTGGCCCATCTCTAGGTCTGTGGTTTCTCTGCCCTCCCTCTCTCTCTCCCTTGGCAGAGTTACTAGGGCATGATCTCAGGGCTGCTAATATGACATTTCTGAATCTAGATTCTAGATCCTCTTAAAGAATAAAAGCACATCTGCAGGTCGGACTTGGCTTCCTGCGCCTGGCTAGCACACCCATGGTTGCAGAGCTGACCTAGTCCCTACCGTTCTGTGCCCTTCAGTGGTTGGAATGGGGGTGTGATACGATCGGATTCGATCATCTCTCTTGGAAGTCTTCTGAACCTTCCAAGCCCTGTGGTGAGGATAAACCAGTGTTATTTTAAATGATACGCTGATATCACTGTTTGCCTGTGACTCCCACACCTTGTTCTTTGTGGTTTTTTGACTTTTCTGTTGACAACCTTTGCAATGTTCTCCCACCAAAGTGCTTACTTGTAAAGACGAAACCCTCTCATGCACCCAGCAGCCTCAGTGCAGCAACAGAAGCCAAGGGAGAATGCTAGTGGTTTGGCCGTATGGCACAGCCAGCTTCTCCTCTGACCAGTGATCCTGGGTGACTTGAGGATTTGGAAAGGCATAGAACTCCTCAGTGTTTTCCACCTCATTCTCCCAGGTTCGGCTTCCTTCCAAAGGATCGTTCCTCTCATTGCACAGCCATGTTACAAAGGGCTTCCTGCTCAAGGGATGTTTTGGCAAGAAATGCACTAACCGAGTTCTACTGTGGACTAGTTTGTATGGACTACCACTATAAATTATAGCTTGTTTGGAGGGATATTCGTCATTATTTTATCCCTGGCAGGTAGACTACAATTTGAACTTAGCGTTACCTCAAACCTTTAGCCATTACTGCTTATTTCTTTCCCACAAGTTGTGAAGAAAAACTGCTACCTTCCAAGCTGCTGGGTTAAAGCAGAAGTCACCTGTCAGATCTACCCTTATTTGGTTATATGCTACCTAAAGTTTTGACTCAGACCAGGGACCTCCCCTAGGAGGGGCAAAGGGCAGATCAGACCATGGCAGGTAGGGTGAGCCAGCTGGATGGACCAGGTTGAACATTGGTCAGGATAGATATAAAACTGATACTTCCAACTAAAACTATGTGAAAATCAATTTATAAATGGTGTTGTTTCTGTGCTGTGACTTCCTTCCTAATAAATTATTGCTAAATAATTATTGTTTAGTTGGTGATGGAACAAAATTACATTCAGCTCCTTGTCATGTAAGCAGAATTTGGAGGGTGTTGCTTAATTTTATTCCACCTGTACATTTGTCACCTTAAAATTAAAACTGAGCTGGTATGAGAGACAAGTGACTTTGCTTTTTCTTTCTTTGAGATCTCAAATAAACAGTGTTAAGTGCCAGCTTGCCTCACATTGGTTGATATAATGGAACGAAGTTTCCGCCCGCATGAAGCTTTATTTTGGGGGTAGAGGGTGAATGCAAACATCAGGTAGTAATAACTGCTACGACAAACAAGAGGAATGGGAAGAATAGAAGGGAATAGGGGAAGGCAGCCTCTACAAGGAGCTGACATCTGAGCAGCTACCTGAACACAGTGAAGAGGTAGGCCTCTGATGGACTGGGGGAGGAACAGGCAGGAGAGGGGCACGGGGCTATGATAAAGAGCATGGACTCTATTCTGAGGGTGATGGCTGGTTCGGGGAAAAGCACATGATCTGACTCACAAGCACATGATGTTATGATCAATAAAAAGCAGCAAGCTTCTGAGTGTTAGCTACTTAAGCCTTTCCCCTTAATATGGATACCAAGTCTCAAGGGCACTGCCGAAGAGAAAACTCTGAGGTACAGGTACTCTGGGATAACTGGCAGGGCTGGAGTTCAACCAGCAGGTGCAGGCTCAAGCCTAAAGGCAGCAAGAGCAGCAGTCTGCACTCAGCACCCACTCAGGGAGTCAGAGACCTCTCTGAAATTACTAGGATAAAAAGGAGGGCGTGGCAGAGGACATCTTTAATACATCAAACAGAAGGATGCCCAGATAGGTGGGACTACACAATGTCAAATATATTGTTTTCTCCAAGACCCCATTCTGAAATAGATGAGCTTCTTTATCACGGCTTCTGGGAGCTCGCTGCTGTTATCTTGCCACATGAGTCAATCCCCTGGAAGAGTGGGCCTGTATTTTTAAGCTGCAAAGTTCAGTAAGTGCCTGGATCTCTTCATCTTTGAGGCAGAGATTCACTCTTACTCACTGGTGCCAACTCCCCTCCCTCACTGTTCTACCAGTGAAAGGGTAAGTGAAAAAAGAAGCATGTTCAAGAACACAGGTGTGCGCATTAAGAACACTTTATTTATGTTAAAGTATGAACAGCATTTCCAATAAAACATGAAAAGATTTATATTACATCTACAGAATTTAAGTCTTTGCTACAATAAATCCTGTATTTCTTTTAAACAAGCCTAAAAAGGTAAGGAATGTCATGATCAATCTGTACATTCTCTTTGCAGCGTGGCCCTGGAGGACTTTGATGTTTAAATTGGACAATCATAGATGTGAATTTCCTGGTCATCTCCAACAGACACAATTTTTGAGCCATTTCCATTGTATTTTACTCCCCAGACCTGTAAATTAAAAAACAGTTCTAAAAATGCCTTCATTCTTTATAAAGAATGTTTATGAAATGAACATCCTTACTCTCTTTCTCATTATTCTCAATCTGGAAAAACACTCTTGAGATGAGGATGTTCTATAGTACTTTCTAAATCGGTGAGAATGGAGCCATTTCTTTAACCAAGCATCTTCCATTATTGCTATGTAATTATCATTCCCCTTCCATACTCCAAAAAATTTCATTTTCAAATACAGTACTAAATCAAGATACCTACAACTCCTTCGAAGATTCAGAATCCAGAGGGTAACCTAGTACCAGGAAGATGGAACCCATAGGGACCAACATTACCCTTCTAAGAAGAAAAGGGACCCACAACTACCCCAAGGTCACTGCCTACAGGGAAAATTGCAAACTGTGATCCTCACCTGACTCCTTGTGCCCACCTCCCACGGTCAGTAATTCTCACTCCGTTATTAGAGGGCTATGGAGCCTGCCTGTCCCCAGGAGATATACAACATGGTATTGTGGACCACAGATTTTATTTGCTATGTGTCGAATTAACAGATTCACACATCCTTCCCAGACAGAATTGACGTGGTTGGAGTTTCTCTAATTAGGAATAACTTCTTGATTAGGAGGTGATTCTGGGTGGTCAGCCTGTCACCCTAACCCTGAGATGGGTGTCCAGCTCTGATTTTAGTGTTGTGATTGATGGCCTCACTTCCACACTAAACATCTTCCTCTGAAACAGCACCACAATGACCCCACACACAAGACAGCACAGGCAGTCAGGACTTACTCCCCGAGTACAATGTTTAACACATTTTAACTGCCATGTGAGTTGTATTTAACTCACGCTAGTTTGGAGCCCACAGCCTCGTGAAGCAAAACCTGGGCAAAATCCTGCAGTTGGTTCGTGAAAATCTTACTTGTTAATGTTCTTATTGTTACAGTTAATATTGACAAATTAACTCCAAAAACGTGGATTAAATGAATAGAAGTCAATTTCATTTTTCATTAAATTAGAAATGATTGTTTTGTTTTTGAAGTTTTTATTTTATTTTCATAATAAAACACCATGGCCCCAAGGAAAAAAAAATTTTCTCTTCTAGTGTGGCAGTCAATGTGTTAGTTAAATTCAGGAGTGGAATATCAAGATTCAACCTCCTCAATTTTATTGGCAATAATTTAAGATTAAACGTAAAAAAAAAAAAAAGCACAATTATGTTAACTTTAAGTTGCATTCGAAATAGAAGAACTCTATAGGATCACCTAAAAGCATTTAAAATATATGAGTAAAAGCCAATTTTATACATTTATTAACATTTTTTATGCTGAGTTCCCCAAGACCCTTGCTACTCACAGTGGTTGGGACCAGCAGCCCTGGCCTCACCTGGGAGCTGTTAGAAATGCAGAATGTCAGGCCCTCCCAGACCTATTGAGTCAGAATCTGCATTTTTTTAACCAGATCCCCAGGGGATTCATATGCACATTAACCATCCAGCAGTATTACACTAGAACACCTTTCTTTACCATTTTGTATTCCCCTTGGCAAAGATAACAGTCTCCTTTTAAAGACTGAAACAAAAGTCATCAATACCACTTAAAGACAAACAACTTGTAAGAATTTCCACCTTCTACTATATTAAAAAAAACAAAACAAAAAAAAACCACATCACTTCTTTGGACAGTTCCAAAAATGACAAGTGATGACTGTTTAAGCAAGGGAAGCTCCTAAAGAGGAAGGTCCTTACTGAGCACGGCCAGGCATTACCCAGAGAGAGCCTCAGGCACGCCACAAGCACCAGCTGCAGCAATTTCCAAAGAAGGCAGTTAAAGGCTGTGTGGCTAATACCACGTTTTCTGGCCTATGTGGGGATATGCCTCACGGGCTGCAAGGCTGCAAGCGTTTCCCAACCTCTGCATCCCAGACCATGCACAGGAACACCGGCCAGATGCACATCCAAGCAGTCAGGGCAGCTCAGACCCAAGGCTCTACCAGTCTCAACAGATCAAGCCACACGGTTAGGAAAAGAAAACCATTTTGGCACAGTGCTCAATGTTAGAGACCTAAAACCAAAGAAATTTAAATGTTAATTATGCCATACCTGATCCTGGTGATCAAAGAAGGTGTGAACACAAGTCCTCGTTCCAACATCCCAGACTTTTACACTTTTGTCAGATGAACTATTTTAAAAAGTGGACATTAGTATCAGAAAAGAGTTTTCAGACAGGTTTGAAGTTCGAAGAAATCTGACCAAAAATCTCACTCCTTCACTGACTTATATTCTTCTAACTTCAGAGGCCTCCCTGCTCAGAGCAGGAGATGACCAGGGCATCGGCACCGTTGGGTGGCTTTCCCTCCTCACAAGGTAGCCGTGTCCCTGACACTCTGACCTGCCTGGCCCTCACATTAGGTGGTCTGACCAGGGTCTTGGACACATCTACCTATTTCCGAATGGGAGGGAGGCCTGCTAAATCTTCAAAATAAGGGCTCTCAGGAGGCCACTGTAAACCACTGTGCAGTGTCTTTAAGTTGCCACCTCACGTTTCTCAACCGTCCTGGTCATCCTGGGCCTGAACAACACTGGGGTCTCTAAGCACAACATTTTACAAAGGGATTTATATATTTGAAGTTACTGTTGAAACATAGGTGTACCTTTAGAGTAATTTTAGGTAGAAGCCTAGATTTGTAAGGAAAAACTAAGAGAATAACTATTCAAAGGAATTCACCTTTGTTCCAGCTAAGGTCAACTAACTTCACTAAATAAAAATTTTACAAACTGCAGAAAATAAAGGCTACCTAAATAAAAAAGGGTCATACAATCTTCAAATTTTAAGGCAATTCATACAGGAAGACCATCTTCATCTTCCTAGCATTTTAGAAACTGTTAAGAATTACATGTACCTGGAAACAAAATGAGTGTCATCAGGACAAAACGCAACATTCAGCACCCAGGAGGCATGGCCACTGAGTGTGCCAGCCAAGTTGGCATGTTGTCTGAAATGGGAAAGGTTCAAACAAAATGGAGATTTAGTTTTTAGAACATAATCACTGAAGTGGAAAGCATATTATTAACTCTGCTCATATAATTGGACCAAATTTGCTATCCTTATTAATGCCCACATTAATATATCAAAAACTCCCTTTTCAATGAAGTGGCATCATGCTTTACAGAGAAAACTATTTTTATAGTGGCATTAACCCAAACTGTGTTGATGCCACCAAGAGCCAAGAATAAGATCCCTAACAGAAGGCTTAAAAGCTCAAAATAAATAACCACACTTTAAGAGGCTCTGCAAGCCAACCCCTAAGATGAGGAAACGGAGAACCAGCAGGGGTGAGTAAGCCATTTTAGGAGAGTGGCAGGTTGAGACCCTGCCTGCACCAGCAACCTTTCCATATGGGGCCAGGGCCTTGTGTCCAAGGAAAGCATCAAGACACACTCTATGACAGATGCGGCTCGGACAGACCACGTTACCCTGATCAATAAAAAGACGGGTCTACTTTCCACAGCCATTTCTACTTTTTTAATAAAAGTGAAACCAAGTCACCTAACTTCAGAGGCCTCCCTGCTCAGTGCAGATGGCCAGGATATCGGCACCATTGGGTGGCTTTCCCTCCTCACAAGGCAGCCCTGTCCCTGACACTCTGACCTGACTGGCCCTCACATTAGGTGGTCTGACCAGGGTCTTGGACACATCTACCTATTTCCGAATGGCAGGGAGTCCTGCTAAATCCTCAAGAGAATTGGCAAACTAATAACCCTAAGGCCTAAGTGAGGTCAGCAGTTTTACCCCTGAGAGCAAACCTCAGCAGAGCAGAGCAGAGCAGACCTCAGTTAGGTGTTAGGAAGGGCAGGCTCAGCGGGGTGCAGTGGGACCGTGCGAGGGTAAAAAGTCCTAGATCTTCATTCAGTACCACCTTGTGCAAATCATCACCTCAACCTGGGTCCCCCATGTGCACAACGGGGACACTAATCTGTGCTGCTACCTCAGTGGTTGCTGGGAGGATCAATAAAATAGTAGCAACGAAAGTCATAAAATAAAGTCAGATACGTAAAGAATTTCTACATTTATATGGGCTCTGCTACCAGCAAGCAAGTACAACTCTAGAGAGACGTCTCACCCTCTGGACCCTAGCCCCCTCATTTGGCTCTGCTTTCAAAAGCTGCAGTTCTAATTCATGTCTACTTGACCTTTTGCCATCCAAAAGCTGCCAGAACTAGGCTAGAAGGAGCAGGGTTTCTACTCCCAAGTTTAAACTCCCAAAATGCTCGCACAGGCTCCTGAAAGGGCATGCGTACAAATGATCAGGTTGTGGCACGTGGGGGTGGAGGCAGTCTCGGCACCCACGGCTGGGGACAGAGGGTGTGACGTAAGCACGCAGTGGAAGAGAATGCCACGTTCAGGAGTAATGAACCTGGCAGGGAGAGCTGGTCACGGCACCGAGTCACAGTACCAAGGACACATATCGAACACATTACAGGGGATATTTCGGGGGAACAGGAGCAGGGGCTAAGAATGATGGGGAAAATAAGGGGCCTGCACAGGCTCGCAATGATACAGAGCTGTGAACTGAAAACAATGGTTAACTCGCGTCTGTATCGGCAGTACCGACAACCGAAACGCTGCCCCATCTAGACCCACAGTGGGGCGATTTACAAACGCACAGCTCCCTAACTATGGCAGAGGAGTGTCTGCTGGAATACCCCCACTCCTAAAAAAGGGATGTTCTCATTTTTTACTGTCACTTGGGGCCAACCACAGCCCATAGCTCCATTTCTTCATCTGTATACTACTTACCTACCCCCAAAGAATTTAAAACCAGCAAGCCCACAAAAAAAAAAAAAGGCTGCCTGACAAAAAGTAGCAAGTATCTGATCCTACCAGGGAACCCATGCAGGTCTTCCTCCATGCAACCTTTGAGGACACACACTAAGCTCAAAGACAGGGGCACTGAGCGATGGAGGGTGGCCTGAGGAGGCAAGGGTGTCTGATGCGACCTGAGCACAAACCTTCACTAGATCCAGGACAGGGAGCAGCACACCCCCCAGGGCTCCTCCTAACAATAAGGGGACAAGAACATGCACTAGTGGTGAGACACCTTTCATCTCGACAAGGTAACTTACACATCATAGATTTTGATGTAGCCATCATCTGAAGCAGTGACGAGGAGCTGAGAGTCCGGGGAAAAAGTCAAAGAGCGAATGGGCATGGCGTGGCCTGAAATTCAAAAGGCCCTTGTGAATCTGGCAAACCACTGTCTCCTCCCTGTCTCCTTATATGGCTGCCCACTGACTACGCCCCTTTTAATGACCATGAGTCACTGAGCTGGACTGCCCAGGTTCTCCATTCAGGAAAGGGAGGGTACTAACTGGGCCCTTCCTTACTGTTCTAGAAACATCCACATAACCCCAGCTTCTCCTCCCTCCTTATTACCCTTCCGTGAAGTCAGCATACATTGCTTTAAAATACTCATCTTCTACAAATATGGCCAAACATGGAAACATGCATTGCTTCTGAATGCAAGGTTGAACAAATGTTATTTCTCTACCAAATCTTTTATTGCAGGGTACAGGATAAAGTGAGGAGGTGATATATTCACTTGGTTAGAATTCAAAACCGCACAGAAGCGCATGTCATGACATTTCCTCCTACCCTACAGCTGTTCTTTGGCTACCCAGTTCTCCTCCCCAGAGGCCACTGGTGTGGAAGGCAGGCATAATACTTTCATCTACCTTCAAATTATCAACAAAAAAAAGTTGTTTTCCAATCACATAGTTCTTTAGAACAAAAATGACAGAAATGAGACACTCGTATAGCTAGGATATATTAACACATAAATAAAAAGTAAGTTTGTTCACCAAAACAAGCATTTAACATTGTTATAAGAACTAATATTGTCCAGGTTAAAACTACAGTGACAAGACTAAAACCTGGATATATTTCAGTTTTCCAACTGAGATTGATGACATTTTGCAAATCTAATGCTAATTTGTCATTTAATGGCATTTTAATTAAAGAATAATTCTTCCTTTGTGATGTGATAATCAATTTGCAAAAACATGATGATGAGCTCTACCTTCCAGCGTATGTAGAAGTTTTCCAGTTGCAATATCAAAAATATTGATGATTCCGTCTATGGCTCCACTGGCCAGATATTTCCCATCAGGACTCTGTTCAGAGAACATATGGAAAAATGGGCACTTTGGGACTCCACGTTGTTAAGCTATCCCTACCAAACACAAGCAAGTCTCTTGCTGGCCATAGGTCTAACAGGCTGGCTGGCAAAGCACATCAGCAAGGCAGTGGCTGCTCAAGCAGCCCAATGCAGAATCTGTGCCGAGGACTGGAACAGGCTGGAAGGGTAAACTGAAAGAATCAGAAAGAGAAAAGAGAGCAATGTTTCCTTACATATGCAATACTAAGAATGAATTTTCCTCTTGTGTCCAAAGAATATTCCTTTTTCCCACTTTCCACACCAAAAATGTTCACTTTCCCCACATGAGTTCCTGTGGCCAGATACTGGGAATCGGGAGAAAAGGCCAAAGTCCAAGCATCCACTAAACAGAAAAATGAAGGAAAAAAATATAGTGAGAACAGATTTGACTGTAACTTTAATAACTAAAGTTTTAACAAAAGACACATTTTTTTTCAATTGAATAAATGGTGTTCTGACTCAGAAAACTATGCTGTAAAGATGCTAGTTCTTTACCAGTCCTTAAACTAAATTTAGTTGAAGGGCTTCTTAAACTTTTAATGAAAATAGGACAGCACCAAGTGTTAATAAGGATATGGAGAAACCAGAACCCTTATACGCTGGTGGGAATGTAAAATGGTATAGCCATTTTGAAAACCAGTTTAACAGTTTCTTAAGAGAAAACACATACTTACCATAATCCCCAGCAATCCCACTCCTAGGTAGTTACCCAAAAGAAATGAACACATATGCCCACACAAACACTGGTATTCTCATGTTCACAGCAGCTTTATTCATAATAGCCCAAAACTAGAAACAATCCAAATGTGCATTAACTGGTTAATGGACAAACCACACAAGGTATGTCCTTACAATGGAATACTGTTCAGCAATAAAAAGGAACAAATCCATGCTAACAACATGAATGAACCTCAAAAACATCACACTAAAGAAAAAGACAAATATAATTCCACTTACATGAAATTTTTCAAAAAGGCAAAACTATAGAAATAGAAAGATCAGTGGTTGCCTGAGGTTGAGAGCAGGAGCAGGGACTGACTGCAAGTGGGCAGGAGGGAAACTTCTAGGTGTTCTAAAACTGAATTCGGGAGATGGCTATACAACTGTAGAAATCTACTCAGTTAACTGTATTTTTAAATGAATGGGTTTCATAGTGCAAATACAGAAGTGAAACTTTACCTCAACTATAAATAAATGATGCACCAGAAATGCCCTTACATAAAACTATAATATGACAAAGTATTTGCCACAATTTAACTGAGAATATGGAACCGTGTAAAAAAATCAATTAGTTTTTAAGTTACACCGCACATCGTAGTTAATTTCGAGAGTTCTATCCAAATGTTATTTATGCACCACAGTGCTACTTTGGCCAGAACATAAGGATCTCCAGACTCGAGAGCGGCCTGGGTAAGCACAAGTACTGTGTATGTCCATCTAAGACCACGGATGGTATTTTAGCGTTTCTTTTCTCAGTTACGTGAGGCCCTTCAGAGGCAATCCTTCAGAGCTTCAAGAGTTGGGTCAGAGCCCAGAAGCCAAGGAACAATCTTCTAGTTTCCACTACCTGCCTGGGTTGTTCTTCCCAAGCCCACTCTTATATGGGAACACTCCCAAAGCCCTGCCACCTCTCAAACCTGCCTAAACTGTGCTTGTCAGATCCAAGGGAAAGAAGAGCAAGGGTCCTTCCTAAGTCGCCTTCCTCATTCTGGGGAAGGGCTCAGAGGTCAGGACTGTTGGACTCCCCTCCTCTTCTTAGCTCATGGGACAGTGAAAGAGGATAGGCCTCTGTGAGCTTTTTCATGGTAGACAAAGGCTCTAGCATCCATGGGTCACTACCACGTCCAGGCTATTTTTTAAAATAAAATTCTCACACATATTCTAAGTAATAATAAATCATTTAACTTTATCATTTTACTTAGGAAATGTTTTAAAAATGAAATTTACTTCAAAAGTGCTCAGTTAACCAACAAGACCCAAAAAAGCTTTTATCAACCTCCAAAAATAGCTGCTTTTTAATATCTACCTTTGTTCCTAAGTGACAGGAGCATTTATTCTAACAGATGTATGTTTTTTTATTCTAACAGAGGTATGTTTTCTTATCCCTATTATAATTAGCCATTTACATGAATAACTGTTGGCAGAAAAACCTCTTTTTTTTTTTTTTTGACAAAGTCTCATTCTGTCACCTGGGATAGAATGTACTGGCAATGCACTGGCGTCATCATAGCTCACTGCAACCTCACACTCCTGGGCTCAACAGATTCTCCTGCTTCAGCCTCCCAAGTAGCTCGGACTACAGTCCTGTGCCACTACGCCTGGCTAGTTTTTCTATTTTTTGTAGAAACGGGGTCTTTCTCTTGCTCAAGCCAGTCTTGAACTCCTGGCCTCAAGTGATCCTCCAGCGTTGGACTCCTGGAGTGCTAGGATTACAGGCATGAGCCACCGTACCTGGCCAGAAAACCTGATCTTTATTCCTCAAAGTTTAATAAAATACTTGTAAATTATTTTTAGATTTCCCTATGAATTGTTTTTCAACATAGAACTTTTAGTACCAAATATCCTTATGCTCAAGAAGGAACAATTTTTATTCCTCAATTAAACCTTGCAATCTAAGATTTTAATATTTGCATAACAAATATTTATTTTAATCATTTCTACCTCATCATTTAAAAAGTTGCTTTTCTTTACCTTTGGGCATCTTGAACTACCTGACATCGAGAGGACGCATATTCCCACCTTTGTTCTTCTTCATGGTCAGCTGCTGGAGAGCCACAGCCGGGCTGGGCTGCCAAACGCAGGCTCTTCCCCTTCATCTTCACTTTCTTCTACTTCCTCACTTTCTTCTCCAGGACCTGGGATTTGCTCTCTTCTCTTTTCTCTTCCTTTTGCAGTGGTTTACATTCTCCACGCATATTTTCAACACCCACATAACTTAAGTATCTATTTCCCCTACATTCATTAGACCTAGACTCATCAAAGGAGTTTTACCTTCAAATGAATTCAGCTGCTCTTTAGCAGCCAATAGCGATGCTTGCTTTTGTTACTCGACCAAACAACTATTGTTTAATGGCCTGGTCTAGTTTCGTGCAGAGTCCTATCCAAAAAGAAAATAAATCCAACCCATTTATTCCTCTCAGTATCTTTTTCTTTCATAACAGTAAGCTTTACAACTTTGCACACTTGGAGAATATCCAGTATAAGGGACGTTTGTCGGGGAAGAACTGGCAGACACACTATCCTTTTACTTGGAACCAATCCAGCACTCGTTTCTTCAGTTGTTGTGTGCCCAGGGCCACAACAACCACGCAGTGACCAAAGTGTTATGGATCTTAATAAACTTTGCAGGATGGTTTGCAAGTCCTCTATAAGTAATGTAAACAGGGTAAGGGCACATGCAAAGACAAACATCCAGGCTGTCAGAGTGTGTGAGTGGCTTTTTCCTAATATATATCCCAGCCTACACACTCTGAAAACTGTGATTCAGTGGATTGAAAATACAGGCTGGGCATGCATACTTTTTAAAAAGTGCTAGTAGTGAGAATCATAGATAAGGAATACTGCTTCTGAGGGGAAATGCAGTCAGCTTTCAGACAACCCAATATAGAAATAGCCTAGGATGGGCTGGGCACGGTGGCTCATGCCTGTAATCCTAGCACTCTGGAAGGCCAAGGTGGGAGGATCACTTGAAGTCAGGAATTCGAGACCAGCCTGAATAAGAGCGAGACTCCGTCTCTACTAAAAATAGAAAAAATTAGCCAGTCAACTAAAAATAGAAATAAAAAATTAGCTGGACATGGTGGTTTGCACCTGTAGTCCCAGCTACTCGGGAGGCTGAGGCAGGATCGCTTGAGCCCAGGAGTTTGAGGTTGCTGTGAGCTAGGCTGATGCCATGGCACTCACTATAGCCCGGGCAACAAAGTGAGACTCTGTCTCAAAAAAAAAAAGAAAGAAATAGCCTAGGATGACTACCAAGCATAACTGGTGGGAGGCAAATCCAGCTGGGGCGTCAATCAAGGGAATTATGTTAATGAAGCACCTAAGCAGCTTTTCTACAATCAACCCACAAAGGGGTGTGCCAGAGACAGCAGGCTATCTGACCCTCTAGTGGTTACACCCATTCTGGTAGAACAGGCTCTGCTGGTGAATGCCATATAGTCATTGATAAGTAAATACGAGGCCTAAAAGAATCGTGAAATGTCCTGCTGCTTGTTCCACAGAAATCCAGCCCACTGACATCAAATTGCATCACCTCAGATGATGCTTATCAAGGTTAATGGACAAGATTATGCTGTCCTACAGTACTTAAAAAAAAAAAAAAAATCAATGAATTTGTTTCTTAAAAAGTTTCCTATTTATCACATACTAGAAATCAGACCCTTTAAGCATAATTAGTAGAGATTACCATGGTACAAATACATGAGGACACAGTGCTTCATCCTCTAAGCTTCTATAAGGCAGTGAATGTATCGATTCAGAACACGGCAAATAGAGAATCTCTGGACCATCCAAATATAGGTCCACAATTCCAAATCAGCAATTCTGAAATCCAAAAAGCTCTGAAAACTATGAGTTTTTCCATAGGTTTACTACCAAAATTTATCTGGCAGCAAAACCTGACCTGACTGACATAAGGCTATTTATAGCCTTTATTTATCACACTTAGTATAAATTCTTATATTTAGTTGTAGAGACATTAGTGTTTGATTACAGCGCTGTTCCAGCCCCACTGAAGGTATTATGTAATATACAGTTCATGCATCTATATCACCCCTTTCAAATCCAAAAAATTCTGAACTGCAAAATATATCTATCCCTAAGGGTTTTGGGAAAGGGATCATGAACCTCTATTTTCTCCCCTAAAAGTAAAACTCTTACCAGGTCCTGCATCTATAGACTTTATCTGTTTGCCGTTTTCCAAGTCCCAGAGTCGAATATGAGCATCAAGAGAACTGGATGCAGCAATGGGCAGGGTGTGGCTGATGTCCACAGACACCACCCCCAGCTGATGTCCCTCCAGACTCCATTGTAGGTCCAGCCTCTCATCACGCCTTCAACAGGGGACAGAGAAATGGATTTCTTCACACACAACACACTGTACCTGGCATCTGAAATTCTGAGTCCTTGTGACTATGTATTACCAATGGTCTATGAAATACAGAGTCAGAGAATTGATAAGCCACAGAACAGCAAACGCCAAGTTTTTACTTTGGGACTTTTTTACATCACCATATTGCTACTGCTTTCTTGCCTAGAAAAAATTAACACTTCCCTGATTGCAACTTGAGAGCCCACCAGCAAAACCCTTGTCCCCAGTGTCCCAAGTCTGTGTGTTAAAGAAGAGGTGCTCACCATTTCCAGACCTTCACCAGGTCATCCAGGGATCCTGTGACCACCGTCTCAGAGTTTTCCTTCTTGTTTGTCCCCCAGGCAACTGACCAAATGGCATCATCATGGGCTAGAATGGAAATGCTTCATTTATAAAGTTTTCATGCATGCAACTTCCAAATTTAATGTGATAAAATGAAGCTGAAATATTGTTCAACAATTGTGAGGTAACATCCACTTGTATCTTCTTTACTATTTTATAAGCACTTTCCCATACAGCTTTTATTGGAATTGTGGGGGCATGTATGAAAATTGGATGTTCTGAAGAAGCACATGTTTACCAGGTGGGAAGGCAGTACCAAAATAAGCCAGGTCTTCAGACTCCAAATCCAACATCCTTTCCTTTAGCATGCTGTCCACATAAAGCAGTCTGGAAGGGCTATCACTTGCATAAAACAAGTAAAACCAATGGGGAACATCCCCTCCCTCCCAAAAAAGACCTAAACTTGGTGAGAGATACCTGTGCTGTTTACAGTAGACAGTTCAATCGTGAACAGCACAGGTCTAAAAACAAATACCTAACATAGTCTCCATATGTAAGTTGCCTTTTACCAAAAGTACCTTTGTCATGCTTAATGGGCTAGTTATTACATTACAAAAACCCTATGAAGAAGGTACTATTAATATTATCCTCATTTTACACTTGCCACCTGGATGGCATTAGCTACATACGAGGTAATTGACTGACATGCCCATTTAGCTTACCAGTCACCTACGCTAGCTAACCTGGAAGAATGCTTTGGCTTAAACTTCAGATGACCCAAATGGCACCTACTTAGAGTAGAAGAGGTTTTATTAGGCATTCCACAAATTCCTCGGGCCTCCCCTAACTCATCTAGTCTACGGTGAAGAAATAAGATGTGTGAGTAGTTCATGCATAAACACTACTCCTGGTTGTAAGTGAAGGACCCTATGGCCGGGTGCGGTGGCTCACGCCTGTAATCCTAGCACTCTGGGAGGCCGAGGCAGGTGGATCACTCAAGGTCAGGAGTTCGAGACCAGCCTGAACAAGAGCGAGACCCCGTCTCTACTAAAAAATAGAAAGAAATGATCTGGACAACTAAAAAAAAAAATATATATATATATAGAAAAAATTAGCCGGGCATGGTGGCTCATGCCTGTAGTCCCAGCTACTCGGGAGGCTGAGGCAGGAGGATCACTTGAGCCCAGGACTTTGAGGTTGCTGTGAGCTAGGCTGACGCCACGGCACTCTAGCCCAGGCAACACAGTGCAGAGCCAGACTCTGTCTCAAAAAAAAAAAAAAAAAAAAGGACCCTATGTAAAGACCCCAAGGCAAGTTGCAAGTTCAGGGCCAGGCTCAAGTTCACCTCCCCAGATGAGCTGGTATTAACAGAGTTCTGAGGCTCAAGGCATTTCTTTCTTCCATCTTGGCAGCTGGGAAGTTCAGTTACGTCTTCCTCAGGTAGGAAAGCTTTCCTGAGCCTGGAGTTCTCCAGTCTATCGTATGACTCCTGCTGCTTCTTTGTAGTAATAGTTAGTTGTTCAGGTTTTTTGTTTGTTTTTAAGTGTATTTGTTTTCGGCTGCCTCTGCCAATCTTCTGCAATGTTAGTTGGGAACTGCATGTCTGGTTGGCATTACAAAAATCTTAAAGAAACCAGGGACAAGACAGTTTTTCACAGATGAATTTGTTTGAACAGGCAGACTACTTACCTTGCTCTTGTTTGAAGAGAATGCTGTACTAAAAAGGAAAAGAAGCCACATTAAACCAATGGTCAGATTTCAGCTATCCCACATCCCCTCCCTACCACACTCCCCCGCAAGAAGATATGGTCATATAGTGTTAGCTACTTCCTCTGCTGTCACCCTGACCGTCCTGCAAGCTCTCTGATAATGACTTATGCAAGATTTGTACAGTCATTCCAGAAAAAAATTCTTAAAGAAACTGATACTTTCCCCTTCTCTACTACCTACCCCCAACAGGAGACTAATAAATTATGTTTTCTTTTTCTGCTCTGATCACCAGGAAGCTCAGAGTCCAGTTTGTAGCTTAATTTTTGCAATTGTATAAGACGATGCAATCTGCATGATAACCTGTTAACTTTGTCCTAATCTTATTACATTCTATTTGTTGTTGTAGAGACAGGGTCTTCCTATGTTATCCAGGCTGGTCTTGAACTCCTGGCCTCAAGCAATCCTCCCGCCTCCTCGGCCTCCCACAGTGCTGAGATTATGGTGTGAGCCACTGTGCCTGGCCCTAATCTTATGATAAAGATATGTTTCCCCTGTTCTATCTTCTGTTCTCATCTTTTCTTTGTTTTGGTGTACAAAGTCTTTTAAGTTTCCTCAATCCCTTTCTAAACTGTGGTAAAGACTTAAACTAATCCTCCTCTTAGTGTCAAGCACTTTACTAGTGCCACCTAACTCTGTGGTGACTAGGTGCCCAGGGTCACCTAGCTCTTTAGGAGCAGGGCAAGAATTAGATGCTAGTTTTTTGACTACACACCCAGACAACCTACTGGACTTGACCTTGCCAGAGATCAAATGGTGTTTTCCCCATAACACAAGACTTACCTGGTTGGTCATTTCCTTAACCAAGGATGAAGAGCAAAAGGCCAGACAGGTCTGTGGAAACAACACCAGGGTTTTAGTAAGTGGATGTCATCAGGACAGAGGGGTCTACAGGAGATTCCCCTCGACCAAGAAAATGAGGCAACCCTTTGTTATGGAGTTGTTCTGACACCTTTCTATAGATCAGTCCCTGGAGCCCCCTTCACAAGCCCTACCAGGTAGTGTGGTCTTCTTTCCCTCTTTGAACCTAAAGACTCAACTAACACCTACCCCTATCCCATAATTTCTTTTCCCCAAGTCTGACTGCAGGGAGTGACCAGTCTCTGTCCCGTGCTGCTCTTTAGAGAAACAAAACCACAGCCCCTTTTAATTTTAAATATTATTTACTAAAAACTCAACAACCAACATGGGGGAGTGCAGATATCCAAGTTCTTACTTTATTCACACAGGTCTCAACCGAAAATGCCTTTAAGAGACAGGCATGTAAATAAGAGCAGGGACTGGAAGGAGACACATGTCTCTCAAAAGGCATCAAAGTCCTCAAGGACTTAACTCAGCTAAACATAGACCTAACTTACTTTAAGAATAGATTTAATTGGCCAGGTGTGGTGGCTCACGCCTGTAATCCTAGCACTCTGGGAGGCCAAGGCGGGCGGATCGTTTGAGCTCAGGTGTTCGAGACTAGCCTGAGGAAGAGCGAGACCCCGTCTTTACTGAAAAATAGAAAGAAATGATCTGGACAACTAAAAATATGTATATATAAAAAATTAGCCGGGCATGGTGGCACATGCCTGTAGTCCCAGCTACTCGGGAGGCTGAGGCAGTAGGATCGCCTGAGCCCAGGAGTTTGAGGCTGCTGCGAGCTAGGCTGACGCCACGGCACTCACTCTAGCCCAGGAAACAGAGTGAGACTCTGTCTCAAAAAAAAAAAAAAAAAAACAAAAAACAAAAAGAAATTAGCTGGACAACTAAAAATATATAGAAAAAATTAGCCGGGCATGGTGGCGCATGCCTGTAGTCCCAGCTACTCGGGAGGCTGAGGCAAGAGGATGGCTTGAGCCCAGGCGTTTGAGGTCGCTGTGAGCTAGGCTGACACCACGGCACTCTAGCCCAGGCAACACGGTGCAGAGTGAGACTCTGTCTCAAAAAAAAAAAAAGAATAGATATAATTTCTCAAACTACATTAAGGGTTCTTATTTTTTGTGTATGCCACAGACCCCTTTAGCAGCCATTTAAAACCTATAAACCCCTTCTCACAATATCTTCAAATGCAGAAAATATATAGGATTAGAAAGGAAACCAAGTATAGTGGATTCCCATTATTCACAGCAATTATGTCCTATAAAGTTGCCACAAACGCCAACTTATCAAATAGTGAACCATCACTTCTCAAGCAAACACAGAGTTAGGTTTCTGAAAGCCTCTGGGCACATTTTTGTTAACTGATCAATACATAACCATGTTTTATGTTTGTTTCTATTTAAAGGCACCTTACTGAATATACATTAGAAATCATTAATATTAAACTCATGCCTAAACAAAGGTTATCTAACACATATTTTCTCCATAAGACACATCACAGCCTTCTTGCACTTAGGAACACTAGTCAACACTTCAGCGTTATGCTTGGGGGCTGGCTATCTTAAACAGTGGAATCACCAACAAAAAACACAAAAATGCAAAAAGTGTGGCACCTAAAGACTGCAAAAAGGCAGTATGAAAGCTGAAAAAAGAAGGCAGAGTATTGCCTTGTTTGACCTCAGCCGAGAACATGCACATCAGGGGACTTAAATTTTTCACCACCTTGCACATGGCCTGCAAAGACCACGAAAGTGCTGCAAGTACTGATTTGGGGGCTACAAATAAATTTTAGTGAGTAGGTGAATTCACAAATACTGAATCCACAAATAATGAGGACAGATTGTGTGTTGAAATTTTACCAAAATACAAAATCTAAATTTGTGAAAGCATGTACTTATTAACACTATTATATAAGATCTAGCATCCAATCTAATAACTACCTTAATTTCAAAGTTGTAATGAGCTTAAACAACGTTCTGAGATATTAAAATAACTGTAATTTCTATTCATCACAAAGTCACACTGCTGATACTGTGGTTTGTTGCCTATATTCATAATAGAAGAAAATGCTAAATTTCAGTTAGAGGTTAGGGAACACAAGGATGCAATTTTTCTTCTCATCCGAGTTCATAGCCCCCCAGTTCCACCCATGGGCAGTTTAACAGTTAAGGCATCCAGGTTCCAGATATGTGCTTTAAATTCGCAAACCTAAAAAACCTGCCGAAGGTTTTCTAAGAAATCAGAAAAACAAATGATTTCTAAATAATCCTTGCCTATAAAGATGTCACTCAGGTTGCAGTGTTTTGTTCATTTGTGACCCAAGAACAGGGTTCCGCCCAAGGTAGGAAAGACGGGAAGGAGCTCAAGTCCATTTTGCTAACGTGAAGGGGCATTCAGCCTCTGCTTAAGCACAGTCCTCTGCCTGGTGAAGCACCAGCTTGCCTTTTTCCCTGCCAATCTGGGCCTTACATTTAGCAATAGATACAAACAAAAAAAGTAGGAAGTCTTGCAAGAAGTCAACTTTCAAAAAGCCAGTCTCCCAGGGACAAGCATGTGATTCCATCAATGAACGTACCTTTGAGAATGTACTATGAATCGGGTCCTGTTTTAAGCACCACACATAGATTAGATCACAGAACCCTCATAACACTATTTAGTAGGTACAGTAGTCCCCCCTTATCCAAGGTTTCACTTTCCAAGGTTTCAGTTACCAGAGGTCAACTGTAGTCCAAAAATAGATGAGTACAGTACAGTAAGATATTTTGAGAGAGACCACATTCACGTAACTTTTTTCAGAGTACTGTCATAACTGTTCCATTTTATTATTACATGTTATTTTTAATCTCTTACTGTGACTGAGTACAGTACAATCAGATATTCTGAGTGAAAGATCACATTCACATAACTTTTGTTATAGTATATTGTTATAATTGTTTCATTTTATCAGTTATTAATATCTTACTGTGCTTAACTTATAAATTAAACTTTAGCATAGATATCTATGTACCGTATAGCAAAAAACACAGTACAGATGCTCCTGGACTTACAATAGGGCTATTTCCCAATAAACTCATGTAAAGTTGACAATTTTTAAGTCAAACCATCCTAAGTCAGCGACCTTCTTTATATATAGGGCTCAGTTCTATCCAAGGTTTTATGAATCCACCGGGGGGTCTTGGAGTGCACACCTTGTGGATAAGGGGAACTACCGTATTCTTATTATCAGCTCCACCGCCCTAAAAAGAAAACTGAGGCTTACAGAGGTTAAGGAAGCTTCCCCAAGGGTAGTCTGACACTAGAAGACAGATACAAGCTATACTACAGGCCACCAGGATACATTACCTCTCACTCCAGTGTCTTATCTCATGAAGTTAATTTCACAGGTAAGAGACCTCAGAGCCCTCTTTGCCACCTCCTCTCTTTAGAAAACTTTCCCCTAACTTTCCCAGGCAGAATTCATTGTGGGTTCCTCAGTGTTTCCAACGAACACTACAGATGCCTCTATCAAAATACTCAGGCAAGTCAATAACTCACAGTACTACGTGGTACTTTTAGTAAAGAAAACCAAGCCTCTGCGTGCACCTGTCCAGTGACCTGGAGCTCGCTACCTAAGGAGACAGCGTGGCCCACTATTGGAAAACTTCGGTTAAGACAGTCTTTCCATCTACGGAAAAATGACCTCCGCCCAGAGAACGCAGCCTCAATCTCGGGGCTGCACAGAACATTCTCGGGATGCAAAAGCCCACCTACGGCCCTTCCCTCCGCCCTCAGGTCCCGTACACGGAGGGCAACCAAAGTAAATGGAGTCATGGAAGCCACCCTCCGGCCCCGCGGCCTGGGGCATCCCAAAACAAACCTGCTTACAGGCAGCCTCGGGCCCACCCTAGCTCACCCGCCCTCTGGCCCCAGCCGTCAGCGGTCCCAACGAACACCGTCACCAACGGCCGCGCGCCGCAACTCACCGGGAAACTGCCAGGATGCACGTTGGACGCCGGGCCCGGGGCGACTGCGGCGCGCCGAGATGAGCTAACGAAGGGGCGGGGCATCTTGCCCGCCCCCGCCCCTAGGCCCCCGTCGCTACGCCGCGCGCGGGCGGCCGCGGAGAAGGGCAGGCGGGGAGAGTGGGGAAGAAGACACGCCCTGCGCGTTCCCCGCACTGGGGGCCGCTGGAAACTTGCTCCCGGAAGCGCAGGGTCTTAGCTTCCGGCGACTGGGGCTTCCGACACTCGGGTTGCAGTTTCTTTGCATTTTGGGGTTGGGGTGAACCTGACGTCTTCTAGGGTTCTGCTGCTAAAAAAGAAGTGGAATCGGGCTTTGTCTTTCAATCTGCAAGTCACGACCATTAATGTGACAGATATCAATTTAGTAGGTCGTGAACAGCATTTTTAAACAAGAAGATGAAAAGGAGGAGGCCCATGCCACATGCTGGGGAGGCTGCCCCACCGCTCCTGCTTGCTGGTCACAGCCCAGGTCCCTCTGTGAAGGAGAGAAAAGGTGTTTGGGGGAACGGAATGTATCTGGCGGTCCCTGAAGTGTCCAACCCTGTTTCAGCTAGTCATGGGCGTCAGTACAGTTTCTCCTGATTCAGGCAGGTTTAGAAGTTCAAAAAGATTATAATAGAAGGTGATAGCAGTAAAGTATGGTCTCAATGAGTGCAAACCCCTGAAGTATCTACGACCCCTGTTTTCTGGGAGTTAGTGTTCACAGGATCCAGTTTATTGAGACAATCTTGAGGTCTGTGATGATTTCAGAAGACTGTTAGAGTACTTACAACTAGATAAAGTTTATCTTCAGGGGCTTTTTGAGAAGGCTGTGTGGCCCAGAAATTGGTCGGATACAGCCGCAAATCTTCCAGGGCCCATTCTCTGGTCCTTAGTAATTACCTCAGTGACACTTCTGTCTAGGGAAACCACCCAGCCCCAGTGGATCACATGCATGTCTGTGATTTATTAAGTTTAGGTCCAAGTGAGCAGACTTCAAGACTGAGTTGTCAAAATTCTTAAGCGGCACCTCCTAAGAGTCAAAATATTCTTGTAACCATTCTGGATCTATCTGACCAGAGGGCATGTGCCCCCTGGAGCTAAGGACGAATGTACAAATTATGTCGGGAGGACAGGGAGCTCCTCTTCAAAACGGAGGCAATTCTCCTTATATTGACCTAAGTGCTGAGTGGACCCTGGTCTTCAGGCACATTCCACAGAGCTAAATACACAGAAACTGACCCTGCATTAGCTGGGACCTGAGTTCCTGAAGTGCAGAAAGGACTTAACACTAGTCCTTCAAAGCAGTGTCTTTTAGCAGTGAAATAATGAGTAATCTGCTGCCTTCCTATACAACCTAGTTACCTTGGTTTTGGCCAATCTGCCCCTTTGTTTTTGCTGGTGAAGTTTGTGGGTTTCTGTGGGTTTTGGAAGTGTTAGGTCCGGAGCGGAGAGAGAAACACAAAGCCTCACGTGTAGCAAAATGTTGTTTATTTTGAGCATCTGGGTGCAGATGGGTAGAGGCAAAAAAGCATCCACCGTGAGGGCGGGAAAAGCCTTGGGTTTTATAGAGGGTTTCTCAGGGGGCAGTGAGTACCTGGGCCAGAACAGCCACTGCAATAAAAATTTTTTCTAAACAACCAATTTCTGGGACCCCTGCATCAGTCTCATCCTGTAGAGATAAGGGAGGGGCGTAGTGCTCTCCTTATCTAGGGGGATAGGAATGCCGCAGCTGTCTGTTAGATTTACAGCCTCCAGGGACTCTCAAGACTCCTGCGGCTATTGTTTCACAAACCTCAGTTTTCTATTAACCACATTCCGTCCCATACACAGTTTTCTAGTTTCTACCTGGAACCAACCTAACAGGAAGTAGACTGATTAGTATGTAACCACTCCCAAACCAAGATAATTGGGTTATGTTTACTTTAACTTTTAGCATTTAAATATAGAGAATATAGCATTTAATATATTTTAGCATTTAAATATAGAGAAATATTTTTGAAAGACTCGCACTTTAAAAATGATGAAATTTTGGCTATCAAAAGTGCTCAAATGGCTCACGCCTGTAATCCTACCACTCTGGGAGGCTGAGGTGGGAGGATCGCTTGAGCTCAGGAGTTGGAGACCAGCCTGAGCAAGAGCGAGCCTCATCTCTACTAAAAATAGAAAAAAATTAGCCGGGTGTCGTGGTGGCACCTGTAGCTACTCAGGAGGCTGAGGCAGGATGATTGCTTGAGCCCAGGAGTCGGAGGTTGCAGTGAGCTATGGTGACGCTACTGCACTCTAGCCCAAGCAACAGAGCAACACTCTGTTTTGGAAAAAAAAAAAAAAAAAAGTGCTCAAAACTGTATGATTAAGTGAATTTTAATTGTCTGATTTAGGCTTATGTGGGGTTTTTTTCTTTTCTGCACATTAATGGTAAATATTCCACCTCCAGATCATTCTAAAAGCACACTGATCACTTTTATGCCTTTTAATATTATCTGTTATCTGAATACTAAGGCTTTCCCATGTCTGTTTACTTGCTTCCAAATTTGCTACTATTAATTTTCAATTGAAGCAAGTTGTTTTGGGCAAAAAATTCAATTAATCATCTCAAACAAAAAAAATAGATCAAGAAAAAACAGACTACAAGATGTAAGAATACATCATGCATAGTAAAGTTACATCCTATTTCGTAGAAACTGTGTTTCATCTGTGCAGGTACTGGATCACAAAGGAAAATCCGTTTCTTGCTGTGAGTCATGGCCAAAAAGTTTGAAAATCATGGCAATGAAGGCTTTCAAAAGACTTTCAAGTTCTTTAATTCTATAATTATGATAAGAACTCCAAATCATTTATTCAAAAAGGATGTATTAAGCACCTGCTTTCAACCCTCTGCCCCCAGAGCACCAGGCATGTGAAGTCATTGGCGTTGAGACTGTGCAGCTGGGCAAATTGGTCTTTTTTTGTGCCATTGATGTGTTGGCACCGGATAAAGCCTATGAATCCCGTCTCTTATGGGTTTTTTTTAGAAGAAAAACTTTAATTGCTATTGCAAAAAAAAAAACAATATGAAATAGAAATTGGTTGCAGTAACATTAGTAGAGAGTATTTTCCAGAAAGTGTAGGTAGCTGGATGTAAAATTCTGGCAGAAGTTTAATAGAACAGTCCCAGGTGTTTAGGTTGAGGCCAGTACTTAATGAGGATGAAAGCCTTGTCTGTGGGGAATTTCAAACAATACCTGGACAGATATTACACTATGCCTAAACCAAATTGAATTGTTTTCACAAGAGCTGTAAAGTTTCATATAGTAAAAGGTTTTTTCTACAGGCACTTCAATTTCACATTAAGAGTGGCATAGAAGACCTAAACACAGAAGAGAACATTTATGCAAGATATCTAACTCCTTGATATAATAATGCATATGATACAAAATGGTTACACTGTTATTACATCGAGGGCTTTCTGCAACTACAAAGTAGAGGTTATGGAAAGCTTGGCCCTCAGTATCAATATCTAGAAAGCAGCCACCACCTTTTATGTGTATTCTCTTTTTGAATTTTTTCTTCATTTTTCTTAATCGGCTCTGCTGTTGTTGCTGCTTCTTAGCAAAACTGGCACACACGCACAAAAAATGTAATCATTGATGCATCACCCAGCAAATCCCAGAATTCCTGCCTCAGAATCCTACCAGCTTCTCTCCAGCATGCTTTCAAGCGTTGCAAAGCTACCGAGGGCATCTGGGCTGCTACTGGCAGCATCCTTCCTGAGTCTGAGCTCCCACTCAAAGGCCGTGAGGTCACAGAACAGCTGGGTGGGGCAGAATAATGTTTTTAAATGAATAAAAACGAACCACATAGGATTCCAAAGGAAACCAATTATATCAAAATATTTGTGAAATAGTAATATATGTACTTCTTAATGTAGCAGGTTGAATACCTTCTGTGATTTCAAAGTTGCAATGAGCATAAAACAATATTTTTAATTATCTGCAACAGCTGTAATGTGATAGAAAAATATCTGTGATTCGTATTGGTGACAAAGTCACAAGTAGTGCTTATAATTCTGGATTTATTATACACATTCATAATTAAAGAAAATATTAGATTCCAGTTCGAAGTTAAGGAAAATAAAGATATAATTACTTTCCAATCAAAGTTCACAGATCCCTTGAATGCCTATTGCAAAGCAAATCTAAAATTGCCATTGTAAGTGCATGACATTTAAATATCTATGATAAGAGTTGTGGTCTTGCAGGTCAGGAGAGAATGAAAAGATCGACTAAAAATCAACTAAAATTCCAAGCTAATGGTGTAGTAACTCAGATGTTTAGACTGACCTGAAAAGTTGTACAAACCATAAAGAGGCCAAGGTTGGGAGGCCCACCCTAAGACTGCAGCCCCACAGGGATATAGTTTTTCTTAGAGTGGTTCACTGACTTTCCAACTAGCCCTGGATAGAGCAGACCCAGGGAGCAGGCAAAGTGATACAGGTCACATTGTCCCAGGACTTACCCCTACACTTCTCCTGGTCACTCAGAGTCACAGGCCCAAGCACTTCTGAAGGTGAAGGAGCCTCATGGGTCTATCCCATGACTCTCTCCCTCTATACAACCCCATCATGGGGCCATCCAGCCTCTGCTTGAATACCTCCAGGGACAGGACCCCACACCTCCTTGGGAGGAAGGGCCTGCTCCAGTTCCAGGAAGCCTTAGTTGACTTCCTAGGAAAGACATGAGTCAGCAGGTGTGGAGCGGGCTGCAGGTGGATGCCCTGCCTCCTGCTCAGCACAGGCAGAGGGAGAAGGAACTCCACCAGCCACATCTGCCCTGTGTAGGGCTCTCAAGGTCCTCCAACATGGACTGTCTGTGATCCTCCTCAGGATCCCATCTGGCAAAGCCTGATGCCAGGGACCCCACTCCACCTTCCTGATGCTCATCCCAGTGCCCTCCCTGGCCCCACAGCGGACACCCCACTCTTCTTCCTGTTCTTCCTCCGCCCTCCTTTCCTACAGGCTGCAGTGTCTCGTGTGGTCCCCTCTCCTTCTATGGATGCCACCTCTCACTCTGTCCCCAAGTTCCCCCCTTCATTTGATCGAGTAGCACCCGCTTCTTTCCTCCATGCCCCCCCCCCTCACAGGCCCCCAGGCCTTCTTGTTTTCACATTGGACACATAGGGGTTAAACAACTTGGGCTCTGGAGCCAGAATGCCTGGGTTCAGTCTTGGCTGCTCCCCCCCAGCTCTGGCAAATGGTGCAACCTCACTGGGCCATCTCTAAAGTGGGGACAGTAATAGAACTTTCTTTTTAGTGTTGATATGAGGATTAAAGGAGTCAATATATGTAAAATGTTTAGACTAGTGCCTGGCACAAAGAAAACACTCAACAAACGCCAGCTGTTACTACTCTTACAATTGTTATTCTAGGAAGCTTCAAAGGTACAACCCACCTTTGGGGAAGGCCCTGAAAGCCCCCAGGTCTCGTTCCTTCACCAGTTTGCTGGACAGCTAAGGGCATTTGCATCTCTGAAGCTTATAGCCACAACTCCCAGATTTCACGCAGCAATCGGGGCATTTCCTCACAAAGAATCTTCTAGAAAGCTATGCTCCTCTTTCTCTAAAGCAGTGAACCCACATGCCTGGAATACTGGCACTAATGCTGCAGAGTGGGAATTAACCCTGTTTTACAGAGAAGGAAATTGACCCTAACAGAGGCAAAGTGACTTCAGGGTCACTCAGCCAGCAAGACACAATAAGGTTGGATTGGGGAATGGCTATTTCTTTTTTCATTCCTAAGTCCACAGTATTAGAGGAGGGAAAAGTAGGGAGCAGGAGGTCACAGGAAGGAAAGGGGTGCTGAGAAGGTGAGGGCAGGACTGTTATGGGGCCAGAGGCCGAAGTCTGGGTTCAAATGTAAACCCACAGGGATGCGTTGCTCCTTTCTCCGGCTGGTCCAGGGAGGCTGAACCAGAGAACCCTCTGGAACTGGCTTCCTACCTTGCAGCCAGGGTCTCTTGGCAGTCCAAGTCTGAGGAATGCAGGCCCATGCCGTGAACTGCCAGCCAGGGGCCTTACCATGACTGGCCAGAGGGTGGCAGTCACTGCCTGTGCACGGCCGCTTGGCTGATGCCTGCTGAAGGATGGAATAACAGATATGGCCTTCCTGGCTCAGGGGGCAGTGAGTTTCTGCTGCTGAATCACTATTAGACTCAGAGTAATGGGCTCTCAGGCCTCAGTTTCCTCACCTTGAAAACGAAGTTCATCATACCATGGCCTTAATCCCTAGTGGTTTTCAAAGTGTGGTTCCCAAACCAGCAGCATCAGCATCACCTGGAAACTTGTTCAACATGCAAAATTCTCAGGCTCTATCCCCCACCTATCAAACAAAAAATCCTGGGGGTATGCCCAGCAATCTGTGTTTTAACAAGCCCTGCAAGGAGATTATGATGCAAGCTAACGTGCGAGAACCACTGCTCTCCCTCAAATGAGGAGGAGGAGGGAAGCCAAGTACTACCAAGGATTGCTGCTCAGCTCCAGAGATGGAGCTATGGGATTCCCACCTGTTATCCCTGTAGGTCCTGGCAGTGAGATCCCCAAGAGAGTTTCAGCAGAAGGTAGGAGCAGGGGAGAGAGAGCCCTGGGAGGGGCAGCTGAGGCCTCCCACCTCTGCACACACCTGGCTCAGGGGCTGCAGCGTGGGCATGGCCTGGGGGACTACTTTCCTTGCGTCCAGCAACTGTTCAGGCTGAGGTTTCAGTTGCTTTCTATTCACCAGCTGCTGAGCAGGGGTTTCAGTCCCCTCTTGCCCTTGGCTGCTCTGCCAGCGTCCACCGACAGGGCATATACCGGGCCAGGCTGGGGATAAATCAAAGCAATGAGACGGAATCCCTGCCTTCAAGGAGCTCACAGTGACTCTACCTCACCGGGACTCCAGGCCATCTTCAACAGAGATCGACCTTCCAGTCGGAAAAGCCCTAGCCCATCTTATTCTCCCTACATGAGATGTCCAGGAATTGGGTATTCCTATCGTGTAGAATAGTTGGCACAGAGACAGCACTTGGTTAATGTAGATCACCTAGTAAGGCTGTGGCAGAGTGGGGACTAGAACCCAGGCCCCTTGAGTCCCTGTGCAGGCTGCCTCTGCACAGAGCGTGGCATGGCCCAGAGACGGGACGGGCAATCTAGGGACTGAGCCCCTCCTCCACGGCCTGCCACGCCCACGTCCTTTGAAAATGGGCAGGAGCCAGGAGTGGACTCACGCCACACCGGGGCACTGAGTCACACCCCTAGGGGAACCAAAGTGCAGCTGGAGGGAATCAGGCCCTTTTCGGGGACAGGGGACAGGGACTGGACAAGCCCAACAGTGCATGAAATTCTGCTGTACTGGGGCCCACACTGTGACTTTCTGTACATCGTTAGCATTTACCTACTGACACAAGAAGCAGCAACGTCAGGATGCAGAAACAGGCTGCCACAGAAGTTGAGAGTGTAGGAGGTGAACCAAGGAGCCAGAGTGATGGGCCTGCCGGGAGGAGGCCTCAAGCCCCTGGTGCATGCAGGAGTTGGGTGTGGAAGCTGGGAGCCAGCGCCATGGTGTGCGGTGAGTGAGGTGAGAGAGACTGGTAACCGAGCGTGAGGAAGGCGGAGGAGGTGCGTCTTAGCCTGTTCTGTGCTGCTAGAACAGAATGCCTGAGACCAGGTAATCTATAAAGAACAGAAATTTATTTCCATAGTTCTGGAGGCTGGGAAGTCCAAGATCAAGGTGCCAGCATCTGCTGAGGGCCTTCTTGCTGTGTCATCCCATGGCAGAGGGCAAGAGGAGAGAGAGCAAGAGAGGCCAAACTTGTCCTTCTATAAGGAACCCACTCCCACTATGATGGCACTAATCCATTCATGAGGGTGCAGCCCTCACGGCCTAATCCCCTCTTAATGTCCCACCTCTTAACCCTGTTGCATTGGGGATTAAGCTTCCAACACGTGAACTTTGGGAGATGAAATCAAACAGCAGCAGGGGGTCTGTCCAGTGCTGTGCTGGTAAATGTTTGACAGCAAGCTCACCAGGGAAAAAAATCTAAACCTGGGTTATAGCATTTGCTGATTTCCACAGTGTAAATACAGCTCGTGGGGGTCATTGCCAACCACTGACACGAAGCTGCTGACCGACGCGTGCAGTCCGCTCGAGTAAGCTGGTGCGCCCCGGCCCCAGCACACTCCTGAGTAGTTTGGACATGTTGTTGGGGGTGTCACTCTTGGCCCAGAGTGCATGGGGTGTGCACACCCTGCAGTGTCCAGAGGCTGCCAGGAAGTGGTGTCCTCTGGGGAGAGCGAGGTACAGTGACAGCAGGGTTGGAGTAAGGGACTGTGATAAAGCTAAAAACATAGGGATTTTTAATTACAGAATTAGGGGGAGTCAAAGGATTGAGAGCTAGCAGGGAGGGCAGGACTGCAGGGAAGTGCTGACCAGAAGGGCCTGGGCTTGGGAAGCCAGGGGGCAAAAGGAGCTCTGGCAAGAGAACCCACTGCTTTGAGGCTTCCGGTGGAAATTGGAAATCCCTTTCTGGCCCAGCTTAAGCACAGAGTCGCTTGCCAGGATGAACAGGTGCTAGCGCCAGCCCCGAGAGCTTGGGAAAGCACCGGGATGCTGTATCGAATGCACTTCTGAAGGACAAAGGGAATTCAAGAAGCCAAAGGCAGCTTTAGAACAGCCTCCTGCAAATCTCCTTCCCCAGGGCCCTTAACTTAGAGGGAGCCGAGGGCCAGGCCACACACTGGGTGCCAGTCGAAAGTGCGTCCTGGTGATGGAGCTAACGTCTCCCGCTGTAAGCACCTCCTCTACTCCTTGGCTGCCACTCTGCTAAAATTAATAGCAGAAGAATGAAAGCATGCAGAGACCTTGCTGCGAAGTTACACCAAAAGCGCCCCAGGAGGCCGAGAGGCATAGCAGCCAGAATGCGGAACCTCACATCTGGAGCTTATAATCCCCACTGCCGAGCACTGACCACGTGCCAGGCAGGAGGCTGGGCAAGTCAACCAAGTGGCCTCGTTTAACCATTCCTGGCTCTGAAAGGGAAAATCTCCAGCCTGCCTCTGTCAGAACCCTCTCTGGGCCTCAGTTTCCACAGCTGTCTGTCCAGTGAGGCCATCGGCTCTGGGGCTTTGTCCAGTTTGGACCTTCTGATCCCGCTCAGCTGTTCTTCCCACTGGCGTGTCATGCTGGCTGTGAGCTGCCTGTGGCACAGGCCATGGCACTGTGTTCTCTACTGTAGAGAATACTTTTTGTGCATCTCTTCACATCCTCTTAGTCCGGCCCCTACCCTGGGATCAGCCCAAGTGCAAGCTGACAGCACCTCTCCTCCTCCGAATCTCTGCCTGGACCTTCCTGCCCTGGGAACCACCCCGCATCCACCCAGAAGGATCTGTGCCTGGGAGGCAGCTTGACCAATGGGGGATTTGAATGTACTGGCTGAGTGTTTCCCCCTTTGTCCCTGAGGGACAGTTCTGCAACACCTGGCACAGGCTCTTAACCCTGGTGGCCAACTCAAAAATACATCCTTGATTTGGCTTTTTCTTCTTCCTTTGTTTCACCACTGCCCCTCCCTCCTGCTTCCTGGGATCACATTCCTAAATAAGCTCCCTGCTCTGGGTCTTTGTCTCAGGCTCTGTTTTGGGGGGAATCCAGGCTGAGACAGTTTCCAAGGGCCCATGACTGCAAACAATCTCCTCTTTTGATCAAGTGGGCCAATTTTTTGCATGCTAACGAAGTTCTCACTCCCTTGCATTCAGAGATGATTTCTTGAGAGGTAAGAAGACATGTGGAATGGGGACACTCTGAAGAGCCACGCCCAGCCCTGGGGAGGGGGTGTTAGAAGGCCTGGAACCAGGGTACCTGTTGGAGGCTGGGAGATCAGTGAGGAGCTTGTGCTACCTGTCTGTGGAAACTCATCACATTGGGGTGGGGGGGTAGGTAACTGCCATTGATGGTGTCCTGGGCCTACAGAACTGAGTTGTTCTCTGAACAAAGTTCTAGATGTAAAGAAACTGACCCAGGTCCACCATGGACCTCTGTTACAGGCTTCTGCCACATCAGTGGAGAACAGGGGGCCCTCAGCCCAGACGGCTGCTCTGAGCACTTGGTCAGGAAAGCAGGGGTCCTGCCCCACTGAGGTCCCAGAGGAGAGGCACTATTTGGGGTGGGGTGAGCAGGTCGTATTCCATGAAATGGCTAAAAAATAATAGCATCTTTGGCCTGCAGAGACCTGGGACATGGGTTTGGGGCGGGTGCTGAGCCTCCTTGGCAGACCTCTGTGAGGCAATCCTGGTTGGAGGGGACACATAGGGGCTCTGACCTGGAGCCAGGCCAGGGCCTAGGGACAGGCCCCCCAGAGGTATCTAGACCCACAGGGAGAAGGGTCTTTCTCACAGGCAAAACCATTTCATAGGTATAGGGACTGCCTTGAAGGTATGAGCCTCCCATCCTGAATGTCCAAACCGCAACTGAACAGCCACATACAGGCAGAGTGGCCCCCAGTACCACAGTATAGTGTCCCAGCCACCCCTCACCACCACCCTGCAGTGACTTTAAAATTGTTCCTCTTGGCTGGGCATGGTGGCTCACACCTATAATCCTGTCACTCCATAAATTAATATTTATGATCAGAAATGATCTCAGGAGTTTTGCGGGGCTTTGCCCTGAAGAATTATGTGTATATGTTAGTTTGCATATCAAAAGCTGCTTCACCTAGGGAGGGCATCTCAAAGGTCAGTGGCAGCTGCTTTCCAAGGTGACCCTGCAGTCTCAGACCTGTGGTTCTCGCCTGTTTTGAACAACAAAGCAGGTCTGCATGGAACCACAGGATGAGAGCTGATCAAAGAGTGTCCGCGTGAGAGACAAATAATGTCCGCCGGAGAGACAGATACCTGTGGCTAAAAGCAATTAGCCCAAGGGACAGTTCTTGCTTGAACTCCTGACTACCCGTCTCCATTTGCAATAACTAGATAAAGGAATATGGAGCCACTATATCTCTGTTTAACCCTTCTGTTAAGTGATAACTTTATCTTAGGACTTAGAAGTTTGTCCTTGAAAGATTTTGTAACCAGAGTTAATTGAGGGATCTCTAGAAGCCTTTTGAAAGACTTTTAACCTAAAACAAGCTACCCGTTATTATGTAAATCTGCTATCCCTCACAACCGATCTCTGTACTTATAAATACCCATGTGAAACTTTATTCTGGGCCTCACAATTGATGGGGATATTTGTAAGGACCCCCAAGTACCCCTGCTTTGCTTTATCTTTATATAAATCTATAAAACTATACCTTTGTCTCTGTGTATTCTTTTATTTCTATTATTTTCCATTTTCTATTATTTTCTTATCCTTTGCAACGACCCCTGCCTAGGGTACCCGATCTTTTGCTGCGAGCGTAGCTAACTCCCCACATAATCCCAGCACTTTGGGAGGCCGAGGTGGGAGGATCACTTGAGGCCAGGAGTTCAAGACCAACCTGACCAACATAGTTAGACCCCATCCCTACTAAAAATAGAAGAATTAGCCAGGTGTGGTGGTATGTTCCCATAGTCCCAGCTATTCAGGAGGCCGAGGCAGGAGGATCATTTGAGCAAGGAATTTGAGGCTGCAGTGAGCTATGATGATGCCACTGCGCTCCAGCCAGGGCAACAAAGTGAGACTCTATTCCCTCCAAGGGCTGCAAAAGACAGAAGGAGCCTTAGAACCAGATGGGCTCCAGGACTGGACTCCTTTGCCCTCCAATATCCACCCAACCCACATTAGGATCTCCCCCGTACCCCTCCCCTCTCAGCAACTAGATCTTGGGGGCTTCTGTTGCACACAGCTGTAAGCTCCAGCCAAAGTCCCCATGGGCTTTTGGGGGCTGAGATCTGGAGTGAGGCCCTCCCCTCTGGCCTCAGTTGCTCACGCTCCTTACAGTCTGCCCCCCCCACCTCACTGCCCCTCCCTTGTGAGTCTCCAGATCCAGGTGGGCATCCAATGCCCTTCCCAGGCCATGCCAGGGATTCTTCTCTGAGGCTCCAGCCCCCAGCCATCTCAGCCTAAAGCACTTCACTGGCTGCTTTCGTGCTCCTCCCCAGGCCGTGGACTGGAGACTGACAAAGCCACTCCGATGGAAGGAGGGAGGGAGGGACTGCCAGGAGTAGAGGACAGACCATCAGGACCTCTGCGTGCCAAAGGGGCTGCACCTCAGGAAGGGGACCCAGCCCCATGGCATAGCTCCAGGACATGTAACTAGAAAGGGACTGTGGGGAGCAGGGCAGAGCAGGCTGGGCTCTGGGCCTAGGGCAGTTGAAATTTCCATGACAACCAGGTTAAGGACACTTGTGAGGGGCTAACCCTATAGGAGGGGCCGAGGGGTCTCAGTTGTGGGAGGGGCTGGAGGTAGAGGTTCCGAAGGGGAGTGGTGGGTGTTCAGCAACATCTGCTGGAGGTGGCCAGGGAGCTCAGAACAGGGAGCCACGCTGTTCCCTTCCCCACTGTGCCTCACTCCACTCTGGACCCACCCTGACCTGCCCTCCCTGGCTGGACCTGGGCCTCTGGAATTCTCTCTCTCCCTGTTCTCTGGTCCCCTCTCTCCTTGTCTGCAAGTCAGAAGAGTGCCGAGAGGCCAGTTCTAACCTATTTGGCTATTGGAACCTCAATTTTCTCATCTGTAAAATGAAGATAATTTCTTCTTGGGGTTGCTATGGAGATTAAATTAATAGGATAAGAACTCTCAGCACTTAGTGCAGTGCTTTGCCCATGGAAAGTGCTTCATAAACAGAAGCTGTTAGTGGTAGGCTCATCTGTTCCTGTTTTCAATCTTTTACTTTGCTGGAAGGCAAGAGCTAAAGAGAGGACAGGGCTCACCTGAGATCCCCCGGAGGGCTGGCGGCAGAGCAGGAATGTGGCCTGAGGTTCCAGGCACCCACTCCCGTGCACAGCCCTCTGCCCCGCTAGTACCCTGCTCGGGCTTTCAGCCAGGACTGAGTGGCCAGGTGGGGCTTTCCGACTGCTGCTGCTCCCTGCATGCTTCTCCCACCCTGACTATCTGCTCTGCATCTGCATTTTAGAAGGGCCTGCAGGGTTTTCACCATGGGAAGAGTCCAGGCCCAGGGCTGGTTCTGTGGGAGCACAGGAGCCTGGCTGGGCAGTCACAGCCCTCTGCAGCACTCAGGGGCTTGGCCACAAAAGGGAGAGAAAGGGCTTTGCGGGGTAGTCAGGAGACCTGGGTTCCAGCCTCAGCTCCACCACTTAGTGCCATGTGCTCGGAGCACGTCACAGCTCTCTCTGGGACCCATGTTCCTTTATCACACATACATGGGGGCCTTTGCAGTGGCCAGGGTCTCAGTCAGCCCAGAAGGGCACTGAGCTCTGGCCTGGCAGGACACAATCTGCCCTCCCATAAAATGACAGCTTCTTGGGCCAGGCCTCCGAGGATGGGGTTCCCTGCTCTGTAGGCACTGCCTCCAAAAGTCCCTTGTCAATTAATTTGGCAGCTCCGCGTTCAGGGGCAAGTGATCTTTAAGAGGCATGATGTATCCATGTCAGAAATGAGTTATGGGATTCTCCGTGGGGCTGTGATCACGCCTTCCCCTCCATACCACCCGCTCTTGAGGCTTGTTTTGTCATCCAGTCCCTGTGTTTGCATGTGTCATTGCCCAGCCACCCCTGGTCAGCGGTGGCCACGGGGGACTCATTGGGGCACATTGTCAGCCACTGGTCATGAGGGATGATGGAGGGGCAGGCCCATCTGCATACACATTAGGCCCTTTGTCTGTGGGTTCCGTAGGGAAGATGAATGAGGCCTGTCCTGGGCCTCCGCTGCCTGGGGACATCAGGGCCTCAGAGCAGACCTTGAGCTGGGTGTTGGGTGGAAGGCGGCCTGCGCCCACTTCTTTAGAAAGAACCAGATCAAACAGGCTTAACCAGAGACAGCTGAAAGAAGGCGGTAGGGCAGAAGAGTCCCAGAAAGCCGTGCAAGTCAGGTGTGGTTCCGGCATTTCCCCTGTTAAAGCTGATGCTTGGTCTTATGGGGCTGGGGTTCCATTTGCACTGCACAAATGCAGGCTGGCAGAGTTCTGACTGCTGGTTCAAACACCTCGTTCTACAGTGGGGAAGCCCAGGCCTGAGAAAGCCAAGAACTTGCCCAAGGTCACTTCCGGAATCAGCAGCAGGGCTAGGACCAGAACTGATGTGATGAACTTCCACGGACATCCCGCCCTATTTGGCACAGACCCAACTAAATCTACCCCCAGTGACTCCAAGATAAGGTGCTGTTCCTGAGTGCGAGGAAGGGCCAAACGGAGCTCTTGCCCATTCCTGGACTTCTAGGGGTTGAGCCTGAGGCTGGGAAGTCTGTCTCATTCCAGGGGGGTAGCCAGGGCCAGCAGCACAACAGGGTGTGAAATGGAGGACCCACACTTGGAGGAGTTGCTGCAAGGCTGCCCCAGGAAGCCTCCTACTGCATGGGTGAACACGTCACTCCGCAACTCAGTGACCTTCTGCGGCTCCCCATGGCCACAGGGCACAGTCCTTCTCTGAGGCCCTTTGTGGTCGGCTTCTGCCCACTTCCCACACCCTGCTCTAGAAGGCAGCCCAGTCCGAGTGGCACTGACTGCGGGGAGCCATGGACTCGCGTGGCAGACTGCTCCGAGTGCTGCCGTGCTGGGTGACTCTGCCCTGCCTGATTTTGAAGATCACCATTTCCATGTCTCTCCTTCAGTGAATTACATGTTCCATGCCTGATCTGGGTCCCCAGTCCTGAAACCCAGCCCAGCATAGGAGCTCAGTGAATGAATGAAGGATGAATGAAATGACTAGAGGCCCCACTCTTGGAGAAAGCATTTTGGGCATACCCTACCCTCTGCCCCAGTAATCCCACTCCTAGGATAGCGGATTAAGGAAATAATCCCAAAACAGAAGGAAAAAAAAACCTTCAGAAACACAGGTGTTCATTGTGTTGACCTCATGTTGTTTAAAAATGGGCAAATCGTGCTCAGACATGGTGGCTCGCACCTGTAATCCCAGCACTTTGGGAAACAGAGGTGGGAGGATGGCTTAAGGCCAGGAGTCTGAGACTAGCCTAAGCAACATAACAAGTCCTCATCTCTACCAAAAAATTTTTAAAAATGGGCCAGGTGTGGTGGTGTATACCTATAGCTATAGGTACCGATAGTCCTAGCTACCGGGGACGCGGAGATGGGAGGATTGCTAGAGCCTAGGAGTTTGAGGCTACAGTGAGCCATGATTGCTCCACTGCCCTCCAACCTGGGAGACAGAGGGAGACCCTGTCTCTAAAAAAATTTTTTTTTTAAATGGGCAAATCCTAAATGTCCAATAGAAGAAGACTGTGTAAGTAAATCGGTATACGTACATATGATGGCATCGTCCACACCGAAGACTCTGAAGCTGGTAGGAAAGGGGAGGAGGAGACCCACGCATCGATCTGGGGCGTTGGTGTATTACATAAGTGCATTATGTTTGAAGCGCCACCTTTTTTGCACAGATGATACGTTCCTAGATGCTCAATTCTATTCTGTCAATTTGTCTGTTCACTCCTATGCCAATTACTGTGGTTTTAAAATACTAAAACTTTTAAGATAATTTTTTTATATCTGGTGGGACAATCTCCTCCTCTTTATTCTTCCTTTTCATAAGTGTCTTGGTTATCCTCGTATATTTATTCATCCATATAAATTTTAGAGCCAATCCGCCAATACAAAAAAAATCTTGTTAGTATTTTGATTTGGTTTGAATTGAATGTATAGAGTATTTTGGGGTAGAATGGAAAGCTTTATGATATTGAATTATCCCATTGTATTATTTTTGAAAATTAAAAAAAGTAACGTGGATATCGTCTAGCAGCATGAAAACTGCTTATGCTGGAAAACTAAGAAAAAATAATATGGTTCGTAATTGTGTGTTACCATGTGTCACCCCATAACAGATGTGGAGGAGGAAATGGCAGGAAATATACAAATGTAAACCTTGGACTTTTTTTTCTTTGCTCCATTTTCTGTGAAATATTCTAATTTTTAAAATATATGCATATGTCTTTAAAAAGAGGGATATTAACAAACCTGAAGACGGAGACCAGCATGAGGAAGAAACTCAAACGTATCACATCAGGAAAGTTTGGGGGGCCTGAAGGCAGGAACCTTAGGGAGTGGGTGACACGGGCCACTCAGCTTCTCTCCAGTGCTGTCTGTATTGGAGCTGTGGGCCTAGGCCGGAGGCCCCCAAAGGCAGAGCTGAGCAGGAGAAGATGAAGAAGGGCTTCCTCATGGGCTGTGCCCTGGCCCTCAGTGGCTCAGGCTGCCTGGGGCATCCCAGGGGGTGCGGGCAGAGTACACGCACGATGGAAGGGTCTCCCCTAGGTGCCCAGATCCAGCCCAGCCTGGGAATTTGTGACTCTCAGTCTCCAGACACTGAGCTGAGAAACCCCCTACACCCATGCAACTTGCTACCTGGGAGTGGACTTGCTCGCCAGGGTCTGTGGTGAGCACTGCGGAAGGCTGGTGTGGGGCTGGGGAGAAGAGGTCCAAGCACGTAAACTTAGAAAACAGCTCGCCAACCCAAAGGCACATCTACACAAGAGCAGATAAAGCCCCATTCAGGTGACTGAACCACAGACACCTGGACAATAGGAAACAGCCCATCGGTTACTGATATCTTCCATTCCCCTCCAGAAAGTTGGCAATACCTACATTTGGTTTCCAAGAGCCCATCACAAATCACCCACAAAGCCTCGTAGCCTGGGACATGAACCTGTCTGGTCAGACCAGCCTGGCCTGTTTTTAAAAATGAGCCCGGTGTATGAACGGCAGGGAAATGGCCATTTTCAGGTCAACAGTCCTGGTGTCTCGGAGGTGGGCAGTGCTGGCAGTCCCCATCCATTGTCTCACCTAACTTTATAAACACCCAACAAGGGATGGGTCTCCCAACCGTACAGAGGAGGATGGCTGACGCTGAGCACCCGTGAGAAGTGAAGGGATTTGCCCAAAGCCACAGAGCAGGGGAGTGATGCAGCCCACACGGAACCCAGCTCTGCCTGCGTAATTCCACCAACGGGCTCCATCCCCTGCCCCACAGCACTGTGGTTCTAAAGTGGTTGAAACAATAAAGAAATTTCCCCAACAGATTTTCCTTCTCCCACCTGCCCCCACACTGAGGGTAATGCCTCCAGGAGAACTGTGTCAGCTGTCAGACGATGGATGTCAGTTCAGGGAGACAAGACGGATGGGCTGTCGTTAATGAGTTAGGGAGACTGATCCCCTCACTGGCTGGGGGCGTATGGCTCTAATGACTGCTGGGCCAGGCGTCCCTAAAGACAGGCAGCCCGACCACTGCTATCCTTCATTCGTGCCTCCAGAATGTCTGTGGCAGGGAAGCCCCCACCCTCCTTAGAAGACCCACTCCCCATCTCTGAGGCATCCATGCCAGGTAGGAACAGAGGCATCAGAGCCTCCTAAGGAACACGCCCAGGGCAGTCTCAATAAAGATGGGAAAGGGCAGGAGCCCGGCAAAGGCCACCACATCCTGGTGTGAGTCACCTGAGCCCAGAAGAACCTCCCATTTGGGTGAAGGCAGGAACTCCACCCTCAGGCCTCTCTCACCCTGCAAAGCCAGCTACTTCCCCACAGAACTTCCTGGGCTCTTACTTTTGCTTCTCCACAGGTGGGGAAGGTAAGACGCAGAGCCTGATCAAAGGCCTCAGACAGAGGCCCCAGGGGAGGGGGATGGATAAGGAGCTGCTAAGCTATTTGGATCCCTGGGCCTCCCGCTGGACTCCCAAGAAGCTGCGCTGACTGGGCCGGGCTCCTCGTGCAGGTGCCTCCAGCCACCACCTCTCCCTCCTCCTCCCCACTCAGCCCCCCCACTGCATCTGCCAGGGCCCCTTGGCGCTGGCCTGGAGGCGTAGGGCAGACAAAGGGCTGGGGAAGGAGGGAAGAGTGCGGCCTCTCCACCAGCTGCTACGTGGACATGCACAAGTGTGGGACCAGCTGGAGAACCTGTCTGGAAAACCCTCTCATTCACTGACATCACTCATGCCCAGGGCCAGGTCCTGGATGTGGAGATGAGCAAGACCTGGTCCCCAACCCCATGCTGCTCTCAGATGGGGGAAAGCCAGGTGTGTGGACACGTACGCTGCATGCTCTCAGGGCCTGGAGGACCAAGGATGCTCCTGGAGTTGGGGACGTGTGAGCTGGGTTTTGAATTGTGAGAGGGAGTTTAGCCAGGCAGACGGACGGGAGTCGTGCAAAGGAAAGCGGCCCACAAGGGCATGTGGTTTCCAGGGCAGCTACAGAGGGAAATGAGGCAAAGTGGAAGGGAGATACACAGGTCTCAAAGGCCTTTGAGGCCAGGAGAGGACTCAGTTCTGAAGCTGGGGCCCTGCAGAAGGCAAGGTCAAGTCTGTGAACTCTGAGTGCCGACTCACTTGGAGACTGGGAGACCGGGGCAGGCTGCGGTGACAGCCCCAGAGAGTAGCAGCAGCTGAGGGGATGACAGGGAAGTCTCGTCCCCTGCAATGTCCTCGTGGCCTGTCCATGTGTGCTGGATGGATGCCCCACAAGACCAGCCCTGCCTGGGTTGTAAGGGAGGCACCGGGGCAGTTTGGGACGGTCCTCCATGGTAGACCCCCCAAACCGAGAATGTGCCCAGACAGCCCAGCTGCCTTTGTTTCCCACCACGTGCCTGCCAACCACCACTGCAGAACCCCGCCCCACCCCAGAGCCCACTCGCACTCCCAGCCCGCGCTTCGTCTCAGGGTGCAGCACCCCCTCTACGGCGATAAGCACCAGGCAAATGCAGGGACCGAGCTGAAGGAATAAGATAGTGCATTTCCGAGCTCTGTTGCAGAAAAAGCCCCTGGCTGAGAGTCAGCAGATCGACAGTCCGTCCCAGCACCGACTGTACTTCCAGGCAACCTGCTTTCCCTCTCAGGGCCTTGGTTTCCCCACCTGTGCGGTGGGAGCCTTGCGCCCTCCCAGCCCTGGCTGCTGCGTTCCATTTCTTAAACATGCATAGAGCTTTACGGCTTCCCCGGCATCCGTTACCCCTTGGGCTTAAGAGAATAGTGTTATCATGTCCACGTGTAGATGTTAAAACCGGGGCCTGATGACCTAGCCAAGGTCAGGGAGGACCCCAGGCTCCTGCTGTGCCGTCCTGTGCCTTTCCCTCACAGTCACCCAGCCGCCTGGTGACTGGCCTCAGTGACTGTCCAGTTTTCTTGTGTGTGTTTGTTTCTAAGTGGGGGTAGGGGTGGGGAGGAGTTACGCCTTCGGGTCATCCCCTGTGAACTGGCCTGAGTCAGCCCTCTGTCCTGGGGGCCCCCAAAGGCCCCTTAGCTAACTGCCGGGCCTGCAACCCACATGCAAGGTGGACGTGCGGCCTCTGACCTGCACCCGGGTGCAGGGAAGGGGAGGTGGACTGCGCACAGGCCCAGCACTACGCAGAATATGCCGGATCCCGGATGGGCACACGCAGGGGCCACGGGGTAACCCGCCACGGGCTCTGCCTGAGAGACGTGGGCAGGCAGAGGGGTCAGGGAGTGCTCTGCTGAGGTGACAATATGGCCCATGAACCATATTTACAAGCCCTCCAGTGAGCAGGAGAGGGACCTCGGGGAGCTGTGAAGAAGAGGACATGATGGCAGCTCGGCAGGAGGCTCGGTGCTGCTGGAATGCGGGGCGGCCATCCGTCTCATTCAGTGGCCCGGCAGGTCTTATTACAATGATTAATTTTCAAGTTATCAGCATTAATGCAATCACCATCGTAGGCCAGGACAACCATCCCCATCACTCACAGCCCAGACTAGGGCAGCCTCCAGAGGAAGAGGGGCACTGAGCTTGTCACTGGGGGGAACAGAGACAGTCCAGTCTGTGCCCCAGCTCTCAAGCTCAAAGGCTTTCCTGAGCCGGGGCCATTTGGTCTGAGGACCCGGCCTGGTGGTGGCTGGAGGCCCAGGGCCCCCCAGGAGGGGCTCTCGGGGCTCACCCAGCTGCCTCATTGATCGGAAGAGAGAGTGGATCCCCCGGACATCTGGGAAGGCTGAGGCAGCTGCTCTGCCCATCCACCCCCGGGAGGACCAGAAGGAGCCAGCTCAGCCTTCTGCAGGAGCCCAGGGGCTTCCGCAGACCACACGCCCCACATCCGTCAATCTCGATTAAGGAGGGCCTCGGGGAGCTGGGGGCTTCTCCAGCCACTGCAGCATTGTCCTGGAGATGCCTGGCCTGGGGATGAGGGGGAGGAGGTGGGTGTTACTCCCATCTGAAAAACCATTAATCCTGAAATGGTGATTGAGCGCCCGTGACGAGCCGGCTTTGTGCTGTGTCCTGCACGTGCCGCACAAGGGGCAGCAAGAGGTGATTGATTAGGGACGAATGAGTGTCTCTTTCTTTATGGACTTTCAAAGGCACCATTTGGCATCCCGAGCTGGATGATCGATGAAAAGCAGCTGACCCCCCTGTGGCCACCCTCGGGCAGCAGGTGGATGGGCAGCCGTGGTCAGAGCCCATGCGGGGGACGTCTGGAGGGCCTCCCTGTCATGCGCCCGACACCATTAGCGAGGATCGGGGTATCCGCCAATGCAGGCGCTTCCCAGTGCAGGGCTGCTGGCCATCAATTTACCTTCTCCTTCTGCACTGAAAGGGAAGCGGGAACAGTTGCCATGTTTTCTGATAAATTATAGCCACCCATTCCCCGGCCTCGCAGCCCAAAGGATCCCAGAACTTATATAAATCAGACTAATGAAAGCTGAGGTTGTCATTTTCAAGAGCAGCCATTCATTCAGTAAACCCTTATGGAGTGCCTGCTAGGTGCCCGGGCCTGCGCTCAGCACTGGGGATGTGGAGACACATTGGACATAATCCCAGCCTGCAGAAGAAGGCCCAAGGGCCACTGGGTGGGCAGACGTCCACACCAGGCAGACCCCCACCAAAGGGTGGCTTAGTGGAAGGAGTCCGGACTTTGGAACCAGCTCCATCACCTCCTAGCTGTGTGGCCTTGGGCCAGTGCCTTAGCCTCTCTGAGCTTTAGTTCCTTCATCTGAGAAACAGCCATGAGAACGCCTACCTCACTGGATGTTTTTAAGAATTAAATGACAATGCAGCCCAGTGCTTGGCAGCTGGGGGGCTAAATGAATAAAGAGTTCTCTCTCCTTCCTGCTCCCCACGCCCTGTGGTGATAAGCCACCCAGGGCTGTGGGAGGACAGAAGCAGAGATGCTCTCTCTTCCTGGGGGGAGGAGGGAGGCTGCACAGAGCAGGTGATGTTGAGGTAAGTTTTCAAGAATGGGGGTTAGCGGGAAGTGGGGGTGGGGGAAAGCCAGAGAGACTGAGAAAGAACTGAAGGGCGAGGGTGCTGAGAGGGAAGAGTGCGAGAGAGCGGCAGGGTCGGTGGCGTTTCCAAGGTCACACCCGCTGTGTGGAGGATGGATGGAACCATGAACAGTCCGTTGCCGTGGTTCTGGGCTGGGCCAGTAAGAAGCGTCAGTGGGCACTGGTGATGGAGGGGAGAGGGCGCTGAGCCACAGGAGGGGCCAGCTTGACCACAGCAGGGACACCCGGAGAGGCCCAGAGTGTTCTCCGGAGAACACATGCCCCCTAAGATTCAGGCTCACAGGCAGAGAGACTCACAGACAGACCGTTGCAGAGCACGCAGATACAAACACGCAGAGATTGGCAGACACGGGCACACAGAGACAGACACGCAGAGAGGCGCAGGACAGACGTACCAGGCTGATACGCATAGGGACACACTCTGAGTAAACGCGCACAGAGAGCACATCCACGGTTTGCAAACACATACAAGAAAACACAGAGGAAGCACACACACAAGAGAATCACGGAACGTGTACATCCAGATAGACTACATGGGAAAGAGGGCGACCAACTCGTCCCAGTTTGCCTAGGACTTTCTCATTTTACCCCTGAAAAGTCCCATGTCCTGGGAATCCACCTCAGTCCCAGGCAAACTGGGACGGTTGGTCACCCTAACTCAGAGACACACAGACATACAGAGAGTACCAACCGCAGGCCTCTGCACACACAAAAATGCGGACATCCCTGGGGAGACACATACACACAGAACAGCCAGGCAGACATGCCCACCGTCGCCCACCCAGAGACCAAGTTCACGGGACACTCACCCAGACACAGACACACAAAGGCTGACACACGTATCTACAGAGAAGAAATGCCCGAACTCAAACCACTAAAGCAAACAGGGCAAGCCAGCTTTAGAAAGAACAAAAGCAGCCTATTGAATTAGTGGACTCACAGGACGTGGCTGTCCTCCTAACACGGGCATCTTCCCCAACCCAGCTCTGCCGGTCAACATCACAGTTCGCAGCCAAGCCCATGGAGGAGTGTTCTGAACGTGATTCACTCCCGCGAAGCTGACAACACCTTCTGTCCTCATAGAGCCAGGGAGGGGATTAAGTGAGCAAAAGTGTGTGAAGAACCAGACGTAATGTCAGGCACACAGGACATCATGCTCAATACATTAGACTACTATGACACAGGTCTACAACCCCCTTTCTGAAATTCCAAAATCCCAAACATTCTGAAAATGAAACACTTCTTCCTATCAGGAAGCAAAACCGGACCAGAACTGACATGAAGCTGTTTATTTTTTATCCAATGTCATGTTTCTCGGTGGTAATAGTAAGGTGTTCAGTTACGGAGTATCATATTAGCTTTGAAAACACATCTGGCCCCCAAGGAATTAAGTGAGGAATTGTGGACCTGTATGTGCATGTGCACGTTCACATTCAGGCAGATGGCATGCATGCATGTATGTAGTGACGTGTGTGTGCGTGACCGTATGACAAAGGCTCCACCTTTAACAGAACACCAAGCAGGAGAATCCGTCCAACACGGGCACTGCCCTTACGGTGTACTTTTCCATACATTAGTTCATGCAATTCTCCCAGAACCACAGGAGACCAATAGATATCAACATTTCTCCCAATTCAAAGATGTGGAACCAAGGCTCAGAAGTGTCTGGCCCAAGGTCACACAGCTAGTTAACTGGGTCCCAGTCCTTGGTGCGCAGACGGCCGGAGCCCACATTCTTTCCCTTACACTCCCTTACTCCCTACTCTCTCAGCTACTTAGTGGAAAAACACTGACGGAAGTAAATGGAAGGCAGCTTCAACCTCAAGTCCAACATCTGAGCCCTGAAAGCTCCAGCTAATGATCATCGACTAATGACCACAGCACTAATGAGGGGGAGGATTATTAAATTTGGGAGCAGGGTCCTACCTCTATTTCCTCTGCTGGTCCCTTGCTGGTTTCCCAGAAGCAATCGTTTCCCTTCAACCTTCATTAGAACCATCTGGGCCTCAGAGTCAGCTTCAGCCTGTTTGCCCGTCCTGAGGTTCATGATTGAATACATCTTCGATTTCACAATAGGGACCCAAAGTTAGCCCAATGGTTTCAGGCCATGGCCCCTTTAATAACGGCACACATGACAGTAGTTTCCAGGCCCCAGGGGACAGACTGTACACTGACTTTGAGCAACAAAGTGTCCCAAAGGTGGACCCAAACACCCACTCACAGGTCCCAGCTCTGCCAAGAATAGTCATGGGATCTTGGGTAAGTCACTTAACATCTTTGCGTATTGGATACGATTTCCAAGTCCCTCCCAGAAATTAAATGCCACAGTCTAAGGACTAGAACCTTCCTCAAGCACCTGAACAGGGCTCTGACCAGGCCTTTCACTGGTCAGGGGTCACCTGCACAGGCCCCTTCGCAGACAGCCTGAGTCATTTGGGGGACTCTGCCTGGACCTGCCAGCTCTAGTTTTGCTATTAACATTTGCAATAAAAGGTTTTTGACAGGAAGGGGAATTTGTGAATACACTTACACAGTAGACCAGCAGCTCCCAAATGTGGCTGTGTATTATAATCACCTGGGAAGCTTTTCAAACTCTGCTGTCCAAGCTACACCCTAGAATAATCGTATCATAGTCTCTGGAGAAGGCACCCAGGCATTAGTAGTCACGGGGGTGGGCAGACAGGCAGGGTGCGCGGCAGAGTCCCCACCTCCATGGCCTCAGGGGCCAGCCAAGGGGAGCTTGGAGCCGGTTAGGGAGCAGGCCTAGAGGCACCTTCAACAAGCATTCACTCACGGTTTGCCAAGGCTTGTGTATTGGTTCGCTGGGGCTGTGTAACAAATCACTGCAACCTGGGTGACTTAATCAACAGAAAATTGTCGTCTCACAGTTCTGGAGGCCGGAAGTCCAAAATCAAAGTATCAGCAGGGTTGGTGCCTTCCGAGGGCTATGAGGGAAGGATCTGTCCCAGGTTTCTCTCCTTGGCTTGTAAATGGGCATCCGCTTTCTGTGTCTGTTCTATCATCTTTCTTCTATAAATGTTTCTGCATCCAAATTTCCCCTTCGTGTATGGACATCAGTCATCCTGGGTTAGGTCGCCCCGATGACCTCTTTTAACTTGATTACCTCTGTAAAGAGCTTATCTCCAAATAAGGTCACATTCTGAGGTACCGGGGGTTAGGACTTCACCATATGAATTTGCAGGAACACAATTCAAGCCATAATAGGTTGTCATACAAAAGGTCAGGCTCAAGTCACCAGATCATTTGTTTGTTCAAGAGGAGCCAGTAATCTGGATTAACCTGAAATCTTCTGATTTTTTAGGTGATGTATCCCACTTTGGAGAAGCGCTACATGGACCTCATGCAATCCACCTGCATGCAATATCTGTACCTGGGCTGCTCACCTTCCCTGCCCCGTAGCAGTCATGCCCTTGGGGCAGCCTGCAGCACCCTCTAGCAGGTGCAGCAGCCTCCCTGGGCTCCTCCTTGCTGCCCCTGCAGGTCACCTCCCAGCTGTCAGCTTGCCCACTTCCCCACTGCACCCCAGGATCCAGACTCCCTCCATCCCTTGCATTCCCCTGCCTTTCCAGCTACCAGATCTGTGTTCTGGCTTTTCCCTTGGTCTGAAGTGTTCACCTAAGAAAACTCTAAGCCTTCAAGCTTTGGCTCAAGGGTCACCCCTTCTCTGAAGTCTTCCTGGGCTTCCTCTGGCACACTCGTTCCTTCCTTCCTGCTCCTAAACCTCTCATGTCACTCCTCCATCATTGTGCCTGCTACAGGTAATTATCAGGACTTGCTTACTGCTCTGCCTTCCCACTTCCCCTCTCTTCTGTGGCATCGCGGAAGTTGGAACCAGCCTCACTTATTAGCTCTTAGGCGGCTCAGACCCTGGATTGTGACAATCGTGGATTCAAATCCTGGCTCTGACTATTACTCCTCTGTGACCTTGGGCTGGTCAATTTACTTCTGATGCTCAGTTTCTAAATCTGCAAAATGGATGTAATAACAAAACCCGTGGAGTTATTTGATGATTGCAGGGCCTGGGCATAGTAGGTCCTCAATAAATGTTTGACGAATGAGTGAAACAATCACTCAAAGGAGAAACCAGAGTCCCCACTGTGGGCTGGACAGGCCAGGGGTGAGCCGAGCACAGATTCTAATGGCTGACAACTGTACGGCCCTTTGTTTTCACATTTATTTATTTGTTTTACCTTTTGAAGCAGGCATGGTTGGTATTTTCATTTCACACTGAGGTTCTCCGTGGTCACGACTTACTCCAAGTCGTACAGCCCCCCAGCAGCAATCCGGGACTGAAGCCACGTCGGCAGGGAAGTGGACCTGCCGCTTCTCCTGGCTCTGGTTTTAAGCAGAGTCGTCCTCGTTAGCATTCAGGTGGTCAGACATCCAGGCCCCAGAGACCTCCCACGAGCCCAAGACCCCTGGGACTGGCAGGCAGAGAGTGAGGACACCTCCCTGCTCTACTATGTGACCTGGGTCCAGGCACCCCCTCTCTGGGCCTCCAGGTCCCCATCTATAAAATAAACCAGCAGAGAGGGGTGGCCAGAGCATAAATCTGGGGCTAGCCCACCTGGGTTCCCCTCCCAGCTCTGTCTCTTATTAGCTGAGTGACCTTGAGCATGGTACTTCATCTCTTGCGCTTCTCATCCGTAAATGAGTATCCGCCTCATAGCACGATGGGAAAGAGTAAACGAACCATCACTCACAAAGCACTTTTACCACAGTGCCTGGCAGAGAGTAAAAGCTCTGTGTTAGCTACTCGTATTGCTCCTACTAGTGGACTCCATGGTCCCCTTCAGCCCTGCTGCCTGCCCTCTGACGCCTGGTCCAGTGCTCCTTCCACTCCATTAACCTAGAAGAACCCACCACTCAGGGCAAGCACAGCCCGAATGCCATTCTTCCCCAGGAATCCTGCTCTTCTTTGTCCTGTTTTGCTGACTCCCAAATTGTCCTGGGCATGGTGGCCTCAGCCCTCACTCCAGAGAGCTGCCCTGAAGATCCCCCACTGGGACCCTCTTCAGAGCCCCAGCTTTCAGGGACTGAACTCTGACCCCCATTCTTCCAGCATGAATTCAGCCTGCCTAAGGGTGTGGGGCCAGCCCAGCGGCCCCTGGGGGCTACGGCTCTGGCATGCCCCCAGGCAGAAGTAGCAAAGCTCAGCAGAAATGTCCCAGATAGGGATCCAGGTCAGTGGCCTGGGAGGAGTTGGCAACATGGGGTCTGCAGAGGGGGAGCCAAACTTGCCAGCCCGAGAACAAAGGGGTCTTGGAGAGAAGGCCCAGGCCTGAGCTCCTGCCCCTGAGGAATTCACATCAGCAGGGGCAACACCAGGAATGAGCCACACACCACAGGCAATTGCAGCCAGCTGAGGACACCCTTTATTGGGAGTGAGGGGAGGCATGGCCCGGACTGGGATCCATGGATCCTAAGGTGAGGTCATTTGACTCCAAGGGCAGTCCCTTCTACAGACAGCGCCTTGCAGGTCATCCCATATGGGAGCTGTAGGCAGCCTCAGAGCCCTGCTCAGCACCTGTCCTTGGCCTCTGCGGCTCCTCCGCCCAAAATGCCCCTGCCCCTTGTCCGGCTGGTAAAGTCCTGGTCATCCTTCAGAGCCCCACTTAAGCTTAATGTCAGATTCTCTGGGAAGTTAGATACCCTCTCCTGAGCTCCCAAAGTGCCTCTCCTTGTCCCCTTCATAGCAATTACCACATTGTCCCAATCTTAATCTCGGCGTATCTATCTTCCCTACCAGCCTGTGCGTTCCCGTGCTTGGGCCATCTCCTTTCACCTCATCTTAAAGACAGCTTCATCACTATCCAAAACTGCAGCGTCCCCATCTCTGCCCGTGCTCACCTGCCTGCCCCAGCATGCCAGTCCTTCACCCTCCCAGGATGTCCAGACCTGCAAGCCCCTCCACCTTCTGAGCCCTGTCCTGGCTCCACTTCCCTCTGTCTCCTGCCCAGACCCCTGCCTTCACCTCAACCCTGTCTTTCCTCCCTTACCTGGAAGGCAGATAGCTCCACCCAGTGCTCTGGGTTTCCCCCTCCCCACCTCTCCTTCCTGTGTCCACCTTCCATTTCTCCTGTACCCACCTCCTACCTTTTCTTTAATTTCTGCCGTCAGCCTATAAATATGTTCAAATCTCTTCTATCCAAAATGCAGGGCGGCAGGCATTGAGTGGCTCATGCCTATAATCTCAGCATTTTGAGAGGCCGAGGCAGGAGGATAGCTTGAGGCCAGGAGTTCAAGACCAGCCTGGGCAACATAGTGAGACCCCATCTCTACAATAAAATAAAATAAAATAAAAATTAGCTGGGCTTGTAGTCCCAGTTACTCAGGAGGCTGAGGCAGGGAAGATCACTTGACCCCAAGAATTTGAGGTTGCTATGAGCCATGACCCCTACCCATGACTTATACAGAATCCAAATCTCCAGGGCTGGGGCCTAGGACTCTGAATTTCTAGAAAGCTCCCCAGGCTGCTGAGACGCCTGGCTCGAATCACAGACTGGCATTAGGGCACCACTGCTCTTTAACCCCTGCCCTTCTGTCCGTGGGCCAACACCACTGCTGGTTGCCTAGTTCAGGACAACAGCCTCTTCGTTGTACCGCTGGCAATATGCTTGCCCATGCTGACCCTTTCTCTGCACTGTAGCAGAGGCAACCTTCCAAAACACAGAATGGGATCATGGCTCACCTCTGCTTAAATCCCTTCTTAAATCCAGTACGAAATGAAAATGCAGGACCCCCTGTTAAAAAATTATTAAGAAGCCCTTCAGGCTTGTACTCCAGCCATGCTGAAAGACAGGTGGTCCCCAAACACACAGCCCTGTTTGGCCACTCCTGTCCTTGTACGTGTTCTTTCTACTGTCCCCCCTCACTCCCTCAGCGCCGTGGGATCCACTCTTAAGGCTCAACTCAGCCTGCGCTAAACACCTGCCACTCAGGCACTACTACCCCATGCAGTGATCACAGAGTTTCTCCCCCAATTAAACAGCGAACCCTCAAGACGGGACCTGGATCTTGATCAGTCACTATCCCCAGAGCAACACCTGGTTCCCGGCTCACAGAGGTGGTCAGCAAGGGTTGGTGAATGGGGGGGTGCAAGAAGAGAAGGCAAGAGAGAAGACAGGGAGGCCCGGAGGACGTGAGGCAGTTCTGCCAGTCTGTTTCACGGTGCAGGCCAAGAGCTAGGTCTCTCCCTGGCAGGAGTCCTGCTCTGGATCTTGAGGGCTGGGTCCACAGGAATACCACAGGGTGGTATTTTTGCTGCCCTCCTACTTTTGGGGTTACCCTGGTAGCCAGGCTGGTGATAGTTGCCTGCCCTCCCCTTTCCCTGTGACACTGGGTGAGATTTGGAACATCTGGGACGTCCTGGCTGCTCCCATCTGCCCTGGCCACCTCTGAACTTCCTAACAAGTGGGCTCACAAGGACTTTGGGACAATTTCACACTCTACTGCTGAATTGGCTGTCCCCTCCTCCTTCCTGGATCCTCCCTCCTCCCTTGCTTTGTGCCTAGACAACAGCATCACTGCCCCCCTGTCATGGCAGCCCCAGCCTGGGGGGCGGACCCTTCACCTGGCCCTGCCCATCCTCTCTATGATCCCGCCACTTCCTTTCTCTTTCCCTCCTTCCCTCTTTGTCCTCCTAGTGCCTTTGCTGCAAGATCAGCAGGTCACCTTCACGCCTCACCCACAGCCCTCTGACTATGCTCACGGGCTTTCCCTGGGCCATAACTGTGGCCCCAGCTCCCAACCTTGCTGCCCTCCTGCAGCCTCCTGCCCCAGCCCTTAAGATGGCTGAAGATTTGGCGAAGAGTGCTGGATGGGGGCAGAGGCCAATGGCACCCCTTTCTTGCCCCTTCACTGTAACCCTCTGTGAAGAGGGTTTGATTCTATGGCAGCTCCACCTTCTGCCAGCTACTTAATTTGCAGATCCCAGCATGAAAATGCAGGACCCCTTGTTCAAAACCTGTTAAGAAGTCCAAGCTGGCAATAGCACAGCCTCCCTGCTTTTCCATGTTCCAGTCCAACCACTGGGCCCTTCTAAACACATGGCCCTGTGCAACTACACAGACCACACATCTACAAAGCTGGCCCTGCCCATGCCCCTTTTATCTGGTGAGGGCCGCTTTCCCCTCTCCTGTCCTCAGTTGTTTTCTTAGGCAGCTCCTCAGGGCCTCCCAGCAGAATCCCAGCCTCAGCCACCTCCAGAAGTCCAGGGCCCTGTCCAGTAGGCACTCAGCACAGAGCCCCCCAGGCTGTCAGGGAGTCTTCACCCCCACACTTCCTCTGAGTTGTAGAATACTCACATCTTTCTCAAATCAAAGCATAATTATTGAGCCCCACCTGGCTGAGCCTCGGGAAGGGAGGACAAGTTGATAAACAATCACTGCCCCCTAGGAGTTCAGTTTATAGGAGAGTTAGGACTTGAACAAGAGCAGGACCAAAGAAGGATCCTGTGAATTCAGAGAAAAATAATCACCATTGATTAGGAAACTGAATTTTGCAAGAGACAACATAAAGATGGGCTTTGGTAAATGAGCAAGGTTTTATTGACCTGATGGGGAAAAGGACATTCAAGGAAGAGGGCCCAGCATGGGCAAAGGCTTGGCGACAGGAAGACCCGCGGCAAGTCCTAGAGTCCTGAGTTGTGCCGTCTGGCTCAAGCATCTGGATGGTGAAATAGTGGGAAAAGGATGCAAGGAAAATTTGGGATCTGTAGGGAAGAGCCAAAAGAGCTGTGGTGAAGCATTGGTACTCCCCGAGTGGACACCAGAGAGGACTCTGGGTATGGCACACGTCTGGGAGCAAAGGGAGGAGGAAGACACCCTCAGCTCGGCCCTTGTAGCTTGCCCATAGCGTGCAAAACGGGCGGCACCTGCCCCGGGTTCTGCAGCTCATTCAGTCCACCTCTCCCAACCCGACCAGCAGTCTGTCCCAAACCCCCAACAAAGGGGCGCCGGTCCGGGCTGACTCCTGCCCTGCAAAGGCTCGAGCCCGGCTTCCAGATGGCAGTGCCCAGGCTGGTGCTGATGGGGAATGGGGCTTTCCCGCCATTCGCTCCCATTGGTCCTGTGCGGGTGTGGCGGGGCTTTAGCGGTGCGGAATAGGATCCCAGACTGGGAAGGGAGGGGACTGGCTGGGCACACCCAGAAGGCACGACTGGGGGTGAAAAGAGAGTGGTTCCCATCCCCGATGGCCCCACTACCACTTTAACTTTCTATTATGGATATTTTCAAACATATACAAAAGTGCAGAGAATGGTATAATGACAACTCAAGTCCCCACCGCCCAGCTTCAACAGTTATCCCCTCCTGGCCAATCTTGCTGCATCCAGCCCTCTCCCACCACCCATTTTAAAGCAGGATGTGCGTGGCCTGGGGTGGCGGAGGTGCCCCAGTGGGCGAGCGGGTGCCAGGCCTTCACCACGGGAGGCCAGGACGCAGGAGAAGCGGGGGCGCGGTCGGCGCGGAGCTGAGCGCACGCGGGGCGGAGGCCGCGGGGCGGAGGGGGCGGGGCCCGCGGGGCGGGGCGGGGGGCGCGCTCGGGCGACTCAGTTGCGCGGCGCTGGGCGCAGAGCGCCAGTCTCCGCCTCGCAAGCTCCGAGTGTGCCCGCTGCGCCGCCGCCGCCACCATGCCCAACTTCGCCGGCACCTGGAAGATGCGCAGCAGCGAGAATTTCGACGAGCTCCTCAAGGCGCTAGGTAAGCTGGTGCGGAGGGCGCGCCCCGACAGGGAGAAGCGACCCGGAGGTTCCCCGGTCCAGGCGGGTGCGGGCGTCGGGGGAGCCCCGGGCAGGAGGGAGTCCTCGGGACGGCAGGTCGCCGGGTCTCCGGGCGCACCGGTCTCGAAGCAGCGAGGAGAGCCTGGGACCCACGCGTTCCGCGAGCGCTCGCTGGATGTTCCGCGCCTTCCTCGACGGTTCGGCCTCTGTCGCGTGCTAGATATCACAGCGAGGAGAGATTACTGGCGTGCAGGGAGGGTCAGGGACTTTAAATTTGGGGACTCAGTTTGAGACCAGGCTTTGCCACGAATTTGTTGCAACTCGGGGAAGCCACTCACCCTCTCTGAGCCTCAGTTTCTCATCTCGAAAACCAAGGCGAGGGCAGAGAGACGAGTGAATCTATTTTAAGGCCCCTGTCTAAAGTCAGAGGGTTGCCTGCATTGTTTCAGGACAGGGATAAAAAATAAATTAAAAAAGAAAAATAAAGTCAGAGGGTATTGGTATGGGAAGGGCCCAACCGATCCCTAGACGACAGGCCAGTGACGAGGCCCTGGGATCTGCGCCCGGGGTGCCCCTGTGCAGGTGTGAACGCCATGCTGAGGAAGGTGGCCGTGGCGGCTGCCTCCAAGCCGCACGTGGAGATCCGCCAGGACGGGGACCAGTTCTACATCAAGACGTCCACCACAGTGCGCACCACTGAGATCAACTTCAAGGTCGGAGAAGGCTTTGAGGAGGAGACAGTGGACGGACGCAAGTGCAGGGTGAGGCCCCGCAGCCCCGCGGCGTTCCCGGTCCGGCTCAGTGCACGGGGCCCACTGCGGCGGGAGGAGCTCGCGTCCCCTTTGCAGCCTGCGGCGCGCTTTCCTGCAGGGCGTGCGCCCAGGCTGTCTGCAGGGAGGGTTCGCGCGGCTCGGCTGCCCTGCCCTCGGGAGAAAGCCCTATCCCCATCTTAGCCTCATCCCTAAGCCGCCTCCCGAGGTGCTGACCGCCGCGCTTGAAGCGCGGGCTCCGCGTAGCGCCGCGTTCCCAGCTGCGGCTTTTGCCGCGGTTTGCGGCGCCCGGCGCAGGCGGCGAGGGAGAAGGTTGCGGGGGCCGCGGGTTCTGCGACCGCGCCGCTGCCACGTTTCCAGTCGCAGGTGGAGCGGCAGCTCTAGGTTCCCGCCCCCGGGGCACCGGGCTGCCTGGGGAACGCTCTGGATGCAGAGTCAGCAGTCCCGATGGCCCCCGGCACCTCTCCCTGCCCGCTGCTCAGCCTGGTTCCTTAAAGGAATGCCAGAATTTTTCCAAAAGCAACGCAGCTTCTGGCAGGGAAAATGGAGTAAATGCCCTCTCTTAGTCCTCAAGGGCAAGAATTTCTTATTTCTCCGTACATCAGCCCCAGGGATGAGCCAGTGGACTGAAACAAGGGGTTGCACATTCCTTCTTTGCATCGGCAAAAATTGCGTTTGGTTAAACAGATGGAAAAATAATCGCCACTGCTACCACTTATTTTTAAAGTGACAGAATGTCTCCCTCCCTTTTCCCAGTATTTTTTTTGTTTGTCTGTTTGATTGGTTTTTTTTGTTTTTTGTTTTTAAGTCATAACATTCCAGAGAGTGGTAAATTGCTTCTTTCACCTTTCCTGAGCAGAGCAGTGCCAGGTCTGATCTCAGAGGGGGACTCTCTGGGGACTGGGCTTGGGAGAACGAGGCAGAAACAGCCCCCTAGGAGCAGGCTGACCCAGGAGGCAACCTTTGGCCCCCAGAATTGCCATAGCCTGAAAATGATGTCCCCGCTTGGAGCTAGTGGGATCCTGGGCCCAAGTCATGGTATTGTTTGCAAAACAAAAGAGCAGGACAAGCATAATTAGAGCAAAGGGCTGGGAGCCTCAAGGAGAAGGTTTGGCAATGGGCAGGACTCAATTTGGGGACATCCAACAGTGGCTACTGCCAAGGAAGGTAATTCTGATTAAAAGAAAAATCAAAGGTTCACACAACAGCCTGGAGAGTAGGTCTTTATTTATTCCATTCCTCCCACCCCTTGCCTAATGAATGTGTCCCATGTGTAAGTTAAAAAGTCATTATATGCACATTCTGTACTGGCCCACCCCCCAGCCCAGCTATACCACACTTTGCTTTGTGCAGACACTGGGGAAGACTGCAGGGAGTCCCTCCTTTCACCTCCAACGGCATAAAGACCCTTCGGATTGTTTTTGGGTTTTTTTCAAAAATTTTTCTAGAGGGATGTAACCTGGAAAGTGGATGCATTTTAATCCTCAGAGCCAGAAACACCCAGGTTTATCATAGTAGGGGTGTGCCGCTTCTGAGGAGGAATGCAAACAGAAAGGATGTTCTTATCCCAAGACATGTGCAGGGAATCACACTCCCGATCTGCTGATGACAAATGTGGCTCCAAACATGGTGTCTTAACTGTTCTAAAACTTCGTGGTTCTGATATGAAGGTTCTTGCCTTTAAAATCCAAATTGTTTGAAGCGGTAGTCCATTTTTGCATAAGTGAATCATTGCATGCTATAAATTTTATTCCTAGAGATATAAAGCATGCCTAAGGCTTTGCTGCTTCGGGGTATGTGTGTGAGTGTGTGATACAAGGTGTATTTACACCCTATAAAATCCATGACTTGCCCTCTGAATCTGGGCTTCATAAAGCTCAGCAGAGGAGAATCTGTGGCTGCTGACAGGGACCATGTTTTGCTTCTCTGCGCAGCAATTATTTTCTGGTACTCATTGTCTCTGCTCCCACTGCCGAGACTGTAATTAATGTCACTAATGGTTTTCCTGCCCACAGAGTTTAGCCACTTGGGAGAATGAGAACAAGATACACTGCACACAAACTCTTCTTGAAGGGGAAGGCCCTAAAACCTACTGGACCCGCGAGCTGGCCAATGACGAGCTTATCCTGGTGAGACCCCCGTGACCCTGAAACAATCCTGACATATCCCAGATGGGCCCGAGGTGGGCCACACAAACATGTCATCCTCACTCACCCATTCAGAGAAAGATGCCATTTGCCCTGGATTAAAATTTGAGCAGAAAACCCGAGATGACAGTTCAGGTCAGAGGAAATCATTGTTAAATGGTTGGCAGGAAAGGGGAGTGGCTCAGAGGGCAGAATAGGGGCTAGAGACAGGCTGGGGTGCCTGCCACCGTCCGCATGGCTACATCCGGCAGCGGTGACGTGCTTCTAGCCAACCTTCCCTCCAGCCAGGCTCGGAATGCTGAGGCTCTGGGAGGTCCCCAGGCTCACACTGCAGAAAGGATTTTTTTCCTTCTCATTCCCCATTTTGCTGGCTGGGAAAGGTTTCAGAAATTTTTATCACGTCAGCACTCATAGCCTTAGAGAACATTTTTACCCCTGATTTACAAACTCCAGTGGCCTTTAGGAGCCGGGCAGCAAATGCTAGTTTGGGAAGTGTCTGAGTGAAACACACTGTGGAGGGGATGAGCCCCTTTAGAACTGGAAAAGGTGGACTCTTCCTTAAAAATGATCAGACTGGAACATTCTATACACCCCCACACCCCACGCCAAACAAAACTTACCTGGTGAGGCCACGTTAGAAACCCTTATAGTTTAATCACACACCTTCTCCCCGTTTTTTAAGTAGAGGAGCAAAGGAAGACAGGGAGAGCAGGACAGCCCCCATGTCACTATCCCTTTGTTTCGGAACTGACCGAGCTTTCCTGCAACCACCTTTTCTCCCCCAGACTGAAAAAGGGAAAAGCTGTTTTGGGTATCCGGGAAATTATATCCTTTGTTCTCCGTCAGGCATTTTGTTAACATCTGCTCCATCTTAGTGAATGTCGCCCTGAGACGGCGGGAATAGGAGACAGCGAGGTGGGCTGAGAAAGGGCTCCGTGCCGGACCTGGGCAACCGCTTCCCTTCCCAAGCTCCGTCTCTGCTATAAAATGAAAGGTTGAGCTGAGGTCTGATCCCTGAGGTCCCTCTCAGCCCTGAAATTACATGTTTATTCTGCAAGGAGACCCTCAATTGAGCTTCTTCTACGACTTGAAGTGAAGCGCCTGATCTCTCCTTTTGTCCTTCCCTGGGATGATTTAACATACTTTCTCCTTTCACAGAGAAAGGGCTGGCTTAATTTGCAACTTGGTTAATATTGTTTCCAAGGAAGGGATATTCAATGGGGTTAGGGGAGCAATTTGAGGCTGAGACATGTAAATTTAGGAGAAAAGGTACATATGGTTTACTGGTACGAGAGACAGAAAAGAAAGAGATGATTTTAGAGTTCTTGAGTATAGCTGAGGGTTAAGTAGGATCAGTTTGCTCTGAGAAAGTGTGATTTTATTAACCTCCGTGGTATACGAGCAGCCAGAGTCACAGGCCAAATTCTGCTAGATGGACTCCACCTCTTCCAAACCCCCCTCCCCTCGTCCACAGTTCCACCCAGGCATCCTTCCCTGGCTCAGCAATCACATATACAAGCCTCAGAGGGAGCATGAATTCTTGGCATTTGGGATCTGAAATGTGGGCTTTTGTTTCAGGGGTTATTATCATTCATAAATCTAAAACATAGGGAGATGCCGTCTCCATATAACAAGAGGCAAATTATTCTAGTTAAGTTGAAATAAGCTCTCCCAGGGCCAATTGAAATTGCCTTCAGGCTGTAAGTTGCCTTCTTTTGAAAACTGAGTACACTCCCTCAAACCACTCTGGAACATCCTACAGAGAGTTTCCTTCAGGAACCTCTGAGCATAGTTTGCAGGCTGAGAAGGCCACTTCAAATGTGGTTGGAAATGTGGTGATTTCTTCTCATGTCATGAGGCCATTTGTTAGGCTGGGAGAGCTGTCCTATAGCTAGAATAGTGACTGCAGGGTAGAGTCAAATCCCCAAACCCTGCTGTTCCATTCGATGGTCCGTGGCTGTAGAGCTCAAAGAGTTTTGGAAAACTACCATGGTCCTAAGGTGTCCAGACAGCTGAAAGGTGGATTTATGGTGGGAACTCCACTCCCCACACAGCCCCAGCACACAGAATCGCTCGCATTCCTCGTTAATAGGGAGTGAGGGTGGGACAAAGACGGTGTCCAGAAGCAGGGATAGCTGTGCCAGTCTGATCGGGAGACCCCTAATATGAAAAGAAGCTAGTGATGAGCATTCACTTCCTTAATAATCACTAAGGACTAGAAGTATTTCCAAATGCTCTCTGAGAGCATCTCATGAGCCACTAAGGGTTCTGTGGATAAAAGCATGAAGATCCTAGGGTAGCTAAACTCTTCGTCCAATGGTTTTAACTGCTCTTGGATCTCAGGCCACTTTGAGAATCTAAAAGATGAAGACCCTCCAGCAGATAAATGTACATCTGCAAGCAGACGGAGGCCCAGCAGAGCAGGCCTGTGAGTCACTGCCAGTGTGGGGAGAGTCGAGACAGCTTACTTACGGGCAGTGTCATTCCAGGGGCCAGAAGAAAAAACATCCTCCTCCCTCTGTGGAGTGATGGAACAAATAAACAAAGGGCCATAGAGTTTCAGCTGGAAAGAGCCTTTGGGACCACCTTGTTCAATACCACCCCTCTCCTCAACAACAGCCCCTGCCCACCCCTCCCTGACAGGCCAAGAGAGGCAGGCGCGGGCCTGAGCTCACCCAGCTGTGAGCCGCAGAGCTCGGTCTGGATGCCAGCACTGTGCTTTTGCCGCTGAGACCAGTTTTCTAGATTGCAGGTGACTTGAGTATCACTTGTACAACATTTCAGGCTGTCTCCCAGGCTAAATAAGTGCTTCCTGCAAAGCAATCCCAGCCGGCTGGTGAGCACTGGACGCCATGGCTCCAGCTGCCCAAGCCCCTCGCTCTTTTGAAGACACTGAAAAGAAACAGAACCACTTCAGAAATGTCCAAAATGGCATTCTCCCTCTTTCAGTTTAATTTCCAAACCAAAGCTCCTGGCATTTCTCATGTCAGCATTCACAGGATGCAGAAGGAAGGAAAACTGTACACAACAGAATTCTATACCACAGTTGCCTCTCTGCCAATAGGGAGCTTAAGAGGGGGGAAAAAAGAAAGAAACTCTTTTCACTTAACACGAGCACAGGAAATTGAATGTCTGTTACAAAGCGTTTTTAACAGGGCAGTAAGTGGCCTTATTAGTGATATGCTTTAAACATTTTCACACAGGCATCTGCACTGATTGGTTTTCCTTTTCTCCTTCTCTGCAGACGTTTGGCGCCGATGACGTGGTCTGCACGAGAATTTATGTTCGCGAGTGAAGGCAGCCGCTTGCTCTTCCTTTCAGGAAGGGCTGCGGGCTCCCTGGAGGAATATGTCATACATAGGTCTGAGCCGCCGGTGGACCACTCCTTCCCCTGTCAATGCTAGATGACCCCACTTTCCCCATGACAATGTTGTAGTGCCCCCTCCCCGCCCGCACCCCCAGGCCTCTGTGCCTCTCGTATCCCTGGTGCTCTGTAGTTTGGCGTTTGCACGCTTTTGTCGGTCATTAAACTGGTTGGACACATCTCAAGCCTTTTTCCTTTTTTCGGTTGCCTCTTGGGTTTCAACACGAGAGTTGTTGTGTACCTGCTGTTCCTAGCACTGTGTCGGTCAGTGTGGTGCTGTCAGCGTCAGCCTGCTGGCCTCAGTGTACTGCTCTGACTGTACCTCAGCAGCTGCAAGCTGGGCTCCTACAGGCCAATTGAGGTGCGATTGGACCTCACAGTGTGGTTTTTTAATTGAATTGGTTGGTTTTGGTGGTTCCCAGCAGGAAAGAGGGGGCACATTCAAAAGGGTTAATTGGGGAGAGCTGACTACGAAGGTGCTAATTACACGGCCAGGGTGAAGAGTATGACAAAGGATGGGGAAGCATCCAGAGACTAGCGATGGGGCCGTCAATGCCACCCCTAGACCTGATGATGGGAAAGAGGGTCACCAGACCTGGGAGAGGGGCCCCCAGTGCAGGACACAGGAACACAGCCACTGCCAAAACCATGGCCCCAGTGTATGTGGGCAGTGGGGGGATAAAATCCTGACCTCCCACCTTTCAATCTCCATCTGCCTATTCTGCCCATTAGCCAAATCCAGCTGGAATGTAGAAGGCTGGGGAGAGGGTGTTGTTCACGAGGGTCACCCTCCCAGGGCGTAGCTGGGCAGAGAGTGGATCTGAATGTGCAAATAGATAATAACCCACACAGTTGCCAACTTTTAAATTTGAAAATCAGTAGATTTCATGTAATCTGAATTTTTGTATCTTTAAAAGAAAAATTGGGAAAATCTGGTATCCCTGGCCCTACACTCCCACAGGGTGACAGTTGACTGGGCAGCCTCCCCCTTTTTAAATGGAACTTGTACCCTCTGCCTCTGCGTGGACCCCGCCCTTGCCCCGCCCTCGTTGACATTACCTGCCTGGCTTCTCTCCTTGCCATCCTAGGCACAGGGGTGCTCGGCACGGCTGGGTCAGAGTTGGCTGCCCAGCAGTGTTTGGGCGCGAATGAGGCCAGAAGCGCTCACATCTGGTGGGGCAGATGCCTAAGGCCCAGGCGCTACCACCTGAGTATGAATAAGGACACGGTTTACCTGAATCTTCACAGCACCTCCCCACCCCAGAGCCCTACTTTGTGCACGGGGCACCTTCGTCCCTCCTCAAAGACTATTGCCCACACCTGGAACTCTCTGAGCAGAGGGCTCTCTTGCAGGATCTGGAATGTACCTCACATCCTGAGCCTGCTCTTTAAGGCTCTGGGGACTGCCTCTGCTGTGATAGCCCCATGACAGTGCCAGTGGCTCTGCCAACAGCACTGCTGCTCACAGTCCCAAAGCCACCAGGCCCTGATGCATCAGAACAGGGCTGGATTCTGGGTCAGAGTCAGGAGAAAGCTTGACACTAGGCCAGCAGTCCCCAACATTTTGGGCATGTGACGGGTCTCATGAAAGACAATTTTTCCACGGCCAGGGGAGTGGGTGTGGGGGATGTTTTCAGGGTGATTCAAGCTCGTTACATTTATTGTGCAGACAAACCTCTGCCAATGATAATCTGTATCTACATCCGCTCCCCAGCACTGGCATCACTGCCTCAGCTCCACCCCAGATCATCAGGCATTAGACTCTCACAAGGAGTCGCAACCTAGATCCCTCCCATGTGCAGTTTACAGCAGGGCTAGCACTCCTGTGAGAATCTAATGCTGCCGCTGATCTGACAGGAGGCGGAGCTCGGGCGGTGATGCTCACCGCTCACCTCCTGCTGTGCAGCCCAGTTCCTTACAGGCCACAGACTGGTACCAGTGGACGGCCCGGGGTTGGGGACCGCAGCACTAGGCCATAGTTTGTCCCTGGGCCCCTGAGGCATCTCTGCTTGTGCCCTGAACCTCTCAAAGCCCCTTATGAAAACAGCTCCTTCAACTTCTAGCTGTACCCCAGTCCTCTGGGGCCAGGGGGTGCAGACACCATGCCATCCCTCCGTCATGTTTGTTCCTCCTTTCCGGGGCTGGACTGCTCACCAGAAACAGCCAAGTCCACACTCAGTGCCCTGCAAAACAGTTTCTTGTGGCAGAGTGTGGTGCTAGAGGAGCCGCCCCATAGCTTCTTGGAGGAGGGGCTAGAGCGAGGCCTCTAAGGATGGGGAGGACCTGACTTAGCATGCAGTGAGGAGGAAGGCAACGTGGAGGGCCCGCCTGAGTGTAAATGTGCTAGACTCGGAAGTGTGAGGACTGAGCTGGCCACACAAGAGAAAGTGTGCAAGGCAGGTCATGCCAGATGGATGAGGGCTGGGACTTCTGGACTCTGCCCCCTGGGTACTGGGTGCCCCGTCCACCATGGCTAGGCTGAGTGAGGCCTCAGACATCATGGTCTACAACCCTTCCTAACTCCTGCTGCTGCACTGTCTTCTCCATATCTAGATTGTTCCATAAGGGCACTGCCCTGCCATAGTCTTGTACCAAGGACCTGGCCCAGTTGAAGGGAGGATGAAGGCCCTTCCCTTTCCCTGACTCTGGGAATTAGGCGATTTCCATCATGTTCTTTTTTATATGTCACATGGGGCACGTGTTTCGTTCATACCAGCCTTCACAGAGGATGAAGAATACAGCAGGGTGAAGGAGGCTCCCAGCCTTAACCCTCGCCCTGCCTGACAGCCACCAGGCATGGGTGAGGACATTTGGATGCTGAGATGAGGGGCCAGTACCAGTGGTTCACTTAGGACATCAGCTGCAGCCTGGTTCTCTTGAATCCTATTCCTCTGCGTCTTCCAGATAAAAGGCACAGTATTTTTCATTCCCTGATGTGATACCTCTCACGAGACATGAGTGTTCCCAGTTTGAGAATTGCGGCTATAATCTTAAGCCCTAAAATATTCGTATGTACACACTCACTGTGTGAGGTCTCTCTGTTCTCTTTTGTTCCCTTTATTTTCTGCCCAAGACGATGCCAAACAGCATCCAAATGCTGCCAACACTGCGTTCAGCTATCTGAGCACGATATCTCTCATCTCTCCCTTTATACTCAGAAATCTGAGCAATTTCTGACTACTCCTTTTGTGGCAGGGGATGCAGATGGGGACAGTGAACTTGGAAACATTCGTCTGCAACTCAGCACCAAACTCTGAGGACAACTGCTTCAGAGAGGATGGGACTTGATGGGCAGTTGTCCCAACCAGTCAAATCTCTGTTACCTCATTGGAGGCAGGATTAACATTCCATTCTGTAGTAGGAAGATTAAGCATGATTTCTGGGCAAAGAGCAAATTCTCACAAGGATTCTACAAACACTACATGTTGTATTTGTTACAATTGGGTAATTTATCTTTCTGGGAAAGTTACCTACAGGACTTGGAGGAATTTACTTAGTGAAAAAAAAATAGATGACAGTCACAATTCTTTAACTCCTTTTGTTTCCACAAGAGAGGGAAACTCATCAATTATGGTGAATGAGGATGGGGGTTGGGTCTGTAAAGTGGAATTTGACCAAGGTCTCTCAGAACAGCCATACTCAGGGGAAGTGTGATTTTGGGATTCTAGCATTAAAAAAAATTGGCTTCAGAAACATTGTGTAGGAAAAATTTATTGAGTTATGAACTCTTGCAAAGAACATAATGAAAAGTGAAAATGCTGAGGAAGTTTGGGAAAAAATCCAATTCTCAGAACTACATGAAATAAAATTTGAGGTTTTCTTTTTTTCCTCTCTCTCTTCCCTTCTATCAGGAAGAGGTTCAGAAAAATGTTATTAAGTTCCCTTTACCACCTTTTTCTTTTCTTTGATTATTGTAGTGGTATGGTTTGATGCAAAGAGCATGCCAGGAGACCAGGGCTGTAAATCCTAGCCCTGCCACTACTTGCTCTGCGAACCTTGCACCCTCTTCCTGGGCCTCCAATTGCCCACCTATATGAAGCAGAGGTTGCCAAACATGGACAGAGGCCGGGTTGACTGCATATTAATCACCAGGCACAGCCTAGATGTTCACCAACGTGAAAGGTTAAGTCAACCACAACATGCCACGCCACAGAGTTCTCTGCAGCTGCTGAGCGAACGAGGTAGACGTATATACTGATATGGAAAGATGTCTTCAGCTATATCAAGTTTTTTTAAAAGTGAGTGATGATCTAATTTAATGGGAGAAATGAAAACTATATGCTTAGATCTTTCCAGGTGAAAAAAACAAAAACAAAAACCCCAGAAGACATACACCAAACCATTAATAGTGGTTACCTCTGAGGAGAGACCATTTTATTCTCATTAATTCTGTATTGTTGGAATTCATTTATAATGAGCATGTATTACTTTTGTTATTTAAAATTCTCATTTAAAAAGTAAGAGATTCTGATGCTCTAGGTTTGGATTGAGCCCAGGAATCTGAATTTCTTTGTATTCCCCAGGTGATTTCTAATAAAATCACTGAACCAATGGTCACAAAGTTCCCTTCCAGCTCTAACATTCTACGACCCCACGAAGTTTATTTGACTCATGACTCTGGAAAAAGGAAAAGAAGGACCAAGTGTGAGGAAAGGTGACAGCAAGAAGGAAAGCAGGACACTGGAAGCATAAGCAATTCCAAGGCGTGTGGCCCCGTGCGGTGCCTGGCACCCCGCACACGTGCGCCCCGTGTGAGACGCGCGCCGGGGTGGCGGCAGAGCAGGCGTCGCCAATGTCTCCATTTACAGACAGGGCACTGAGGTTTGAGTAGGTTAAGTTGCCCCATTTGTAAATGGCAGAGCTGGAATTACCACCCCAGGCTGTCTGACTCCAAAGCCAATGTGCTTTCCACCTCCTCAGCCACTAGGGACGTGAAATATTTTCCTTACTGTGATCATCAAGGATTGCGTTTATGGTTTAATGGTATCGAGCAGCTTTTCATAGAAAAGGAGGGAGGCAGAAGGCATAACAATAACTGACATTTAATAAGGGCTTACTCTGTTCCTGGTTCTGTGCTAAGCACTCTTCATACATTATCACTTTTAATCCTACAGTTAGCCACTAAGTAGGTACTATTTTCACTCCCACTTTATTGGTGATGAAACTGAGGCTCAAAGAGGTTAGATGATTTACCCAAAGTGAATAAAAGGTAGTGCTGGGGTTAACCCAGGTCTTCTATCTGAAGAAAAGCAGAGAAAGAGGAGGGAAGAGGGAAGAAAGTGACGGAGAGGCGAGTGTGTTCCTCTGGTCCCCACAGGGCTCCTGTTTCTTAGTGTTGTCACCACCCCACATGGCAAGGACTCCTGGGGCCCTTCAGAAGGAAAGCTCAACCTTACTGCCCAGCCCAGCACTGCTGGGCTGCCGGCCAGCCTCCCTCCCGTAGTATGTTTCCTTTGCCTGCCTTGACAGGTATCCGGTTTCACCAAAGGCTGCAAGCTCCCAGATCTGGTTTTAATCAGGAGCTAGAGCTGAGCCCTAGAGCAATTGCCTGGCAGCCTCAGTGAGACCCAGATGGAGCCTAGCTACCTTCTCTTCCTCCAAGTCCTCCTGGAGAAGGACTTGATCTCTGGAGCCCAGCCTTGGGTGGTAGCCTGTGGGTGCACCATTCAAGGCTCCTTCCTTTGAGCAGTGTCTCCAGAGGCTGGTAGAGGTGAGATAGATCAGGCCTACAGCCTCTCGTTGCAGATGTGCAGGGCTCACATTCCTCCCTGGTTGTCTTCTGCAAGCAAAGCTGGGAGAGAGGCTGAGGCAGAAAGGAGAACAATTTCTTCTCTTCCCACCTACAGAACAGATCCTACCTATACATCTCCTCTACCTGGTCTGGGAGGGCAGCTTGGACGTGCTCCCTGTCCTTGTGGAATCTGTCTTAGACCAGACAGGGAGACAGACGACCATGACCAAGGTAGACACCATAATTGTGTCCCCATAATTGTGCATGGGGAACTCAAGATTCGTCCTGATCAGTTCATGGAAGAGCAGGCATTTGAACTAGGACTTGAAGGATGCAGGGGTTGTTTTCCAGGTGTTGCTGAAGCACTTAGGGAAAGGAAAGTGTGGTAAACCTTACAAAGCCTGGCATTAATCCAATGGCCACCTTTGTGTGACTTAGAAAAAGGGACCTCTTCTGGACAAACATGGAAGTCACCCTATCATCCCTTTGTACAGTGTGCAAATTGTGCAACTGTACCAGTGGACCTGAGACTGTGGCAGGGCCTGCCTTTCACGTTTTTCTTTCCTCTTCTGGTAACAGAATCCCCATTTCTTGAAATAAAGTGATTCTATGTGGTTACTGTGGGGCCAACCCATAACCCCTAGGACGAGAAGGCCCTTGATTCAGTCATAGCCAGTCAGAGTACTACAGCTTCATGGCCATGGTAATCAGTTCTGAGAAGGGCATGTGATCCAAACTGGGCCAATCGGAACCCTTTTGGGGACTGCATCCAGGACATTCAGGGAGAAGGTACTCACCTTTGGCTGAGCTTGCTGGCTGTGAGGGTTAGGTAAGCCTTGAGCTATGGGGCCATCATCGTTACTTTGGGGAGACTCCGCCTGAAAATGAAGCCTACAGGGAATAAAACACAGATGAGAAACTGGGAGAAAGAGAATTCTGATATTCTTTAAGCTCCAGGATTTGCTCCTGGAACATTCTAGTCACAAGAACCAACAATTTCCCTTTTTTGTTTAATTTAGTCTGAGTTTTTATGCCTACAATCAAAAGGACTAAACATTAGGGGAAGAATTGCCAGGATTCAAGCCAACGGACACAAACCCTTTAGAGCTTTGAAAAACCAGACCAAGAAAGCTTTGGCCAGGCCTCAGGGGTTTCTAAAGGAAGAGCTGGAGAGGAGACCATGGGTGTGGGGTCTGGCTAGACTGGCGAAGCCATTCCCAGGTGGCATCTGCCTGAATTCTCACCACAGCCTCAGGAGCTAGATGGGACCAGGCCACTGGAATGTGGATTTGCCACTCAACCTCTGATCTGGATAAGCCCTTAGCTGGGAGGCTGGCGTGTGAGCTCCGGGGCATAGCAGGGTCCTGGCAGTCAGGGGAACACCAGCCAGAGACAGCTCTCTGGTGGCTTGGCAGGAAGAGTTGTGTTTGCCAAGCTCCTGGGGCGTCTGCTGGGACATATTCCATGTCATGCAATCCACTCTTGTGCCTCTGGGCCTTTGCATATGCTGATCCCCTCAGCCTAGGAGGCCTTCCCCATTTTGTCTACCTGGCAAACTTCTATTACTACTCTGCCTTCAAAATTCAGCTCAAGGGTTACCTCTTCTGGGAAACCTTCTGTTCCAGTTTTAAAACATGGTGGCAAGTGTTTTGTCTCTTCTCTCATCTAGAGATGAATTCTGTGTCCTCATCCCTTGAATCTGACTGGTCTATGACTACTGAGACCAGTAGAGTGTGTCAGAAGTGACGCTGTGTGTCCTCCAAGGCTAGGTGGTAAAGGCCACGCAACTTCTGCCTCGTTCACTGGGATCACTCACTGCAACCCCGAGACGCCATGTAAAAAGTCCAGCTGCCCTGAGACTACCAGGCTGGAGAGGCCACAAGTAGGCACTTCGGTCGACAGTTCCAGCTGAGCCCATTCCTCAGCCAGCCCAGCCCAGATGCCCAACTCTTCAAGTCACCTCCAGCAAGTATAGTCACCCTGGCTAAGGTCCCAGGCACCAAGGAGCGGGGAGGATACACTCCTGCAATTCCCTGTCCAAATTCCTGAGTCATAGAATCTGCAGGCACACATGGCTGTTTTATGCCACTAAGTTTTGGGGCGAGAGAGAATTGGAACACCATCCTTGACTCCTCCAGGAGATCTTCAACGCTTCTTCCTTTATCCAGCTTTTTGTCCAGGGTTCCTCATGCATTGCCCTAGCAGGGCCCTGGCCACAATGATTGTCTCACTACATGCCTATTCCCTCTGCTAGATCAGGAAGTCCTGGGGAAATAGGGGACCTAGAGCTGTGTCCCCTACATAACCAGATTTTCAGCACAGGAGCTGGCACTTAGTGGACATTAGCAGATGAGAGAGAGAGAGAGAGAGAATGAAAATGGCTTGGCAGGCCCAGCTGTTACAAGTAACAAGAGACAGCCAGGTGAGTGGTTGCAGGATCCTATGGGGCCTGGAACAAGACAGAGGAAACACTCTAGGCTAGACGTCACAGTGAAGCCCACAGCAAGAATGACCTGAAATTAAGCCACTCAGGTAAATGACAGCCTCGGCCTCCTTCCATCGGTGCCAACCATGAACAAGAGACTAGAGAGGCACTGAGCTCACCCAAAGGTCAAATGGCCTCCACCATGCAGAGAAGAAAGCTCTGGGGCCAGGAGTCAGGCCTGGGGCACTTGCCTGGGAGACTCATTTCAGAAACAAAGGGACAACCTGCCCTATTGGGTATATTTAGACCATCACGTTGTGGAGGGTAGGTATCAGGGAGCTGAGCAGAGCCCCAGATGTGCGAACAGAAGTTCATCTGGCCCAGGTGCAGTGGTCACACCTGTAATCCCAGCATTTTGGGAAGCCAAGGCAGGAGGATCCCTTGAGGCCAGGAGTTCGAGACCAGCCTGAGTGACATAGTGAGACCTCATCTTTACAAAAAAATTAAAAATTGGCTGGGAGTGGCAGCATGCGCCTGTAGTCCCAGCTACTTGGGAGGCTGAGGCGGGAGGATCGCTTGAGCCCAGGAGTTCGAGGCTATAGTGAGCTATGATCATTCCACTCCAGCCTGGGCAATCCGGTTTCTTCTTTTTTTGGAGACAGAGTCTCACTCTGTTGCCCAGGTTAGAGTGCCGTGGCGTCAGCCTAGCTCACAGCAACCTCAAACTCCTGGGCTCAAGCGATCCTACTGCCTCAGCCTCCTGAGTAGCTGGGACTACAGGCATGTGCCACCATGCCCGGCTAATTTTTTATATATATATTTTTAGTTGTCCAGCTAATTTCTTTCTATTTTTTTAGTAGAGACGGGGTCTCGCTCTTGCTCAGGCTGGTCTCGAACTCCTGAGCTCAAACGATCCCTCTGCCTCGGCCTCCCAGAGTGCTGGTATTACAGGCATGAGCCACCGCGCCTGGCTACAACCCGGTTTCTGAAAAAAAAAAAAAAGGTTCATTTGCCAGAGAACCCAGATAGCCCGTCTTTGAGGAGCAAATGCTGAGGCTGAGAGGGTGTTGCCTTTTCTTCTTTTCTTAGGAAAATTGTTCAGAATTGATGGAAATAGCTGGGAAAGCATTCATGGAAATGTTAATAGCAGGGAAAGTTAACCCAACTTGAATTCGCTGTCTTGGAGTCAGGAGGGAAGGTTGCCGGCCAAGAGAATCTGGGTCTGGATTCCAGGGCAGAAGGGTCCATGGATGCAGAGCCCACCTCCCAGGCCTGCTGGAGGGTCTCTGGCACAACCCCGAGGCTTTTGTAGAGAGGTTAGCATTCTTGTCTGAGCCTCAAGTAACCCCGAGAGGTTTCAGGACGAGGAGTGGGAATTAAGATACTTAAGAGCTGAGTGCATTGGTGGGAGCCTATAATCCCAGCTGCTTGGGAGGCTAAGGCAGAAGGATTACTCGATTCCAGGAGTTCAAGACCAGCCTGGCAACACAGTGAGAGCCTGCCTCAAAAATAAATACATAAATAAAAGCTACTTAAAAAGAAGGAAGAAAAAGGGGGCTCATGTTTGTTGAGCCCCTATGTGTCAGATGCTTCACAGTCATTGACAAATTTAAAGCTCATAACAACCTTTTAGATATGTGGGAAAGTCCCACCTTATAGCCAAAAAGACTGAGGCTCAGAAAGTTGTAGTAAGGAACTGCTACAGTCTGATTTGGGACCCCCTAAGGGACCAAGGAAGGCAACACGGAAGGTCAGAGTCCCTTGGACTGACACCTTTGTGACTCTGGGTGGCCTGGTCCCTGTCTGCACAGTGTGAGGGCTGGACTCACGATCCCACCCAGATCCCGGCTGAATCCCACCTCTGTCATTCACTGGTAGCACGACCTTGGGCAAGTTAATGATCCTGTGCCTCAGGTTTCTCTCCATCGAGTTCGTAGTGTTAGTTTTCAACTAGAAGAGGTGGCCCCTCCACTTCTTCCACTGCCCATCCTCTTTATGGAGCTGCAGAACTTGTCACTCGAGGGCAGAGCCCAGGGCCCCATGTCTTCCTCCCTCGTGAGCATCTGGGGCTTTGGCCCTTGGCAGCCAGTGAGCACTGTTTCCTGGGGGCGGGGGTGGGGGCAGGGGGTGGGGCTAGGGCCCCACTTCGGAGCAGCAGGCCCTGCAGGGAGCGGGTAGGCGGGCTGGGGGGGGGGGGCGCTCTGCAGGCGCGGTGGCTCTGGGCTGTGAGCTGAGGCCTTCCGGCCGGCAGCTCTCTAAGTGGCCACAGATGTGGTGCGAGATCAGCCCGCAGCCGGCTGCCAGCGAGGAGCGCGCTCCGACTCCGGCTCCCGCTCTGCCGGCCTCTGCCTCGTCCCGCCTGTGCTTCCTCCCTCAAGGACGCGGCAGTCGGAGGAGGGTTTGAAGAGGACACTTGTGAAAAGCACACACGGAGAAAGTGCCGTGCTGTCTTCCAGGGCGTGATTATAGGGAATTTTGCCGGCACTTTGTTTCCGGGCGGATGTTTTCCAACGCAAAAAAATGTAACAGCTTCGCCCTTACCAGTGTAGTAAACACGAATGTTAGGCAAATGTCTTTGTTTCAAATAGGCAATATATGCTCATGGGACAGAATTTAACAGTAGCAAAGGGAACACAGTACAAACTAGGCCTCCCTCCTCGTGCCCAGCGCCTACAGACGAGCACCATTACTGTTAATATTTCTTACGTGGCCTCCAGGAGATGCTCCGCGTTTTACAGACACATACTGATCATCTAGTCACTGCGATGCCGCCCGCAACCCGCTCCTCCTCCTTCTCTCCTGCGTAGCCGGGGAGGCGAGCCCCTTGCAGGCTGCCGTTCCCCAAGGTCCCGGGTCGGCTGACGGGTGTACTTTGGCATCTCGGGTCTCCCACCACATGCCTAACCGATTTCCTGAATTAAATCCCCTGTCTGAAAAACCTTGAGTGGTTTCCGTTTTTCTACTTGGACTAATTCCCTCTTTTTAAAAGCTCTTACTTATCTGGAAACTTTCATGGATTTACACATATCTTGCCTGTCTTTCTTTTTTCACCTAAATTATACATGGCTCTGAGTCTTCCCCTTTTTGCTTACTGATATGCCTTGGAAGGTTGCTTTCTTTCTTTCTTTCTTTTAATGTATCAATATAGAAAGCTGCCTCTTTTTTTTAAATGGTTACATAGGATTCCTTTGTATGTACTACAATTTATCTGAACAGTCCCCATTAATGAACACCTAGGCTGTTTCCAGGCTGTTGGCTGGAATAATTTATAAATAATTTCTTGGTGAATATCCTTGTACAAATGTCACTTCCCCCATGTGGAGGGTTATCTGCAAGACAAATTCCTGGAAGTAAATGCTGAGCAGGTACATTTCTAATTTCGACAGACACGGCCAACTCAGTGCCACGAGCAGCGTGAGTGCTGGCAGGCCCAGCGAGAGACTTGTGGGCGGCTGGACCATGTCCCCTTTGCAACTAGAGCATCCCCAGTGCCTAGCAGGTAGGAGACTCTCAATAAATATTTGTTGAGTGAAATTTGTTTGTTTGTTTTGAGACAGGGTCTCACTCTGTTGCCCAGGCTAGAGTGCAGTGGTGTCATCATAGCTCACTGCAACCTCAAAGCCTCTCAGTCTTCTGAGTAGCTGGGACTGCAGCCACATGCCACCATACCTGGCCAATTTTTCTATTTTTTATAGAGATGTGGTCTCACTATGTGGCTCAGGTTGGTCTCAGACTCCTGGCCTCAAGTGATCCTCCCTCCTTGGCCTCCCACAGTGCTGGATTACAGGTGTGAGCCACTGTGCCCAGCCTTGAATGAAATTTAAAAATGGAAGGGTTCGTGGCCAAGGCTAGGTCGGCAGCCTCCTGGCTCTGCCACTGACCAGCCGAATAGCCTTGAACAAGTCCCTTAGACTCCATGATCTCAGAGCCTTTCCAGCTCTGACTGCCTGACCAAGCAGGGCATCCGAATCATTGAGAGAATTTTTTAATGACAGACACTGGACTCCAGGCAGGGGTTTAGCTGTAACAGGTGTGCAGTGGGAGCCTGTGGGAGCCTCTGTGAGCACCACCCAGAGCCCCCAGGAATAACTGACTTTCTCCCCTAGCTGCTCGGAGTGCTACTGGCAGGAAGCACCTCGACTAGAGAGAGCAGCCTCACTGAAGGTCAGCTTCCCTTCCTGCAGTGATTGCATCTAGTGACTAAGCAACATGGGGCATGAAGGCCCGGCCCCTCACGCAAAGTCAGAACACGTCTGAAGGGTCATGCCATCTTCAGAGCTCCGCACAGGGTCAGCTGGGGCCTCTGTTGAGGCTGCATCTTCTTCCTCTGCCCAGTCCTGCTTCCTGCTCTTCCCTTCCCAAAGCACTTACTAACGAACCCTCTGAGCTCTGCGGCCTGCTTTCCAGAGAGCCTGGCCTGTGACCTGGCCCTGGCATCTACATTTTCAACAAAAATTTCCCTCGTAGGTGCTGTGATTTGAGGCCGCTGCCTTCCGTGAAGGTTATTCTGGATGCAGGAAATCTTAACATTTTCACTGTTTTGGTGCCATGAACTGTTTCTCAGAATAACATTTTCAAATACAATAAATACATGGAATTACAAAGGAAACCAATTATATTGAGATACGGTTATCAAAATAGTTTTTGAATTGTGAAATATATGTTCCTTTATCAACCCATCAGTTAAGATCCAGCAGTGTGTCTAATAACTGCCATAATTCTGAAGCAGTGAGGAATGTAAACCACGAGGTACCTGCAACAGTTATGATGCGGTAGGAAAATGCCGGTCACTCCTGTTGGGATAAAACCCCAAATGCTGCTAATACCACAGGGGTTTGCTGTCTGTTTTCATAACAGAAGGAAATGCTGAATTTCAGTCACTGGGTAGGACAAATAAAGATATCCTTTTTTATTGTGACTCATCCCAGTGCCCGGCCCCCCTGAATTCCCCCTGTGAACCCCTGCTCCGGTGGGTTCCTTTGCCTAGTGTGTGTTCTCACCACCAATCTCCAGGTGGGCTCTACTGCCAGCCGGGGGCAGAAGGTTTCCACGCCAAGGGTGAGCGGGACGTCCAGGGCTTCCCTAGTCTCGGCCGCGGAGGGAGCAGGCAGAGGACGCGAGCCTGGGGCATCGCTGGGCAGCGCGACGGAACCCACGCCGCCCCGCCACGCCCCAGCCGCCCGCTGCGGCAGGTTTCTGGTCACACCGGAACAAGGCGCCAAACTGTTCTCCGTCCTCCAGCAGGCTGCCTGTCCCTCCTGTCAGCAGGGGTTGAACTCCGTCTACTTTTGGCCCTGATGCTTCGTGAAAGGCCAGCCAGCCCCATCCTGGTGGGTCGTCCCTCGGTCTAGACCCACAGCACACACACCTGCCTGTTCAGTTCAGGGCAAAATCCACGCAGGGCAGGTTCACTCCCTCTGGCCTTTGAATCAGTAATCGTGATTTATCTGCTCTGAAGCCTGTGGTGCAGAAGCAAACGGGATCGGGCGGGGTGGGGAGTGTGGTGTCTGCTGAGTGTCTTGGAGGCAGGATCGGGAGAAGAGAAGAAAGTGAGACTGCTGGGGAAGGCAGGGGGTGGGGGGGACGTGGGAGGTGGGTGGCTTTCTTAAAGAGGCGCTTCCCAAAGTCTGGGCTGCTGACAGCAGGTGACGAGATGAAAACCCAGCCCCATTACCTACCCCAGGGCCACCTTCCACTGAGTGGTGTCAAGAAAGGTCACTTCTACGTCCAGCTCCATCACCTACTAGCCAGGTGACATTGCAAAGCATTCGTGTCTTGTAGCCTCGGTTTTCTTATCTGTAAAATGAGACAATAGCATAAACTTGGCCAGTCTGACAGTTTTGTTGACAGAATTGAGTGAGAACACATGGGGAATGTTTTGAGGGTTTGTAAACACTGAGCTCTGGTGAAGCGAGTTCACATATAGAGGGGGATGTGGATGCAGCTGGAAGAGCAGGGTTGCCATGTACAGACGCACAGGTTGTTCACTGTTCAAGGGAGTCAGGCCTCCTATTCTGCTTGCCAGATATCCAGCCCCAGGCTACTTGCCAAGCCACTTGCCCTGGCACAGGGCTGTGGGAGGCACGCCTCTTTACAGTGCAGACAGCGTCCCTGCTTGCCCTTGCACTCCCAGGCCACATCCATGTGTAGGGAGAAAAATGAACCTTCTGCCTGTTCTCTAATGGGCTTTTGTGAAGCTCTTGTGTGGAGTCATAACTGCAACAATCTTAACTAGTTTGTCTATTATCCATGAAAATAATAAACAGTAGATAGATTTTTTTCTAACAACTTAATACAACAGTAAATGAAACTGCAGCCCAGAGGGTAGACTGCCACTGCAGAGAGGCAGCGGTGACCTGGCTGTGTGGCAGGGAGATGTTCGTGACTGCTTTGCGGACCACCCCTGGACAGCTGGATTGTCCGGAGTTGCCTCTAAATTCTCCCTCCCAACTCCTTGAATCCCAGCTATATTACTGTTTTCAGGATAAAAACTTAGTTTTGGAGGTTTGCAAAACTTCCACTCGCTCTCTCCGATCCCCTACGCCGAGAACACAGTCAGTCCCCCATGGCTACGAGGGATGGGGGTGGGGGGAGTGGTCAGCTCTTGGCAAGCAGTGATGCCTTGGATCCCTGAGGCTGAGGGGAATGGTGACTCTGGTGGGCTGAATAATGCCTCCAAAAATGTCCGCACCCTGGTCCCCAGAACGTGTGAGTGCTACCTTATATGGCAAAAGGGACTTTGAAGATGAGATTTCATTAAGGATCTCGAGATGGGGAAATTATCCTGGATTATGTGGGTGGGCTCAAGGCAACCACAAGGTCCTTATAAGAGGGAGAAACAGGAGATCAAAGTAGGTGGTGGGACAAGGCCACATGGCCATGAAACCTGAGTGATGCAGCCATGAGCTTAAGAATGCTGGCTGCAACCAGAAGCCGGAAGAGGCAGGGACAGATTTCTCCCCTGGAGTATGCAGAAGGAGCTGGCCCTGCCAGCACCTTGATTTCAGCCTCGTAAGTCTTATTTCAGATTTCTGAATTCCAGGACTGTAAGAGAAGAAATTTGTCTCTGTTTCAAACCACTAATTGTTGTAATTTGTTAGAGCAGCCAGAGAGAACTAATACCGCGACTGACCTGGCACCATTACCATTGCAGCTCATGGTCTAAGAGGCCCAATGTCGAGCTGGTGTGATTTCAGAACACCCAGAGTGGCCTACGCCAAATCTTCGTTGTCAGTGTATGAAATTCCAGCATTGTGGCTAACTGTAATATGGCTTTTTGTTTTTTAAGAGATGGAGGCTCACTACATTGCCCAGGCTGGAGTGCAGTAGCTACTGACAAGCACAATCACAGCTCACAGCAACCTCTAACTCCTGGGCTCAAATGATCCTCCCACCTCAGCCTCCTGAGCAGCTGGGACTACAGGCGTGCACCACCCCGCCCAGCACTAATGGCTAATGTGTAGTAAGTGCTTCCCACGTGCCTAGTCTGTGGTGAGTGTTTTAACATAAAGACTGTCTCCCTTTCGTAGAGAGGGTCTCAGCTCTGAGTGTTAATGAGAATTCTTGGACTATTAAAAAAAGACAGGCAGCAGAGCTTCACCCAAGAATCAGAGTACCAGAGATAGAACCTGGGTCTCTGTGCATTTTAAGTGTCCCACAGATGATTCCAATGTGCTCCAAAGGTTGTGTCAAAGTACGATTTTTGAAAACTTAAAACACATAACTCTCATACAAATATAGAGTGAACACGTGTCAAAGATTTGTTTAACACGTGACTGAAGTGACCCCGCAGGATGGCAAAGCTGGTTCAAAGGAGGATACTAGACACTGAAGTTTTTATAATCAATGAAAGAAAGAATGCTGGGATAAGATTGCTAACTACAACAAAAGGCTGGTTAATGTCCTAGGGGACAACCAAACCATAACCTTGGGGGTCATTCTTTTTGGAGTATATAGAAATCACTTGCAACTTATCAATTTTCTACACTTAACATCAATTTTTACAGAGTCTAAGCCCTAATCGATGGTAAAAAGTAACTCAGACAAACTGCAGAGACTTTTAAAGGGCACACAGTAATTTTTTTGCCTTATTTCCAAGTTTCGTATAATTTCTCTGTATCAAGGGATGGTCCCTGTTAAAATGCAAGCGGCCCTGGCCCAGGTATACTCCCGACTGACTTTAGGAGTCCATTTGTGCCTTTGTTAGTCCAATACGCATTCAGGAGCACCTGCTGTGTGCGTGGCCCTCTAGGGGGTACGGAGATGGGTAGGACGTTGCTGTCACCCTCACACATCCAGTGTCCAGAAGGAGAAGGGCACACACACAGTCAATCCCCATGCAAGGCAGCAAGCTAAGGGCCTTAAGAAGGTCTGTACACAGTAAAGTGCCCTGGGATTTAATGGAGGAAAACAGCACTTCTGATTTGAGAGGGGGAGGAAAGCTCTATGGGAGTAGAAGGTGCCAGTCGAGCTGGTAAGATTTCTGTAGGAGAAGAGAACGAAAAGCATTCCAGGGAGAGGGAACAACATCAGCAAAGGCTCAGAGGCAGGAGAGCAGTAAATATGTTTAGAGGACTGCTGAGAAGTTTAATTTGATGATGCAAAGAACTGCTTAGGAGGTTAGTGAGAGAGAAGGCAGGACAAATAGTCAAAGACAGGATTAGAGTATAGCTTTAATGCCAAATTAAGGGATCTGTACTTCAATTGAAAACCAGCAACCATTGCATTGCTGGTTTGGGGACAGAGATGTGCACGTTTAGCTTGTGGTGAAGGAACTGGATGGAAGTACAGGGTGTGGGCAGAAGAGTCCCCATTCCCTGTGAGAGTTTTGAACATCTTGGTTTAGGGGAGGGACAGCTATGGGTGTGACCCGACTCCTCATTTGAATTCTGCCTTTCCCTCACCCAAATGGAAGCCCTTTAGGTTTTACCCCTTTGAAATTCACCCCCAATTTTGAGACCAGCAGAGGCAGGGGTGGAGAAGGGCCTATGCCATGTTGCTATAGGGTGACTGAGAAGTGAGGCCCCCTTCCTCTGGGGCTTCAAAATGCTGCCTGCTCCTAGCTCTGCCCCCAGAGGGTAAGCCCAGGACCAGGTTGCTGTTGGGCCTTCTTATTATTTTTTTTGAGACAGAGTCTCACTCTGTTGCCTGGGCTAGAGAGCCGTGGCGTCAGCCTAGCTCACAGCAACCTCACACTCCTGGGCTCAAGCGATCCTCCTGCCTCAGCCTCCCGAATAGCTGGGACTACAGGCATGTGCCACCATGCCCGGCCAATTTTTTCTATATATTTTTAGTTGTCCAGCTAATTTCTTTCTATTTTTAGTAGAGGTGGGGTCTTGCTCTTGCTCTGGCTGGTCTCGAACTCCTGAGTTCAAACAATCCTCCCACCTCGGCCTCCCAGAGTGCTAGGATTACAGGCGTGAGCCACCGCGCCCGGCAGGCCTTCTTCATGTAAGATGCGCTGCTCTTCCAACCCTGCCCCTCAGGCGCTCCTCGTCAAACCATCCTGGTGCAGGGCGTGGCTCTGAGAATATCAATCTTGGGGTTAGATCAGCCAGAGATCGAATCCTGTCTCTAGCACTTTCTTGCCATGTAACTTGAGTCTGAGTCTCCATTTCTCAGCTGTAAAATAGTGTTTCCCTCCTCAGGTCGACGTGGGATTCTGGGAGTTGATACATGGAAATATCCAACACCAATCCTGGCACACAGTGTGTGCTCGGGCGTGAGGGTGGGGATGCGAACAACAAGCCCTACCTGCTCCTGGAAGCCTTCTTTACAATCCTAGACAGAAAAGAGGACAATTGGGTTTTAGTCTTTTTGGCTGGAAGCCACTGTTTCACCCTGGGCAAGTCCCTGTCCCTTGGGGGACTTCAACTTCCTCCTTTGTGAAATGTTGAGGCATGAGTGGGTGGTATGGGTGGGAACACCAGCTGTTCTCTGGGCCTTTCCAGCCATGGGTCATTTCATTCAGGCCTGCATGCCTCTGCCCCTCAGTGAACGTTTATGGAGCCCCTGCTATCGCCAGGCCCTGTGCTGGGTACTGGGACAAGCCAAGGACAAGGAGGACATGCTCTTCACCCACAAGGGTCCCCCAAAGGCCACCTCCCAGGCCCAGGTGGGTGGGCCTAGCCATGGGCACATGCTGCAGGCCCTCGGGAAACGGCACTCAGCTCCGTGCCAGGCACAGCAACAGGTGGCACCGTCGGGGCAGGCAGTGGGGGACGTACGTAAGAGTCGCAGTGGTGTGGGAATGTGGAGGAGAGAGCCACACTTGGGTTTGGATGGGTCAGGGAAGCCTTCACCGAACTGAGCTCCTGAAGAATGGGTCGTTCTCCAGTGGGAGCAGGAAGGGGCCTTCCAGACAGAGGTCCCAGCAGACACAAAGTCTTGGGGCTGTCCCCTGCACGGGGGTCTGGAGAGCGGTATTAATAAACAGAGATGCAGGTGGAGAACTGGGAATGGTCCATGTGGTGGAATTCGGGCTTTATCCTGCAGACTGTGAGGATGGAGATACTTGAGAAGGAGTGTCAGGTGACCATGCTTACACCCGCGGACAGTCACCGTGGCTGAAGCGTGGAGGCTGGTGGGCTGAGGCAGGCATAGGGCAGGGGCAGCTGAGGCCCGCACAGAGGAAGCAGGATGAGACCAAGGGGCAGGGTGGGGCGGGAGGAGGGCTGGGTCGGCTGCGGGCCGGGGAGCCCGGGCGGCCTCCAGGATGCCGGGCGGCACAGGGCGGATGGAGGGACTGGTCACTGGCGTGGGGGAGAGGAAGAGGAGCAGGTTGGGGTGGGGGCGTGGACACGATGGGTATGTCTGGCACGCGGAGGCTGGGACGTGATCTCAGGAAGGGCCCACGGGCAGCTGCTGCCTGGGTCGGTGGCAGACGGTGTGAGTGGAAGCCACAGATACAGAGGACTGGCCCAGGAAGGCCACTCCGAATGAGAATGGAAGACTGAAGCAGGACTCCAAGGGCCCCTGACACTTTAAAAACCTATTTTCTTCTGATTGTAAGAGTCATACACGCTCACTGCAAAAAACGTGCCCAGCTTTTTGGCATCTCTCCTTGTTGGCAAAGAGATCATTCATTCAATACACTGCCTGAGGACCTATTGTATGCTGGGCATGGCGTTGTCATTCTTTTTTTCCCAACATATCATAAAATTTACCCACAAGTATACAATTCAATGATTTTTAGTAAATTTATTGAGTTGCATGCCATCACCGTAATCCAGTTTCAGAGCATTTTCGCCTCCCCAGTAAGGTCGCTCATGCCCATTTACGGTTAATCTCTCTTCCCGCATGGAGCCCAAGCAGCCATTAATCTCTTCTGTCTTAGAGATCTGGCTAAGCTTCGCTCTGACTGATCTCCCCAGCTGCCCAATTCTAGCTGCACCTCACAGCGGTAGCCCTTGTTGAGGCCCCTCAGGGCTGCCTCGTGCTCTAAGCATCCACAGCAATCCTTGGCCCTCTAACACCCCAATGCCAACAGCCCAATCCAATATCCCGTTGACCCCATGCCCTCACCAACCCAACCAATATCCAAGGCCAACAGCCCAACCCACACCTCCTACTCATGCCCAGCACACCCCATGGTCCCATCACCAACAGCAGTCCCAGGAGCCAGCTGGTCCGTTGTTACCAGCCGCTCTTCTGAACGCCAGCTAGCACGGCTCTGTGCCCTCCCGTGTCTCCATGCCACCCCCTCCCTGACGGCTCCTCACCACCACGCAGCATCCAAGGAGCCGAAGGACCACAGCTGAGAGACCTCTCGGCCAGAGACTCGAGGCAGGCCTTCAGATGCAAAGGGACCGCGCCGGAAGGGGAGTCATTCCACCTTCTTTCTCCCATGGACACCCAAGCCCCTGCACTGCCCGTTGCCCGCTCTCTGCAGGACACTCTCATAGTGCGTAAACATCCTTGTAAGAAACCTTTCCTTGGCCCCACACTGACCCATCTCTCTTCCCTTTCCCAGCAAAACCTCACCAAAGATTTGCCTGCATTGGATGCGCGCTTCTGTTTCACTGCCCATTCTCTCCGCAACCTGTTGCAGCCTTTCGTAGGTGCTTGTAACGTGGCACAGAAGAATCCATAGTGACAAGCAAGGTTTCCCTCCCTGGAGGCATGTGATGTTACTCATTTCTTGGTATTCTTCCGTATATACTACTTCCCTCAGCTGTAATCGGGCTTTTATCTCCACCCTGACTCTGAAAAGGCCCTTCTCGGGGTCACCAGTGAGCTGCACCAGCCCAGAGCCACAGATCACTTCTCTATCTTCATCCTCATCAAATTCTCAGCAGCATCTGAGCCCATTCCCACTGGCTTCTCCCCCACGCTCTCTGGCCCTTGTTCCGCGTCTCCTTTGCGGGCCCCTCCTCCTGCATCAGTCCCTAAAGCGCAGTGTGCCCAGGCCTGAGTCTCTTCTCTCATCCCTCCCTGAGTGGTTTCTGTTCTCAGTCTCACAGCTTCAGAGGCTTTCTATGTGCTGGCAGCCCCCACATTTTTAAAATCTACAACTCCTGTCTTTTTCCAAGAGCTCCAAACTCTTCCTAAATGTTATTCCTCTTGCATATCTAAAGGGCATCTCAAACTTAGAGACATACTGATTTTCTCTTCCAAATGATGCCACCATCCACCCATTTGCTCAGACAACCAAGCTCAACTCTTGCACGAACATCCGATCTATCAGAAAGATCCATCAGCTCCGTTTCAGGATATATCCTAAAACCAGCCTTCTCTTACATGTCCATGACTGCCCCCCCCCCCAAGCCACCATCATCTCTCACCTGGATCACAATAGCCTCTCCCCCCAGTGGTCAGGGTTCTTTCTGCACACGGCACCCAGAGTGGGCTTTGACAATACCACTCCTCTGCTTGAGTCACAGCCTGCCAGTGTTCCCCACTTTGCTTAGAAAACATAACCTTGCCACCTTGCCATGCCCTGCGTGGTCTGCTTGCTCTCCCCTCCCCCTGCCTCGTCTCCCTCCCTCCCTCTATGCTCCTGCAGTTTGGTGACATGCTCTAGGGCACTGGGAATGCCCTACCCCTAGACCTTCTGGGGCCGCGTCCTTCTCACTACCTCTCGGACTCAACCTGATGTGACTTCCTCTAAGAAGCCCTCCCTGACCACTGCCAAGCTTCTCTATCAGTTTTATCTTTTTTTTTTTTTTTTTTTTTGAGATAGAGTCTCACTCTGTCACCCAGGCTGGAGTGCAGTGGCATCATCATAGCTCACAGCAACCTCAATCTCCTGGGCTCAAGCCATCCTCCTGCCTCAGCCTCCGGAGTAGCTGGGACTACAGGTGCACACCATCATGCCTGGCTAATTTTTTCTGTTTTTACTAGGGGTTGGGGGGGGGGGTCTTGCTCTTGCTCAGGCTGGTCTCGAACTCCTGACCTAAAGCAATCCTCCTGCCTCGGCCTCCCAGAGTGCTGGGATTACAGGCGTGAGCCACCGCGCCCGGCCCCTGCAATTATTTGTGTATGTGTGTGTGCCCCGCTGGACAGCAAGCTCCCCCAGGACAAGAGCTCTGATTTGTTTCATAGTTTTTATCCTCAGCACCTAGAACAGTGCCTGGCACGTAGTAGGAGCTCAATCCATATTTGCTGATTGACTCCTGAAATGAAAGAGCAAGCTTATAAGGATAACGTCTGCAAGGGCTGGGAACCCTTCCTGGTATAATCAGAATCATCTGTGGTCTCTTTAGAGTTAAAAAAGAAAAGTTCTCAGACACAGGCCTCCACATCAATCCCACCTCACTAACCTGAGACTTGGCAGGGTCAGAAACTCCTGCCCTCACCATCCTCACACCCAAAAGCCCAGATTGTCGTTCAGCTACGTCTTACCGCACACTAAAGATAAAACCTCCTTCACCATTCCTCGCCGCCCTCCCCCCACACTTCCCCCGCAGTGTCCGGGGGAGACAAGCCGGCTTCACATCAGACCCAGAAGAAGTGGGAAGGCTAGCATGCTAACTTATCTCCCTACAGGGAGATGTAAAATTTGCCCATAAATAAAACATTTTATTATTTAGCTTGAACTTTACATTTCATCAGTATGTAGCATGTGTTTCATTATATGTACCAGACACTAACATATATTTAAAAAGGAAATTCTGGAATGTCGCCCTGGCTTGCAAATTCTAGCAAAGAGAATCTAACAGGGTCTTGGAGACACGCTCCAGACCTCGCCCTCTGAATGGCCCCGGCAGTCATCACTTTTACCTTCACATGGCACTTTGTCGGGGTGGAACAAGTTGCATTAGAGGTGGCAGAGATGCTCTCGCTGTGCGTCCAGCTGCCTCCAACCGACTGCAGCCTGGAAAATGAAGCCCTGTAGCCAACGCTGCTGGAGTTGTGTCCAAAGTAAGCATCGTTATGCCCTAAATGGGTGCTGATTTTACGATAGCTGTTCCTGTCTGCTAGCCTTTTTTTTGGTTCATTTTTATTTATTTACTTATTTATTTATTTCACCTCCTGTGCCTCTGTTCTTGGCTGTGCTCCAGAGAAACGCTTCTCAAATGTTAGTGTGCATAGGCTCACCTGGGGAGCTTATTAAAATGAGTCTGATTCAGTGGGTCTGCGGCCGAGCTGAGTTCAAAGAAGTGCTCCGGTGATGCCGTCAGACCACACTTTGAGCAGCAAAACGCTAGAACTGCCATGTCCAACATGATAGCCACTGGCCACATGTGGCTATTTAAATTAAATGTAATTACAATTAACTGAAATTTAAAAATTCAGTTCCTCAGTCGCACTAGCCACATTTCAAGTGCTCAATGGCCACATGCCGCTACTTGCTGTCGTATCCACCACTCCGAGACAGAACGCTCCCATCATAGCAGAAAGGTCAATAGGACAGTGCTTCCCTGCAGAGCGGAGCTATTGGAAATATAACCCTCAAAGTGACATGTACTGTTCCTGCCTCCTGGAGGGGCTAAGGGCAGACAAACTCCACTCGACGGCACATGCACACGCACGAAGTATCTTTATGTCCAGGTGAAGTCCTCAGTCTCGCGCTGTATTTCCCTCCCCCTGGGGCCCAGATCCTCCACTGTCGGTGCGTCTCGGTCAGTGAAGACCATGGCTGCCATTTCTGGGACGTGTGGAAGACATGAAGCAGCCACTTCTTGCCTCCTTGTCTACTTCCTGGTGACTCAGTGTAGGGGACGTTTCCAACCGCACCCTGCAGTCCCCTCCCCTCGCCCTCCGTATCGGTTAGAGGCTCTGGACTGTGGCAGGGGGCTCTGCAGGGGAAAGTCCGAGGAACCTGAGGCCCTTCATCCGCTGCTTCCTCTTCTCTGAGCATCTTCACCGTACAAGGAGGGAGAGAGAAGGGAAACGGCCAGAGAATTGAGTTGATTCTGCACACATTGGAGCAATAAAGAAATGAGGCCCAGCTCCCTCCTCTCAAACTGATCCCAGCAATTGCTGCAACAATTCACAGCAAAAAATTCTCCAGCTGGGGAAGGAGGGAGGGTGGAGAGACATTTTGCAAGAATGCCTTTCATGTGAACCCAGAGCTGTCATTTTCCGGGTAATTCTGTGAACCAGGACCTGGGGCAATTTCCCAAAGTGCAGTTGGTGAGCATGTGGCCATCTCTAGAAATCGCATAAGGGAGAGGCACATGACCGGGGCCAGGGAAGGCCTGCGTCACCACTCAGAGTTCATGGCCCGGCAGGGCTGGAAGACACGCTGTCTGGGTGGGGCACTGCGGCCCCAGCTAAAGCAGTGAGGGCTGGTCTGGAGAGAGCCCAGCAGCTCCCTTTCTTAGGCAAGGGCTCCGCTAATTCACATGGGAACAACAACCCTTATGTCTACAAATTTATATACAAGGCTGTGCTGTCCATCCCAAATAATCAAATTAATCCTTCAAGGAGCCAGTAGACACGTAGCTGGCAACACAGGCAGAAAGACCACTGGAGTGCGGATCAGAAGAACTGAACTCAAAACCTGCCTCTGGCCCTTACCACCGTGTGACTTTAAGCAAGCCTCCTTGCTTATCTGGGCCTCTGTTTACTTATCTGTAAAAGGAGAATAGTGTCTATTTTTCATGGTTATTCAGCATTTGGTATACAGTACCAGGTGCTCAGTGAATGTTGATGTAACTATTCTGTCTTTATGAGGTGCCAGGCACTGAGCAAGGCAGCGGGCGAGATGGTGACATGGTCCCTGTCCTTGTGAAGTTGACTGTATGGAGACTGAGACAGACACTAAACAAAGGTTCACATGAAAATGTGTAAAATGACAATAGATGCAAAAAAGAGAGCTACAAAAGGTAACGAGAATCTGTAATGAACTGACTTAGTTAGGGTGGCTGACTTCCCTAAGCATGATGATTGAGCTGAGAGCTCAGAAGTGACGGAGGACAAGTAGGCAAAGAAGAGAGGCGTAAGGAACAGAATGTGCAAAGGTCCTGTGGCAGGACAGTGCTTGGCAATCTGCGAGGGACAGAAAGAGGGTCCGTATAGCTAGATGGCAGAGAGGCAGGAGACACACAGATGGCAGAGAGACTGGAAGTGGAGTTGAAGGGGCCTAGCACTGTGCTAGGTCATGGAGGTCAAAGCAATCATAATCACCTCCGACCTCAAGGAGCCCACAGTCTGCTGAAATAGGATGATAACAGGTGAAGTTTCCTTTCATTATTCTTTGGTGTATCAAATCTAGTATCGCATCTTGGGCCATGACCTATAAGAAATTAAGATGGTGTCAAACTTGTCCAGTTGAAATTTCTAGGACACCTGCCTCTTATGCACATACATAGTCCATCTGCAGGGGACCGAGAGGCTATCAGACCAGCTTCCCAGGGAGGTCCATGGACAGTTCTCTGGAATCAGTGAGAAGTACCCAACCTCACCCATTCAGAATGGCTCAACCCAAGAACCAGAAACCCTTGACCAGGGAAGAGGAAGCTGCAGTCCTAACAGTGGGTGTGTCCTTGCTCTCACCCTGGATGTGGTGGCTGTTTCCTGACCTGCTGCATGGCATGTAGCCTAATGGGGGTGACCGCAGGAGCAGCAGCGACCACAGCAGGAGTAGCACTTCGGGATGGGGTGGCTACCTTAATGGGACTGAATCCTAGCCCACACGTCCTTCATCAGTCTATGACTGAACTAAATTTCACAGTGAGCCCCATTCTGGAAGGTGGTAGAAATGTAATCTCAGTCAATTTGGGATTTCCCCTGCCTGTTTTATTTGGGATTGTACCCAAGTCCTCAGGAGGTTTATGGAGAAACACGGGGGGTGGGGGGGGATGTTTAGAGTTAAGAATCTGTTAAGAGAACGGATTCCGGAGCCAGATTATCTGGGTTCAAATACCAGCCGTGCTTCTTACTGGCTCTGGGACCTTGGGTAAGTTCTATGTCCTCATCAAAGCTTTAATTTCCTCATAGGTAAAATGGGGAGAAAAATAGTGCCTACCTTGCTGGGTTATTGTGAGGACTAAATGAGTTGGTGCTTTAGAATAAATGCTACATATGATTAATATTCGCTCCTCTTAATATGGGGGTTTGACATTGTTATCCTGCCCCACTCTCAGCAGCCTGGCCTCTCTGGTTCCCAGGAGAGAGGGTCCACGTCCAGGCCGTTCCTGAGCACACAGGACCACGAGGCACTGCCAGCATCGAGCAGGACCCAGGGGGCTTGGGGAAGGCTCTCTGGGACCCCAGTCAACCTGGACACCCCACAGCGACCCCTTCCAGCCCTGTTCACACTGGGCACTTGACCTGGAAGGGGGCAGAACTCAGAGTCCCTCCGCGGGCCCAGCACCCACCGTCTTTATGTTTCTCTGCCCCTCTTGCGCCTCCCAACCAAAATCTCGCTTCTGCCCTGGGAGCTGAAAGCCCCATCTTCAACTCATCCTCGTCTCTCAGCCCATACGTATCTCCGAGGCCTTGGCATCCGTGACTCAAAAGCCAAAATTACTCTGTTCTCAGGGCTCTGCTGTGTCATATCTGCCTTTAACCAGCAGGTGAGGGATCCTTTGGCGGGTCTGATGGGTGAAGGTATAGCTTCTCAGGTGGGGCAGAAGGGAATGCTGGGAGTTGGGGAAACAGGACCCAGTTAAGATGTCAAATGCTTTCTCCCCACACTGTATTGTCACCTTACTGGAGACTCAGCACAAGGTTAGTGTCAGGTGGCGGGAACAGCAGCGTTCGTGCCGGAGGCCTGCTGCTACCATGTGGAGCCAGCACCATGCTGGACCCTGCCATGCACCAGTGACAGCTGCAAAGTCCTCTGCGTCAAAGGTGGGAGCTCCTGAGAACCCCCGCAGTCAGCGCATCAGGAGGTACGCTCTCACACAGTTGGCACAGCCCACCGCTGCCCCCAGGTGCGCTGGGCACCCCAGGCATTCAGCCAGCTGCTGATGCCAGCATTGAGAGTGCTTCCTAATAACCAGCCCAATCGAGCTCTTTCTGATTACACAATAGCATTCACCCTGGCAAAAAGAGGACCAGCTTTATACATCCTTCTGGAGCCAGTTTCCATGGAGATGTACTCCTCTCCATCCCAGCCATGCTTTCCTCCTTGCTGGGCCTTGAACACACCAAGCTTGCAACCACCCCAGGGCCTTTGCACTTGCTATTCCTCTATTTGGAAGACAGTTCTTCCCCTGATACTGGTATGGATGCCTCTTTCACCTCCTTCAGGATGTTGATCAATTGTCATCTTATCAGCGAGAACTTCCCTGATATCCTATTTTAAATTGCTATCCCACCCTCCTCATTCTCCACTTCCTTCCCTAGTTTATTTTTCTCCAAGGCATTTACCACTTCCTGTCCTATTCATTGCTCATCTTCTTTCTCTCTATTCCACGAGAGCAGGGACTTTGTCTTGTTCACTGCTTTATGAAGAGAGGAAGAAAAGAAAGAGACTTTGCAGGAGCTATCTGCCTTCTCTCCATTGCATACACAAAGTACCAAAGCCCAGAGAGGTTAAATGATTTGCATCTATTCAGTAGAGGGAGGCATCTCTTCCGGTTAATTTCTAATGAACTTGTTCCCTAAGCACATCCTGCTTTCTCCAGGCTCTCCGTGGGTTTTCTCACATATTGCCAGCAATTCCCTCCTTCCCATCTCCAGCTGAGGAGACACTGCCCTCATCCTTCCAGGCACAGCTCATGGCCTTCTCCAGAAAGCCTTCCTGGGTGCCTTGGCCTTTCCTCCTACAAACTGCCAGTTCACTTGTTTGATTGTTTGTTTTTGCCCCATAAAGGCACTTACAAGAGTCTGCCTTGTTTAGTTGTCTCTGTACTGGGCCTTGTGCAACCCCAGGGCAGGGGCTGCATTTCCCCATCTCAATATCCCCTGTTCGCACCAGCCTCCAAGAAGGGAGTGGAAGAATCTCTTCAGCCTCCGTCTTCCCTGTCCCCTCAAAAACATCCATTTACACCTGAGAGCTGAGAGAGAAAGGAGGGCTCAGAGACAGGTTATTGACCCAATACATAAAAGGATGAAGGACGATGATGTCCCTCCCCTCTCTGTATTGTGCCTTCCTGAAGGGCAGGAATAGTATGTGATTGTTCTTTGGAGCCCCCACAGTTCCTGCCCCTGAGTTTATAGGAAGTATTCAGTCCTTCCTCACGGAAGTAAGTAGAGAAGGAATGGTAGAACAAGATGTTTAGACCCACTTCAAGTTCAATTCTGATGCTGTGAACAAGTTGGAAAATAGCTCTTCCCTGATGAGCACCCCTTTTTGCTCCATAGCGCCCACCCCTCAATGGGAGGCTTAGGCCCAGATCAAGTGCTCCACCCCTGAACCCAGCAAGGCTGGCAGGCCTGCAGCAGGTGCACCCAGAGAGTGAGACCACAGCCCTCGAAGGAGACTCCACCATTGCCAACATTAACAAGGGAAGTATGAGGAGGGGGTGGGTTGCAAACAGACCTTCCTGACTCCCAATCCTCCCATCTCCCTCCAGACAGTTCCAAACAATTCAAACACCCGCTGACAGCTGAGATAGGAGAGGCCAACCCTGGATGGGGCTTCCAGCTAGGATTTCACATAACAAGCCCTCGGAATCTAGGAAGGGGTTACAAGCCCGCTAGGGAGGGACCACCTACAGGTTCTGGAACCTTTCACTGCTCCACCATGCGTGGCTCAACATGTCCAGCTCACCAGGAAACAGCTCTTGGATGAGAAAGAGGAAAAACACAGACTCCAGAACAGTACAGTTTAGAAGCATAGGCTCAGGAATTCTGCGATGGAGGTGGGAGCGCTGAAGGGAGGCCTAGGGTTGGAGGATCGTGTCTTTGTTTTCAACATTTGCCGACAGGCGGGGATCGAGAGAGTCCGGAACCCACCCCAGCAGCTCCACGTGCTCATACGAGTCCCACCCACCAGCCCGGATGTCTTTACTGATTTTCAAATCATGGGCTGGAAAGAACGTGGGTTTCACAGTTGAGCAGCCTCGTTTACAGATGACACTATCAAGGCAGAGAGAGGGAAGGTGGGTTGCCTGGGGTCACACAGGCTGGGAGGGGCTCAGCCATGCCTTGGTCTTGGGGCCCCTGCCCCTGGTGCTGTCTGTTGGCCACCCTGCCATTCTCACTCAAGTTAGAGCCAGGAAGGAACCAAGCCAGCCTAGAATCCTACCCTCTCATTTCTTGCCTGAAGAGCTGACCCACATGAAGCCCAGCTGCTTGGCAGGTGCTGGGGTTGGGTGGGGGAACCGCTGAGACCTGTCCACTGTCCACTGTGCCAGGCACTTCATCGCATCCTCTCACTTACTCCCTGGACTGTCCCTGTGAGGTGGTGGGGACTGTGTTCCTTATTTTACAGGTGACGTAACTATGGCTCAGAGAGGTGAATCACTTGCCCAATGTCACAGAGCTAGAAAGTGATGGAGTTGTTATTCAGATCCAGGCCAGTCTGAGACCAAGCCTTTGCCCTTCCAATGTGCCAGACTCAGTGAAAATGGCCTGGAAATAGTTAAGACAGGAGCTGTCATGCAGGTAAGAAAGTATGTTGGGAGCTATACCAAGGAAGAGAGAGAAATTTGTATCTTTGAGGCCAAAGAGTCTTAGCCACAGAGGTACAGCTACCAGCCCTCGGGCTGCCATTTAATTGCCACCTGCAGGGCCCTGCAAAGTCTGCTCTTTTCTGTCTGACTATAAACGCAGATTCTCCAGGCAGAACAGGCCGGCTCGTGAGATGGAAAGTTTCACAGAGATGAGGCTTGCAGGGAAAGGTCAGAGGATTTGTCCCTGGGTCCCTCACAGGAGGCAGAGGAGTTCGGGGTAGCTGGCAACAACATACCAGCCCTGGGCACCTAGAGGGCAATGGCCAGGGTGAGGCTCCAGGGAGCAGGCAGGGCTGGGGCCACGGGCGCCTGCCAGAGTCCAGCCCAGTCTTGGGCCGGGCCGGAAACCAGTCCTGTTAAACAAAGCTTTACACAACCATCTCGTTAACTGCCTCAATCCACAGCGTCAAATTAACTCAGCACAGCCTCCACAAGGCTCTGTTGGAGGGGATGGCAGAGGGCTGGCTTCTGAATTCCAGGGCCTTGTGTCCATGTTGGTTTAATTAGCTCCATGATTTCTGCTTCCCTTGGGCATAGCCTCACATGCCAGGCCCCTGCCAGCTGCCTGGTTCCCCTAGAGGAGCCAAGGAAAGAGGAGCAACCCAGGGAAGGGAGCCAGGATTCAGGCAGGACTGGCCGACTTGCTGGCAACAGCCGGGGCAGGGAGTCTGGGCTTGGCAGAGCAGCGACACAAAGACCAAGGCTGGAGAGGCCACTTTAGGGCTCAGGCGGAAAGGACCAGGAGAGGCTGTAGGTGGGAAAACGAGGCTAGCAAGCATTGCTTCTCGGCCTTCTGGCTGAGATCAAGTGAGGCTAGCAAGCTGCAGAGTGAGGCAGTAAGGGCAACCAGCTCAAAACATTGGCCAAGTTAGGGCACTGCCAGCTATAAATATGACAGAGTAGAGTCAGCAGGACTGAATTGTGGCAAGTGGTTAGGAGTGCAGAACTCAAGGAAAAGTCACAGAACTCAAGGAATAATAATAAAGGTACTGCCGGGCGTGGTGGCTCACACCTGTAGTCCCAGTTACTCGGGAGGCTGAGACAAGAGGATTGCTTGAGGCCAAAAGTTTGAGGCCAGCCTGTGCAACACAGTGAGATTCTGTCTCTAAATAATAATAATAATGATAATAAAGGTAAAGGAAAGTTTGGGAAAATAAAACAATTGTTCTCAAAGTGTAGTTCTGGGATCAGCAACATTGTATCACCTGATAATATCTTAGAAATGCAAATTATTGGGCCCAATCCCAAGCCTCAGAAACTCTGCTTTAATGGCCCTGCTGGTAATTCCGATGCATGATAAAGTTCGAGCACCGCTTGGCTACTCAGAGTGTGGCTGGCCCATGGACCGGCACTATCAGATTATTAGGAAGGCAGAATCTCGGGCCTGGCCCCAGACCCGCTGAGTCTGCAGTTTAACAAGACCCCAGAGGGTTCCCATGTACCTTACAGTTTGACAAGGGCTACACCAGAGCTGGGATTCTTTGGTCTGAGCGTGGATGGGTCTGTGTCTAAGGCCAGGGACAAATAGACACAGAAGACAATGGGGAAATAGGCCACATGATTTCAGTCATAGGTGAAGGCTGTCCTCAGCTCTTCGCACATCCAGACCGCTCCCAGAAAATGACACCAAGAAAAATAATGGCTTCACCGAGCCTGCAAACATGCCCAACGCAAAGGCAACAAGACAAACAGCCTGACAGGTGCTATTCATGTTCCACAGGAGACAGCTGGAGCCCCTGTGTTGCAGGCAGGCTCCCCCCTCTGTGATGAGGGTGGAGATGACGGCAGCAGCGGAGGATGGCTGCAAGCAAGGGAAAGCCCGCAGAGACACCCTGAGCAGGCAAAGCTGCTGAGACAGGAGGCCGGACCTGTAATGGCCACTCAGAATGACCTGGGGCTCTCATTCTCAGCAGGGAAACTGGCGGGGCGGCACTGACAGACACAGCAGAGGAGCCTCCAAGGCTCCAGTGCCGAACGACGGCTTTGCGTCACCCACACCAGAAAGAGTCCTTTCCTTCCCCACCTCCCTGCTGGCTTCCTGGTGCTTGTGATCCTATCGCGCTGGTCTTTCCATTCCTCTTACTAATAGCTGAAATTAATATTTAGTGGGGGTTTACAATGTGCCAGGCTCTATGAGCTAAGTACCTTGTATGCACTTTTTTCATTTAGTCCTTTCAACAATTCTACTAGGAAGGTACCAGTATTTTAGGTATTCACTAATATTTGGGAATTTACTAAATACTAACAAGCGTTTATGAATTTACAGATGGAGAAACTGAGAGAAGAAGTTAAGTTGCTTTCCGAAATTGAGCTAGATAGAAAGGTGGAACTGAGGAAGAGCCCAGACATCCCAACCGCAGGTCCTCCACCAAACCTCTGTGTCTTTGTTCCTCATAGTGTGGGTCCCGGACCAGCAGCTTCAGCATCATTCGGGAGTTTGTGTGATACGAGAATCTCAGGCCCTGTCCAGGCTTACGAATCCAGTCTCAGCATTTTTAGCAAGATCCCCCAGAACTGGCTTGCACATTACAGCTGGATAAACGTGCCGGTTATAAGTGCTTCCTTCCCCTGCAATGATGCAGGTCCCTCCTGTGTGAGGATCACAGCTGATCTCACTCAGACACTCCGGCAGGAATGCGTTTCCAGGTTTCATCTCCCGGGGCCTCAGCAGCTCTACCTGGGCGAGGGCAATAATCCTGCCGCCTACATCGCAAGACTGTCAGGGTGATGACGGGTTGGCGAAGTTCAGAGCAGGATCCAAGTCTAGGGTGAAATCCTTATTATTAAGTGGGTCAGGGCTTGGTCTCCCCTCTGCCCTGCAAAGCCACTTTATAGAAGCCCTTGCTGGAAGGCCAGATCCTGGTGGTCCCTCTGCTCCCATGTCTGTTTGACACATCTCTCTCACTGGCACCTCCGCCCCACCGCTGCAGCTCCTCACACTAGCCTGGGTGCACTCTGTGGCCTGCCGTCATGTCCTGGGGTCACAGGGCCAGAAAGGCTCTGCTCATTTATGCTTCACTCTTTCTCATGGAACATGATGCATTCAAGGCCTTTGAGGACCAGGTCTTATGTCTTTCATGGTCACTGAGTCACAGATTGGAGTCCAAAGGACCCGAGAGACCAGTGTAGACTATGTTTGAGCTCAGCCGCATCAGGGCACAAGTGCTGGCTTCACTGTTGATCAGCCACGGGATCCCCGGTGAGTTTCTTAAACACTCTATGACTCAGTTTTCTCATTTGGAAAGTGAGAATAATAGTAGTCCCTAATTTACAGGATGATTAGGAATATTTAATAAAATACTAGATGAAGTATTAACTTATTAAATTAAATACTTAATGACTGCCTGCATTTTTGTTGACGCCCAACCTGGTTAGCTATTATTAAACCATATTTCAAAGACTCTAAGAAACATCAATTGTAAGACACATCCGTGACTTCAGAGAGGCTAAAATGTTGTATCAGTCATTCAACAGAAAAAGGGCTCCAAAGCCAAAGATGTTTGGGAAACACTAACTTTCTTTCTTATAAGAGGTCTCAGAACCTTGTGTGTGAGCCAAGTGTCAGACTACCAATCATTCGAACGTTCACGGGTCAGAGCCCTGAGTGCAGACTCTGCCTCTCCTCCCTCTGCCACCCGAGGACACAAACACAATACGACAGCACATCTGTGACGCCTCTAAATGCTGCCTTTCAGTGCGATTTTCAGCGTAGGTATCACATTCAGTGTTTTCCAGATTAAGTAGATAATGGAACTCCTTTTTTCTGGAATATCTTTTTTTTTAATTAAAAAAACTTTTTTTTCTTCAGAGATGGGGTCTCACTTTGTTGTCCAGGCTGGCATCCAGTGGCATGACATAGCTCACCAAAGCCTCAAACTTCTGGGCTCAAGTGATCCTCCCACATCAGCCTCCCAAAGTGCTGGTATTACAGGCATGAGCCACCGCACACGGCCTTTCATGGAGCATCTTGTGAGTTCTGTGGAGTACAGTTTTGGAAGTACTAATCCAGTCCACTGCTCTAATTTCATAAATGGGGAAATGGAGGCCCAGAGAGAGGAGGAGACTTCCTGGAGTTACTTGGCTGATTAAGTGGTGACAAGTAGGCCACTGAACAGCCAAACTGGAGGCCCCTCCACTAAGCCACACTGCTTCCCACTTCACCTGTTACCGCTGGTCCTTGATGGCCTTCCATGACCTCCTGAGTCCCGGTGTGTGCTGCTCCTCACAGTAACCCCCAGAGCTCGGAGGGAAGGAACTGTCCCCGTCGCACAGATACAGTTGCCAGCATGCTGGGTGACAGGGTAGAATGGAACCCAGATCTGATTCCTGGGCTTCCTGCTGTGTTTTCATAACACCCTAAAGACTGTAGCTCTGAGGTGAGGAGGTACATGACCAGGAGGAAGCAGGTGAGCAGGACAGTGTAGAAGGCCTGGGTCTCCCAGTACAGAAGGGCTGAAAAAAGCAGTCCTCACCTTCGGAAGCAGCCGTGTGAGGCCAGCCCGGGCCTCTACCCTGATGGGCAGAGATGCAGACCATCCCCCACCTGCCCTACCAATTCTCGGTCAAGCACTGGGGGGAGAGTATAGAGCTGCTGTTCAAGGCCTCTGCTTTCACACCTGCCCACATGCAGAGCCTGGTGGAACAGAGCATGGACCTCCAGGTTCAATATTGTTGTGTCACCGAGGATCATCCACAGGGACCCACCAGGCAAACTGCAGACCACATTTATGAAATTCACTGGGAAGTCCTTTCATCGCAGCAGCTGATTAGATGACTTGCTTTGTTTTAAGAGCAGTTTGTGTTTTACTGGCTAAGGTGAATTACTAGGAGGAGTTGTTCAGCAATTCATCAATGTTTAAACCTCCGCATGTTTGTGGTCAAACATGACCGTTCTCACAGACCGAATGACTCTCGACATTTTCCCCTCTGAGACACGCATGATGGACGATGTTTATTCACGTGTCTGACCCACCCACATTGGGAAGAGACTCACATTGGCAAAAATTTTAAAGAATATCAAGTGTTGGTAAGGGTACAGAAAAGGCTAACTTTTATACACTGTTGGTGAACGTATAAGTTGACATAGAACCAACAGAGAACAATTTGGCAGCATCTAATGAAATGGAGCATTTCATTTCAATTATATTCCCTATGAGCCTGCAAGTCCATCTTTCAGTACATGCCCAAGAGAAATTCAGCTTGTGCACAAGCAAACATATCTAAGGATGTGAACTGCAGGATGTTGGCAATCCTACAAAACTGGAAACAACTCAGGTGTCCGCCAATAGAAAAATGGCTGGTAAAATATGGTATAATCATACAATGGAATATTTCACAGCAGTTAAAGAAAATGAATTAAAGCTATATATATATATCTCATTATGGAGAGATCTCAAAATATACTGTTGAGTGAAAAAAGAAAGTTACTGTATAATAAAAATTAAAATCCTGTTTGTAGAAGTTTTCAGATAGAGCAGTTCTATGTATTTATCATAGATGAATATAAATTTATAAAGGTAAAAGCATAAGAGACAGATTGAAAGGATATTTACTATATTCATATAGTGATTGTTGCTGAGAAGGGGAAAAAGAAGAGTGGGATGGGTCTGAAGGACAAAGGGGACTTTACCTGCACCCTGAGGCTATTGTGTCGGACACAGCTAATGCATCTCCCAGACTCTCTCCGCCTCACCTGTCTCCTGAACTCCCAGCCACTGCCACAGCAGCTAACTCTCTGCAGCCTCTGTGGTCCCCCTGGGGCTGAGCAGCCACATGGCCAGGGCCTTGGGTTCTTCCCATCGTCATCTCTGGGCTTGAATGAAACACTCTGCAGCTGGGCCTAGGATGTGGCTTCCGCAGGGGCTGCCCAAGTGGGTCCGGTATAATGCAATGGTTCTCGACTGGAGGGATTTTCCCCCAGGGGACAGGTGGCAATATCTACAGATATTCTCGGTTGCCACACCCAGGTAACAGGTGCTCCTGGCATCTAGTGGGTACAGGTCAGAGATGCTGCTAAACATCCTACAATGCAGAGGACAGTCCCCTACAACGAAGACTCATCTGGCCGGTAGTGGGCCAAGGTTCATTAGTGCTAAGACTGAGGACCCCTGGTATGGTAGTTAAGACCAAGACTCCAGAAACAAAGTAGGTGTGTGGTCTCAGACAAGTTATTGCACCTCTCTGTGCTTCAGCTTCCTTGTCTGTAAAATGAGTATAATAATTGTATCCACCTCATATGGTTGTTGTGAGAATTAAATGTGTTAATAATTTGCGTAAAGCGTTTATGTCAGTGAACGGCACTCAGACAATGCTACGCAAGTGTAACAGTAACAGTAGCAGTAGTAACTTTGCCATGAAGAGTCATGCAATGGTGATGAATACCCTAATTTTTTAAGTAAGCCACTCACAAACTTCAAAGCTTTAATTATTACTAGTTACAAATGTGTCGCAACGCACTTTACAATTGATTTTCATGCATCTATAATGTCACGTTTTATCATTCTAAAATGCACACTTTGACACTTTCACATTTTGACGTCTCTGAACTCAGGATGCATCTTACAACCATGATTGGCTAATATGGCCATCGGATAGCTGTCGCTGTCTGCATGCATGCGTAAAACCTTGGAGATGGGTATCAGTGGCTCAGAAGGAAAACCTAGAGATAGATAGTAGGGAAGATGCCTTTTAAAAAATGGTCCATCACTCACACTGTGGAAAATATGCTCATGAATGATGCTGAATCAAAAAGCGATTCAAACGAGTTGCGCTCTTCTGAAGTGAATTCATTTTTCTTACGTTTTCTTTCTTGTGCATGTATAAAAGTGATATTATCAAACATTGATGTCCAAATAAGTCTGAGAGCTCTTTCATAAGTACTGTACGTAACAAAAATTCTACATAAGAAAGCCTTGTGCCATAGTTTAATTGACAACGTTTTTTTCTTTTTCTAAGCAGTACACAAAATAATGGTGCCTCTTGCAAATGATAACATCCCAGATTTGATGAAACGTAATCATATTCACTACCATTTACTAAGTCCTTATAATGTGCTAACCAGTCTACATGTGTTATCCCATTTAATCCTCTCAACAGCCCTATAATGTACTTATTAATATTGTTCATACTTTGCTGATGAACAAACTGGGAGTCAGATAAGTGAAGTGACTTGCCCAACAGCTGATAAATAACACTGGGACTAAACCCAGTTTATTTGGACTCCAAAGCCTTGGTGCTCGGCCTTCGCATCCTGGTTCAGAGCTGCAGTCAAAGCCTGCACCCTTTTTTCCAGGGGCTGACAACCTAAGGCGTGGACAGTGATGACGAAAGGCAGCTGAGGCAACGCTCAGCCGTGCGTGGGCCAGTCTTCCACGCCGCTGCCTCCCCAGCTTCTCAGCACCACCAGACTTGCCCGGCACAGCTTGCCTGCCCCGTTCCGTGAGAGAATACAGCCAGAACCGCGACGGGGTGCCACATTTGAGACACTGCCAGCCTCAGCTTCCCTAAGGAAATCAAGGTCATGTGCTGTGACAGCTGAGTGGGGCTTAAAAGGATGGAGATGTTTTATAAGCTTTGGGTAAAAATCCATGTCTTCCCAGGCTGAACCCACACATTTGGAATTTTTCATTTATCCTTTTATAGTACAGTTTTGTCTCTGCCGATTCCAACAAATTGTGAAGCAAAACACAATCATTTTAGCCAAACATCCAAGGTAATGAATTCAACAGCATCATCAATGTGCAAATAGTAACCGTCCAATTAAATTATGAAGCCCAGCGGATGTATCCTACTAGTGTCATCAAGACTTAAATCCAGTCCACTGCCTCCTCCCCGGCAGTGTGGGCCTTCCCAGGTCTCCCTGCAATGTGGGTAGGTACATAAAGCGTGTTGGCCGCTTGCCAGGGGCGTGGGGCGATGGTGAGCATCACACTGGAAGTTAAGAGACCTGTGTTCAAGTCTTAAAGCGTCTACAACCTTGAACAAGTCACTTGACTGTACATGCCTCATTTCCCTCTCCTGTAAAATGTGTGCCCCAGATTCTAAAGCTAAATAGGAACTCTCATTTACTTATTCCCCTAACACTGTGAAATCTGGTTTTCATTCTCATCATCTCTCAGGGCCTCTGGGCAAGTTCCTGTGCCCTGTTTCTCTCAACAAGGATAACTAGTTCCATCTGCCTTTGCAATTTGCTCCTAGGACAAGGAATGCCTCTTGTTGAGGTTGGCCTGCCTTGCACATGGTGGATAAATGCTTCAGGTATGGCCCTCCCCTCCCCCACTTCCCCAGCGTTCAGGACTGAATGAAAGTGTGGAGAAGCGACTGCCTCTGCTTTGGGGAGTGGAGTTTTGCTTTTCCTTTGCTTCGCTGCTCATTCGCACTGATGAGCAATGAAGAGACTGGGGTTAGACAGTCTGGGATCATTTTCCTGCCCTGCTCTTCCACCCTGCTCATGGCAGTTGGCAACTCTATCCACTCACTGCACAGAGACCAGAGACGGGAAAGGGGTTTTCTCAATGTCTCACAGCAACTGACGGCAAGCTGGGGTGCGAGTTCCGGTTGTCTGAGTCCTGGATTCCTGATTGGAATCCAACAGGTCGGAGGGAGGAAGTCAGACGATCGTGGGCTACGGGCTCAAACCAACTGCGTGTAAACCCAGCACGGCCACTGGCTCGTCGTCTCTCTCCTCTGCTTCCTCCTCCTAGAATTGAGATGATAATAATCATCTCATAGAATTGTGAGCATCAAACAGGATGCTTGGAGCTCAGACCATTTTGGGATTAAAACCAGTAAGGACAATAGCTGGGGCCTTAATGAAGATAAAGAGGGAGTATTACTGCCTGGTACGAACCGGGAATTTGTGCTAAGGTACAAAGCAGGCCAGTATTCCTACTTGAGGGACCATAAAATTCTTCCCATCATTGAAGCCAGGGGTGAGGAACCTGCAGCTTTAAGGTACACGTGGCCTTCTAGGTCCTTGAGTGCAGCCTTTTGACTGAATCCAAGTTTTACAGAACGAATCTTTTAATCTTTATTAATACATTTTTGTTCATCATTTATATTTTTATTTTTAAAATGAATATACTTAAAATACCAAAGAATAAAATAAGTTTCAGTGAAATAATCCTCCCAGATTGGCTGGCACGATTAGAGCATTAGCAAGCCACAGGGGCTAAATTGACAGCTGCTATGCTCATGATGCAGTTCTAACTTCCCCCGCCTGCCTGGCGCCACCACCCCACAAGGCTGGTCGGCCAGTTTATGGGGGTCGAGTATGCTAGTCTGTTATCAGCTTTTGACAACGGTGCACTGGGTTTCTGTCTGAAGTGGAATTTGTGAATAGTTGCACAGCCCAACAGTAATTTTTTTTTTTTTGAGACAGTCTCCCTCTGTCACCTGGGCTAGAGTGCCGTGGCATCAGCCCAGCTCACGGCGCCCTCCAACTCCTGGTCTCAAGCGATCCTCCTGCCTCAGGCTCAATTAACAAATAGTTTTCATTTTTTGAAATTATTAAGTACATAGTAGTTAGATTTTCACAAAATAATGTATACTTTTTAGGTATATCTAATTGAAGTTTCTTGAATGTGGCCTTCTTTGATTATAGCTAAATTAATGCGGCCTTCCAACATGACAAGGTTCCCCACCCCCGATTTACACATAGGACAAGTTGTGGAGCCTCCCTTGTCAAAGAGGGAAACGTGAACAAAACTACCCTGGGTATGTGAATTACGCCTCAGTAAAGCCGACTGTTAAAACACTACGTTCAGCTTGGTCAAGACAAAAAGTCCTGATAACAGGTGGCTATCAGAGGGCGCAGGGTCGTGGGAGTATCAGTAGTGCAACCTCTGTGGAAGGCATTGGCAAGATTCATAAAAATTAGTCACAGACATGCCAGCGGCAGTCAGTTGTGGATTTCTGGCCCTCAGGGGGCCAGATCCAGTCAGCTGTGGCCAGGAGGGTGGGGCAGAGGGTGGGGATGCGGCTGAGGTGATGTGGCACATTTTTAGTGCCTTGAGGGGAAACAGTCTGTGCCACTGGAGTTGAGGAGGGGTTGGGAGCACGGGTGGGGGTGGGGCCAGGGCACAGGCTTGGAGCCAACAGACCTGTCCATTCATCTCACCTCTACGGCCTACTAACCACTCTGCTTCTTTGAGCTTCTTTTCCCCATCTGTAGACTGAAGATGAGACCACCTGCCATGAAGTGTTTATGTGAGGGTGAAATGAAATCCACACGTGGCCTGGCCCAGTGTCTCGTGCATGGCCAGCAAGCAGCCATTTATCCATTTATTGCTCTTCCTACCTGCTATGCTAATGTTGTGTCACCCTCAAATCCATATGTGGAAACCTAATCACCAATGGGAGGGTATAGGAGACGGGGCCTTCGGGAGGCGATCGGATCATGAGGGCAGGGCCCTCATAAATGGGATTAGTGCCCTTTTAAAAGAGGCCCCAGAGAGCTGCCTTGCCCCTTCCACCAGGTGAGGACACCGTGCGAAGGTGCCATCCATGAACAGAAAGGGGGCCATCACCGGACACTGAACATGCTGGCACCTTGGTCTTGGACCTCCCAGCCTACAAAACTGTGAGAAATAAATTTCTGTTGTTTAGGCCACCTAGTTCATGGTATTTTGTTATAACAGCCCCAAAGGACTAAGACGCTATCTTTGTCCCTTCACCTCTCCTCTGGCCCATTCTAGTTGGGGCCAACACACCACCATGTCACACCCCGGCAGCTTCTAAGAGCAAACTTCAGACAACAGCAGAGTCAGGAGGCAATTTCCCACATTCTCACCTGTTCTGCCCCTCCATCCTTCCTTCCCTCCTTCCTACTTTACTTCCTCCCTCCCTCCCTTTTTTCCTCCCTTCCTCGTTTCCTCCCTTCCTCCCCCCTCCCTTGCTCTGGATGCCTGGTACACTGAGTGAACTTAACCCTTGCCTTAGGGCCTGAATCTCCCCGCTTCCTGACGGGGCCCCACCCCCTGCCCTGCCAGCCCTGTCTCACCTCACTCCTCTGGCCGTGGGCTCCTTGCCTTCCCTGACTGTGGGAACTCTCCCAACCACACGCTTTATGAGAGATGGGGATTTAGATGCGGTCCCTACTAGTCATATTAATGACAATGCACTTTAAAAAAAAAAAACTTTTATTTTAAAATACAGGAAGTCCTCAATGTCATTGATAGCTTCTTATAACCTTTTGTCAAGGACAGAAAAACAAGTGAGAGGTAATGGAATGTTGGGGATAGAAAAACAATAGGAAGGAAATGGTTGCAGAAAAATAAAAAGAGGGGACAGTTATTTTGGTCTTAAAGAATGGGGTGCTTAGGGACATGGATCACTGACCACAGTCAGAGGATGGTTATGGAACTTTTCCCAACCGTACGCATGCTAGAAAAATGACTGGAACATAACCTTTAAGTCATGTCCTTACCTGGAAGGAATTCAGTCCCCAGAACAGTGACATATAGTTATGAATAATTATAACTAACCTTTACCTAAACATAAAACACATAAAAAGAAAAACACAGAAGCAGCCAGAGTCTTCTCCACTGGTGGAGACAGACCCGTTTCCCCTTAGGAAACGTACTTTCACTTTGCACCCTCAAACTTCACCCCCGATCAATTCTTCACGCGCACCTGCTGAGTGTCTGTCACTTCTCTGTCATGTGAGGCAAGGCTTGGCATGCCTCCCAGCCAGGAGCCCAAGAACTGGGGCAACACTTCACAGTCAGCCGTGGACTGAACCATGACACTGTGACTCCGAGTGAAATGATGTATACAGAAACCAATTTTGCCACAGGCTAGTAGACGTAAACAAGAGTTTATGTCTTGTAAGTTATACCACAACTTACCGGCTCCTATGGTATATTTCTGGTCACAGAAATATCACCAAACTTCTAAATAAAGACCCAAAACACTTCTAACATTAAACAGTGAAATAGGCCACGTGCAGTGGCTCACGCCTGTAATCTCTGCACTTTGGGAGGCCAAGGTAGGAGGATCTCTTGAGGTCAGGAGTTCAGGACTAGCCTGGGCAACATAGTAAGACTCCATCTCTACAAAAAAATTTTAAAAATTAGCCAAATGTGGTGGCACGCATCTGTAGTCCCAGCTACTCGGGAGGCTGAGGTGGGAGAACCACTTGAGCCCAGGAGTTCGAGGTCACAGTGAGCTGTGATCGCACCACTGCACTGCAGCCTGGGCGACCTGTCGCTTAAAAAAAAAAAAAAAGACAATTTTGGGGTTCATACTTTGCCACTGCAAATTTTCTGCTCTAGCCAACTCCCTGAAAGTCCTGGTCCTTCCCTCCTCCAGAACTCTGTCCACTCGCTGGTGCTGCCTGGAAAGCACTCTTTATCAGCCAGAGACTCAGCCTGGCTTCAGCTAAAACAGAATTTGCTGGAAAAATAGTGGGTCGCACCAGAATCTCGAGAAGGCGGGGGAGCAGAGCAGGACCAGGGCATCCTGCACTCCCTGGCCAGGTCCTCAGGGTCCCACGGCAGGGAATGAAGGCCTGCTGCTGGCTTTGTTTTGGTTTTCTGTCCTTCGCCATCTCTTTGCAAAGCATTTCCACGTCAGCCCAGCTGGAAACGGCTTCATCCCCCTCTGGCCCACCCCACAGCCCTCCCCAACCAGAATGTATTTTCTTGGGGTCAAGGTCTCAGTCTTTGTATAGTACATAATATTTACTTTCCAAAGTAGGAAACCAAGAAGTATTGTGAATGACTAAATCCTGCCTCCAGAAGCAGTTAGTATTTTTTTTTATCAAATTCTTTGACATTCATACATAACAAAACTGAAGGCAAAACTGCCCTTTTTCATTTCATTCTTGACTCCTCTTCTTAATGGGAGTGTCAAAGCAGTCAGTAAGTGAATTAGGCTCTTGAAATCACTGACAAAGCTTTCAAGGGGCCCATGAACTTGCAAAAAACAGCTACAGAAGGTTTTAATTAACAAGATGGGAAAAAAATTCACTTGACCTCTACATGCCCTTCTTTAAAAAGTGGGATAATGAGGCTGGCCACCTGCCTAGCTCAGTGCGGCTGCTGTGTTCATTAACGAGGCAGGTGGTGGCAAGGTGCTGGGAACCCTTTGGACAAAAGAAGGAGGAAAAAGCTCTCCAAATACAAATTGTCATAATGATGGTCCTAGCCAAAGATCCCATTATATCCATTATATCTAGACTCCCCCTGGTGACCAATTTAGCACACGGAATATAATCAATTTTGAATTAATTGGTTTCTACAGCCTCTCAGAAGCCTGGGAATTGCGGATTGGCAGTGGTTTTTACCTTTGCTAGGACACCATGAACAAACTCTTCTCTCGGTGGGAGACGAGGAACAGCCGCACCGGCCACTCTGCAAAGCCAGGCTCTCTCTGCCTCCGATGTGCTGCTTGCTCATCTCAACAGGTTTTCATCTGGAAGCAGGAGCTTTCGGAGCTGCTGAGCGCAGTTTGGGGAACATCACCATCACCATCCTCGGATCTTGAAGGGCAGTTAAATGGAAACAGCAGTTGACTCATTCTGTTTGGTCCCAGAAAGCAAAGCTGGGACGGGAGAACCAGGTGAGCACAGTTTTCAGCTCAACATGCAAGAAAACGACTTTCACAGGCAGACCACCACGCACTGGGGTAGGCACCTTGCGGGGCCGGCAAGCCCTGTCGCCAGACAGAACCTGGGTTGGGTCTGGGTTCTTGCTTTGTAGACATCTGAATCTACTCCAGTTAACTGTAACAAAAACGGGTTCATAATGCTGGCTTGGTGCAGCCCCTGCAGGTCAGAAAGGTGAGATGGTCCACAGTGTTTATTACAGAATCACTGACTTCTAGGGCTTGGAGAGATGTTAGAGAGTAGACAGGTTCAGCTTTGGCAGACAGATGGACTGGGGTTGTCCAAGTAAGAACCAGCATCACAGCTGGTTGGAGGCAAAATCCATGTGTACAAACATCTGTCTCAGGGCTCTGTCTACCTGCCTCACTATATCCTCTGAACTCCTGCAGAGATTCTAGGGAAGGAATTCCTGCATTTGCTGGGAGACTAGGTCACAGATACTCAGTGTCCAGGTATCCATAATGTTTCCCCAAGAGGAAGACATTATGAGATTTGGAAAACTGCCTCTGAGTTAGGCTGACCTGGGTTCAGATCCTCACTCTGCCACATATTATCTGGGTGGCCTCGGGCAAGTCACTTATCCTCTGAGCTTCGGTTCCTCTTAAGCAACTCGGGTAACATAGTGCCTGTTTTAATGGGTATTTATAAAGAACGAAGAGTTGAAAGTGCCTGACACATAGTAAGTGCTCAATAAATGTTAGTCCCATTGTTTCCAACTCTTTGGCATTCAGTCAACAAACGTTATATTTCTGTGCAACATAAAAGTTGCACAAAACCTTTGGTATTTCCTAGAAGAGTAAGAGAATATAAGGATTCTCAGAATACTCCATGGAAATGTAACCCTTGAGTTGCCACATAAGCTTGCAAACATCTTCAGGGCCATTCTTACATCGGCAGTTTTCCCAGTATAAGCTATATCTAAGGGGTAAGAGTTACTGGGACAATCTGTTCATTAAAAATCCAACAGGAGGCCCATTAGGACCTGTTGCAGGAACACACATTGGCTAAGACTGTTCCTAAGGTATATGATTTGGAGCTGAACTGAAACAACCCATCCAGTTAGGACAGTTTGATGCTTCCCACAGGCAACATGAACTCTCCCAATCCTGTGTTCTCTTTTATTCTTTCCAAGGTGAGGCTCAGAAAAGAGTTCTGCCCCAGGAATCACCAGGAAGCTGGGTCGCACCTACCCCTTCTCCTTCACCCTCTCTGGTGAGTCACTTCCTCTCTCCAGGCCTCAGTCATTTCAAAAAAGAGGTCAGAACACTGTTGCATCCAGGCGCCAGCTCCTGGCTTCCTTGCCATCGTCAGGTCTGGTTTGAAGGGTCCACGGTGGGCTCGGAAGATAGTTCGCAAAGGTCTCCAGCTGTGCAGAGCAGCTATTCCCCCCAAATGGAGCCATAATCCCTAGTGATCGCACACTAGCCACAGCAGAGTCGCATCTCCTACAGGGGCAGGTTCTAAAGTCAGCCCTTAAAGTGCAAATCCCATTTAGTCAAAATGATCCTTGAAAATCCTCTAGGATACCTATATACCATATATACTGCATGATAACGTTATCGTTCAGCAAGATCAATACAGCCAGCTTCTCCTCCAGTCTGGGACAGACAGCAGCTTCTTCAGCTGAGTGCCAAATACAGAAGTAGGCTTGTGTTCGGGGCTGTGTTCTGTGAAAAATAGAAAATGTTCAACACTGCAGACATCCCCAGTTCCAATACAGATGCTCACACCATGAAGGATTGCACTCCACTGAAGGAACAGGGCCGCATAGGCAAACCAAGAACAGGTCACGATCTTTGACACAGGAGCTGACAGAAGGAGTAGGGCAGCGCTCTGAAAAGCCAAAGGCCAGCAGGTTGGGGAAGGGCTCTAGAGATGGGGCTGGGTGCAGCAGTGGTGCAGAAGGGTCCTCAGAAGCCCTGCCAAAGCCTTCCAACCTAGCCTCCTTCTGCTCAGAAGTGCCTGGTCTCAAAGGGAAACCTGTCAGGAAGGCTTGGATAACGACGTCATCTACGTCGAGATCGGGAAGACTTCGGGGCAAACAAGGGCGCAGGGTGATGGAGGGGTGGGTTTGCCTAGCCATAGAGGATGGAGGTGGCGTCTGGCATGGGAGATGAGTAGGGGCAGGGGTGGAACAGCAGGAGGTGGGGAAGCTGAGGACCTGTGAGACGGCTAGGCTAGGTGCTGCATTAGATCCAGAAAGGTGAGACGCTGACAAGAATGGAAACAGGTGGCCCTGAGACAGATACCAGAGGGCTCGAATATCAGGCTGGTGAGTTTGGACTTTGGCCTTTTGTGTGTGGACTGGAGGTTTTGAACAGGAAATCAAAGTTATAATCAAAGTTGGTACTTTTGGAAGTCCAGTGGGGCCACGGGGTACAGATGGAGTACCAGTCAGGAAGCCAAGGGTAATCCAAACCCAAATGGGGTGGTGGCCAGGGCAGGGAAAGGGCAAACGTAGGAGAAGGATGTGGCATGCTCTGAGCTAAGGGAGCCGAGAGCCAAACTTCAGTTCCCTCTTTGTAACACCCTGTTGATCTCCCAGAGTTCTCTTTGCATGTTAGGACCAAGTCACTACATTTTCAGAGACAACGCTTCTTGTTTTAACAATACAGAAAGGTATTCTGGGTCCTAAAACTAAGAGAGCAAAAGCATGAGGTTACATGACATCTGGCCCAGGAATGAGATGTCTGCCCTAAGGCTGTGGGGCTCTGCTGCATGGATTTAGGGAGCCTCAGCTTTTGCTGCTGCTGCTTAAATAATTTTCTACCAACACCCACAGGCACACCCTCAACCAGGAAAAACCTTTCCAATTTGCAAACAGAAGTGCTCACTTAACTGAAGTCACAGTGGTAGATGTGACCAGAATCAAGAGAGGTGTCCTTGACTGATATTCTCCACCCGAGATTCAGAGAAATAAATCTCTCTTTGAGCTTGCCTGCAAGGGTTACTTGATTCATGCATCTTTTCGACAAATACCTACCATGTGCCACTTCTGGGCGCGGGGGATGTAACAGTGAACAAAGTAACCAGGTTCCTGCCTCGTGGAGCCTGCATTCTAGCAGGAGACAGACAACAAACAAATGAGTTAAATGTACGTGTTAGGTCATCATAAGCGCTATGGAGAGAATAAAGCAGGATAATGTGTATGTTGGGTGCTCAGGGAAGACCTCGCTGGGCTGGGCAATTGGAGCAGAACCAGAGAAAGTGGAAGGACAAGCCTGTGGGCATCTGGGAGTGTTCCAGGCAGAGGGACCAGCAAAGGCCTAAAGAAGAGATGGAGCTTGGAGTTCCAGGACCAGCAAGGAGTGAGACTAGTTGAGAGCCATCAGCGGGGATGTCGGAGATGAGGTCAAAGAGGAGAGTCGGAAAATGTCAGGCCTTGGAGGCCACAGTGAGGACTTTGGCTGTAACACCTAGTGAGCTGCAGCCAGTGCCGGGTTCTGAGCAGAGGATGGAGTGAGCTGGCTTCCGCTCAAACTGCGTCCCTCTGTCCCTCCCTTGGCTGTGTTGAGATGAGCAGGAGACTGCTGCAGTACCCAAGGCGGAGATGACAGTGGCTCGGACTAGGATGATACATCGCATCAGTGGGGGAGAGCGAAGGTTTGCAGGAGATAGGCCCCAGGCACCCGGGACAGCCAGGTTTTAGCCTCGCAGGCTTTAGACGAACAGACTCCAAAGCCAGTGCTCGTCCTGGGGGCCGAGTCTTCTGGTCCCACCCTAGCCCCAAAGGCCGTTCTGAAAGAAAAGTGACTGCAGTGCTTTGAGCAGGAACAGCCTCATTTGGAGTAGATACCTAGCCTCCTAGAATGGCTGCTTTGAAAGGGCCATTTGGATGTCTTCAGTGTAAAAAAACATTTGTTCTTATTACCACACTAGTGGGTACAGTGGGAGCTTCACTCCCTTATTGTTCCCTCAGTGTTGCATTGACTGCCGGTGTCAGGCCAGACGCGGTGCTCCTTGTCCCTGTTCACACCAGACGTGGTGCTCCCTGTCCCTGTTCACACCAGATGCGGTACTCCTAGTCCCTCTCTAGCCCAGATGCAGTGCTCCTTGTCTCTGTTCACACCAGATGTGATGCTCCTTGTCCCTCTCTACTCCAGACGCGGTGCTCCCTGTCCCTCTCTATCCCAGGCGCAGTGCTCCTTGTACCTCTCTACCCCAGATGCGGTGCTCCTTGTACCTCTCTACCCAAGACATGGTGCTCTTTGTCCCTCTTTACATCAGACGCAGTGCTCCCTGTCCCTGTTCTCACCAGACGCGGTACTCCTTGTCCCTCTCTACCCCAGACGCGGTGCTCCCTGTCCCTCTCTGCCCCAGACGCAGTGCTCCTTGTCTCTGTTCACACCAGACGTGGTACTCCCTGTCCCTCTCTATCCCAGACGTGGTGCTCCTTATACCTCTTTACCCCAGACGCGGTGCTCCTTGTACCTCTCTACCCCAGACGCAGTGATCCTTGTCCCTCTTTACATCAGACGCAGTGCTCCCTGTCCCTGTTCACACCAGACGCGGTACTCCTTGTCCCTCTCTACCCCAGACGCGGTGCTCCTTGTACCTCTCTACCCCAGACGCAGTGCTCCTTGTACCTCTCTACCCCAGACGCGGTGATCCTTGTCCCTCTTTACATCAGACGCAGTGCTCCCTGTCCCTGTTCGCACCAGACGCGGTGCTCCTTGTCCCTCTCTACCCCAGACGCGGTGCTCCTTGTACCTCTCTACCCCAGACGCGGTGATCCTTGTCCCTCTTTACATCAGACGCAGTGCTCCCTGTCCCTG